>JAVSCE010022533.1:0-469343 GCA_032199065.1 Smutsia gigantea | reverse complement strand
ACAGTCTGCTGCATTTTAAGAAATAGTGCAGTGTATGTGATATTTGGACAGTATGTTAGATGTTTATATCTTCAGTGAATCCTTTCATTTATAATAGTTAATTATTCTTCATGCACCATAATTAGTTACACATATCTAAATAATATAAGATGCACTTTCCTGAGAAAAGTCAGTATATGTGTGTAAATGCACAGTTTTGCTAAAGGCAGTTTTGTTTTTATTCACAGAAGATATAATCCCATCAGAGAGCAGCTCCTTGTCTGACACTGCCACCTGTGATGAACGTAAGTAGCTTTCCTTCAGTTTATTCTTTAGGGGAAAGTACAACGAACTAACTTATATTTACACAGAATGGTCTGGAAAAGGGGATTACAATTAACTTCTAAAGAGGTTAATTCAGCATTAAATACAGTACAAATCGCATGACTTCAGGCAATTAAAATAGCATTATGGGAATAAGTCATCTCTCAATGAAGATTTGTAAGGTTCAGTAGGATTTTTTTCTCAACTTTTTATTCTGTAGTAATAATAAACTCACAGGAAGCCTCGGCCCAGCTGCTTTGCCCGACCACCGGCCAAGGGGTCCAAAATTCCCCAAGACTCCCAGCCTGCTGGGCTGAGTGTGCTGGGATGATTTTGTTCCGCTGTTGAGCCCTTGTCTCTTTACGGCTTTTAAAAAAGCGCCCGCTTTTCTTTTTGTCCCGGGGAGCCGGCTGAGAGGACCCAGTTGCGGTCTCCGTCTCACATCCTGCACTTCTGTTTTTTAAATCTCCGATACACCAGGCGATGTGTGTCAGTGCTCCCAGCACAGATCACCAGGGCTGGTTCTTTGGCAGGCCTGTGCTTCCACTCCCTCCCACTCTGATTTTTTTCCTCCCGCTAGTGTGCTGGGGTGGGGGAGTGCTCGGGTCCTGCCAGGTTGCGGCTTTGTATCTTACACGCTTTGTGAGACACTGAGTTCTCACAGGTGTAGCTGTAGCCTGGCTGTTGTCCTGTATCTTCTGGTCTCTCTTTTAGGAATAGTTGTATTTGTTGTATTTTCATAAAATATATATGGTTTTGGGAGATTTCCACCGCCCTGCTCACACCGCCATCTTCCCAGAAGTCCTTTGACAAGATTTTAATTAAAGTTAACGTAAGAATCATGTAAGTGGAATTTGTCAGTTACTGCTCCATAAATTCCCCTCCAAAGTTCCAGGAAGTTGACCTTTGACAAGGCTAAGTGTTCACCCCCTGGAACTAAAAGGAAAGTATTAGGATTACTTAGTTAAACAGGCAAGGCCAGACTAACTAAGGGTGTATGCAGACTGGTGGCAGGAACATGGGTATGCTCATCTTACCAAGACCAACAAAGAAGTAGGTGGGAAATTCGAGAAACAGACAAGCAGGAAGAGTTGAAGATGTGAATCTATTAATCTTTTCATTTTAAATAAGAGCCATGGTTATCTTTTGGTTTTCATTCATTTCTAAGAAGTTTCAAATTTCCCTTGTCATTTCTTCTTTGATTCATACATTATCCAGAAATGTGCGGTTTGTTTCCACATACTGGTGGGGGGTTGTTCCCCAGATATTTTTCTGATATTAATTTGGTTAATTCTGTTGTGGTCAGGGAACATATTCAGAATGATTTCAATGCTTTTAGATTTATTGTAACATGGTTTTGGTCCCAAATTTGGTCTACCTAGGTGACTGTCTCATGGGCACTTGGGGGAGAAAAAGTATATAGGGTGGAGTGTTTGATTAAACAAAACAAAAAGGCAGTTAAGCCACTTGATTGATAGGGTTGTTCAAGTCCATCCTCTAAATCCTACTGAAAGTTGATCTTGTTCTATTATCAACAGAGGACTGTTCACTTTTCCATTCGTAACTGTGGATTTGTTCATCATTTTTCCAATTATGTCAGTTTTCATTTATTTCTTTTTCTATCCTTGGAAGAGAAAACTAAGATGAGAATTTTAATAGGTATTTTAATCACATTAAAGATTTTTTAAACACCTAAGCGACAAAATGAATTATATACTACAAACGGATGAGCAGTTGTTGAAACTGCTGGTGTCTCAGGAATCTGGCACCTAAGATGAACAGCCCCATCTTGCAGCCTTTTCTCCCAAGCTTACTTCACCAAGGCCAAGTATCAGTATTCTAATTCCTTAACACCAAACTCAATTTGTTCTCGGGGTTTCTAACTTCCTAACCCATTTCCTAAAACATTCTTTCCTTAGATTTCAGGGACCTTCAGAGCTCAGCTCAAATGCCCCTCTCTAAGGCCCCACATTTCTTTTCATTCTCTGTTTCTCACGAACACACATACTTTCTTTACACGACTTACGACTATCAACAACCATATACATGTTTATTTCTTTATTATCTGCCTCCCCACTACAATGTAAGATGTATATGGACAGGCCACATATGTCTCATTCCCTGCTACATTTACAGGAACAAGAACACTGTCACATAGAGGGAGCTCAGGAGAAGGAAGGAGGAAGGCAGGGTAAGGCGAATGGGGAAACGGAAATACGAAAGTAAAGAAAAAAGGGAGGGAGGCAAGAGAAAAAAGGAGGATGAGGGAGAGAGTTGAGTGAATAAACACCCAGCTTAAAATGCTTTTACCTAATTCTTTAATGCAATTTCCATTATTAGCATGTAGGATGAGTCAAAGAATTACTGTAACATACTATAGGGGGAAAGAAAGACCAACTATTTTCCTCATGTCTGCTCAGAAACTGAAGCATTACTTTCTATCAAGGTGGCTGTTAGAAATGCAGCAGTAAGAAGAAAGGTATTTTGTCTTTTGGATAAACTCTAGATCATGGTGTTCCAGGCTGAAAGCAAGTCACCTTCACCAGGCTTGAGGAGGGGGAGGAGGAGGAGGGACATGGGGAGGGGGAGGGGCAAGGGTGGGGGGAGGGGGACAGGCAGGGACAGGGGGAAGGCAAGGAAGGGGGGATGGGTAGGGGAGGGACAGGGAAGGGAAGATGGGTGGGGGAGGGGCGGGGGAGGGGGGAAGGGCAGAGGAGGGGGAGGGGAGAGGGGAAGGGGAGAGGGTTTGGGCAGGGAAGGGTAGGGGCAGGGGGAGAGGGAGGGGGAGGGGAGAGTAGGCAGAGGGGGTATGGGGGAGAGGTGGCTGGGGGGAAGGGCAGAGGAGAGGGGGAGAGGTGGAAGGGCAGAGGAGAGGGGGAGAGGAGGGGCAGGCAGAGGGGGTGGGGGATGGTCAGGGAGAGGGGAGATGGAGGAGGGGAAGGGGCAGGTGAAGGGGAAGGGGCAGGGTAGGCAAAAGCGTATGGGGGAGGGGGAGGCAGGCGGAGGTGGAGGGAACGTGTAGGCAGAGGGTATGGGGAGGAGGAGAGGGGGGTGGGGGGAGGAGAGGGGGAGGGGGAGGGGAGGGGAGGGGGAGGGCAGGGGAGGGGAGGGGAGGGGAAGGGAGGTAAGGGGAGGGGGAGGGGAGGGGCAGAGGGAGGGGGAGGGGAGGGGCAGGGGGAGGGGCAGGGTAGGCAAAAGCGTATGGGGGAGGGGGAGGGGCAGGCAGAGGTGGGAGGTACTTTAGTATTTAATATTTAATATTTTAGCGAAAATGGGTAGAAAGAATGGTTTTGCTTTTTATAGATCAATGAGCAGTTCATATAATATGGCTTTCTATTGCTTTTTATCCCAGAAGGGGCTTGTGGGTCGATGTAAAGAACAAAAGTAAACAGGCTCCGCCTCAGCCCTGTGGCTATCACCACCTCGGTCTCCCCCTCTGTCCGAGCGACACCCAACTCCCCGTGCCCGTCCGCGCGCCTCTCCTGGAGCAGCCCGGCCCGTACCCGGCCCACCCGCCCGGCGCTGCCCTGGCCTCCCGGCCCACGTGAGCCTCCCGGCCGCTGGGCACCCGCGCCCCTCCCCCCTGCCACCGCTTTGGGTTGCCTCGGAAACAGTAAGACCGAGTGTGCAACGAGGAAAAGGCACAGCCCGAGACGAACAAAAAGATGGAGAAGCAGCTGCAGTAGGACAAGCAGGTCTACCGCACCACGCACCGCCTGCTGCTGCTGGTGCTGGAGAATCTCGTAAAAGCACCACTGTGAAGCAAATGAGGATTCTGCATGTTAATTGCTTTAACGGAGAGGGCGGCGAAGAGGACCTGAAGGCTGCCCGGAGCAGCAGCGATGGAATATATTACCCCTAGATGATGGCTACGAGTTTCTCGTTTTCCCGGCTATGTCCCATCACATGCTGGAATTACCCCATCTTAGAAACTTATAAGAATACTATTCTGTTGTGGGGGGAGAGGCCCTGCCACCTAACCTCTAAAGATAACTGAAAAAATAAATAAAGAATAAACAACAAAACAAAACCTTATAAAACACACACACAAAAAAAACCCAAAAGTGAAATCCCTAACTGGCAAAAATGTAGTGTACTGAACCAAAACAGACATCTTTGTAAACTGATTGACAGCTTACTGTACCAACAGTTGACATTTAATAAATATAACAAGTCCTTATTATACAACCTGTGTGCAAGATGCTGTGCTAAACCCTTGAGCCCTACTAATACCTTGCCTGCACTTTTGTGACTTGGTAATATAAATATTAACTATTAACACGTGATATATATTCTCTGCATGTCTGAGCAAAAAATAAAATAAAATAAGTGTAATTATGGTACATGATAAAAAGGAATTTAAAAACATGCTGACATAGATGATAAAAAGATGTATTTCATAGAGAATGTCAATAAGACCTCACTGAGCTGGGAGACGAACAAAGTATAAAGAATTTTCAGATTAGAAAAGGCTAGAATGACTAATCACACTCCTTCTATTCAAGAATATATTAGAGGTCTTAGCCAGTGCAGTAAAGTAAGAAAAGGAAACAGAAGTTATTCAAAATGGAAAGAATTAAAATTAATTCTATTCACAATCAAGCTGGTTATCTATGTAACACATCCTATCTACAAAGTAATTACTAGAATATAGGAGTGAATTTAGCAAGGCAAAATACAAGATCATTAAATAAGAATCAATGACATTCTGATAATACATCACGCAATTAAAATAACTCCACTTGCAAAAACATCAAACAACAATCAATACTGAGGAAAAAATAAGAGATATGCAAGACCACTATACTGAAAACTACAAAATTTTATTAAGAGAAATTAAAGAGACCTAATAAACGGAAAGATATACTCAGTTGATACATTAGAAGACTCAGTATTGTTTAGATGGTAATTCTTCCCAAATAGACTTTTAGATTCAATGCATTTCGAGTCATAATCTCTGCAGGCTTTTTTTAAAGGTATTAATGATATACACTGTTGTGAAGTTTTCACATGAAAAAACAATGTGGTTACTACATTCACCCATATTATCGAGTCCCCCCATACCCCACTGCAGTCACTGTCCATCAGTGTATTAAGATGCCACACATTCACTATTTGCCTTCTCTGTGCTACACTGTCTTCCCCGAACAGCCCACACCATGTGTACTAAACATAATACCCCTCAATTGCCTTCTCACTCCCTCCCCACCCACCCTCCCACATCCCTCCCCTTTGGTAACCATTAGTTCCTTCTTGGAGTCTGTGAGTCTGCTGCTATTTTTTTTCTTGAATTTTGCTGCATTGTTATACTCCACAAATGAGGGAAATCATTTGGCACTTGTCTTTCACCACCTGGCTTATTTCACTGAGCATAATATCCTCCAGCTCCATCCATGTTGTTGCAGAATGGCAGGATTTGTTTCTTTCTTATGGCTGAATAGTATTCCATTGTGTATATGTACCACCTCTTTTCTTTAACCATACATCTACTGATGGACACTTAGGTTGCTTCCATATCTTGGCTATTGTAAATACTGCTGCACTAAACATAGGGGTGCATATGTCTTTTTGAATCTGAGAACTTGTATTCTTTGGGTAAATTCCTAGGAGTGGAATTCCCAGGTCAAATGGTATTTCTATTTTTAGTTTTTTGAGGAAACTCCATATTGCTTTCCACAATGGTTGACTTAGCTTACATTCCCACCAGCAGGCAGTATAGGAGGGTTCTCCTTTCTCTGCATCCTCACCAGCATTTGTTGTCCTTAGTCATTTCGATGGTGGCCATCCTTACTGGTGTGAGGTGGTATCTCATTGTGGTTTTAATTTGCATTTCCCTGATGGTTAGTGATGTGGAGCATCTTTTCATATGTCTGTTGGCCATCTGAATTTCTTTGGAGAATTGTCACTTCATATCCTCTGCCCATTTTTTAATCAGGTTATTTGCTTTTTGGATGTGCAGGCGTGTGAGTTCTTTATATATTTTGGATGTTAACCCCTTGCAGGATATGTCATTTACAAATATATTCTCCCATACTGTAGGATGCCTATTTGTTCTGTTGATGGTGTCCTTTGCCATACTGAAGCTTTTTAGTTTGATGCAGTCCCATGTTCATTATTGCTTTTGTTCCCTTGCTCGAGGACATCCGTTCAGGAAGAAGTTGCTCGTGTTTATATTCAGGAGACTTTTGCCTATGTTGTCTTCTAAGAATCTTATGGTTTGATGACTTACATTCAGGTCTTTGATCCATTTTCAGTTTACTTTTGTGTATGGGGTTAAACAATAATCCAGTTTCATTCTCTTGCATGTAGCTGTCCAATTTTGCCAACATCAGTTGTTGAGGAGACAGTAATCAAGACAATCAGTACCAAATTGTCTTGATTACTGTGGCTTTGTAGAAGAGCTGGAAGTTGGAGAGCATAATCTCCCCAGCTTTATTCTTTCTTCTCAGGATTTCTTTGGCTATTCGGGGTCTTTTGTGGTTCCATATGAATTTCAGAACGATTTTCTCTAGTTCATTGAAGAATACTGTTGGTATTTTGATAGGAATTGCATTGAATCTGTAGATTGCTTTAGGCAGGATGGCCATTTTGAAAATATTAATTCTTCCTATCCATGAGCATGTGATGTGTTTCCATTTATTGGTATCTTTAATTTCTCTCATGAGTGTCTTGTAGATTTCAGAGTATAGGTCTTTCCCTTCCTTGGTTAGGTTTATTCCTACATATTTTATTCTTTTTGATGCAATTGTGAATGGAATTGTTTTCCTGATTTCTCCTTCTAATAGTTCATCATTAGTGTATAGGAACACAACAGATTTCTGTGCATTAATTTTGTATCCTGCAACTTTGCTGAATTCAGATATTAGATCTAGTAGTTTTGGAGTGGATTCTTTAGGGTTTTTTATGTATAATATCATGTCATCTGCAAACAGTGACAGTTTAACTTCTTCTTTAACAGTCTAGATGCCTTTTATTTCTTTGTGTTGTCTGATTGCCGTGGTGAGGACCTCCAGAACTATGTGGAAAAAAAGTGGGGAGAGTGGGCATCCTTGTTTTGTTCCTCCTGATCTTAAAGGAAAGGCTTTCAGCTTCTTGCTGTTAAGTATGATGTTGGTTGTGGGTTTGTCATATATGGCCTTTATGATGTTGAGGTACTTGCCCTCTATACCCATTTTGTTGAGAGTTTTTATCATGATTGGGTGTTGAATTTTGTCAAATTCTTTTTCAGCATCTATGGAAATGATCATGTGGTGTTTGTCCTTCTTTGTGTTGATGTGGTGGATGATGTTGATGGAGTTTCTAATATTGTACCATCCTTGCATCCCTGGAATAAATCCTATTTAATCATGGTGGATGATCTTTTTGACATATTTTTTAATTTGGTTTGCTAATATTTTGTTGGGTATTTTTGCATCTATGTTCATCAGGGATATTGATTGATCTGTAATTCTCTTTTTTTGTGGTGTCTTTGCTGGTTTTGGTATTAGAGTGATGCTGGCCTCATAGAATGAGTTTGGAGGTATTCCCTCTTCTAGTTTTTGGAAAATTTTTAAGGAGGATGGCATTAGGTCTTAACTAAATGTTTGATAAAATTCAGTGGTGAAGCCATCTGGTTAAGAGGTTTTGTTCTTAGGTAGTTTTTTGATTACCAATTCAATTTTGTTGCTGGTAATTGGTCTGTTCAGATTTTCTGTTTCTTTCTGGGTCATCCTTGGAAGGTTGTATTTTTCTAGAAAGCTGTCCATTTGTTCTAGGTTATCCAGTTTTTTAGCATATAATTTTTAATAGTATTCTCTAATAATTCTTTGTATTTCTGTGGTGTCCGTAGTAATTTTTCCTTTCTCATTTCTGATTCTGTGTATGTGTGTAGACTCTCATTTTTTCTTGATAAGTCTGGCTACAGGTTTTTCTATTTTGTTTATTTTCTCAAAGAACCAGCTCTTGCTTTCATTGAATCTTTCTCAATTTTATTCTTCTCAATTTTATTTATTTCTGCTCTAATCTTTATTATGTCCCTCCTTCTACTTCTACTGACTTTAGGCCTCATTTGTTCTTCTTTTTCTGGTTTTTTTAATTGTAAGTTTAGACTGTTCATGTGGGATTGTTCTTCTTTCCTGAGATAGGCCTGTATTGCAATATACTTCCCTCTTAGCATGGCCTTCGGTGCGTCCCACAGATTTCGTGGTGTTGAATTATTGTTGTCATTTGTCTCCATATATTGCTTGATCTCTGTTTTTACATGGTCATTGATCCATTGGTTATTTAGGGGCATGTTGTGAAGCCTCCATGTGTTTGTGGGATTTTTCATTTTCTTTGCATAATTTATTTCTAGTTTCATACCTTTGTGATCTGAGAAGATGGTTGGTAAAATTTCAATCTTTTTGAATTTACTGAGGCTCTTTTTGTGGCCTAGTATATGATCTATTCTTGAAAATGTTCCATGTGCGCTTGAGAAGGATATGTATTCTGTTGCTTTTGGGTGTAGAGTTCTGTAGATGTCTGTTAGGTCCACCTGTTCTAATGTGTGGTTCAGTGCTTCTGTCTCCTTACTTATTTTCTGTCTGGTTGATCTGTCCTTTGGAGTGAGTGGTGTGTTGAAGTCTCCTAGAATGAATGCATTGCATTCCATTTCCCCTTTTAATTCTGTTAGTATTTGTTTCACATATGTAGGTGCTCCTGTGTTGGGTGCATAGATATTTATAATATTTATATCCTCTTGTTGGACTGACCCCTTTATCATTATGTAATGTCCTTCTTTGTCTCTTGTGACTTTCTTTGTTTTGAAGTCTATTTTGTCTGATACAAGTACTGCAACTCCTGCTTTTTTCTCCCTATTAGTTGCATGAAATATTTTTCCATTCCTTCACTTTTAGTCTGTGTATGTCTTTGGGTTTGAAGTGAGTCTCTTGTAGGCGGCATATAGATGGGTCTTGTTTTTTTATCCATTCAGTGACTCTATGTCTTTTGATTGGTGCATTCAGACCATTTACATTTAGGGTGATTATCGATAGGTATGTACTTATTGCCGTTGCAGGCTTTAGATTTATTCCCTGCAGTCTTTTTAAAGTAAAATGACAATCTGATTCTAAGATGTATTTGGAAGTGTAAAAAAAGTAGATTACCCAAAATATCTTGAGGGAAGAGACAAGTTCAAGAACTTACCCCATTTCAAGACTCATTATACAATGATATCAAATTGTATAATGGTAATCAAAGAATGTGATACTGGCATAACACTAAATAAATGGAACAGTGTAGAAGATCCAGATACACCCACTCTTACAGGATCAACTTACTTTCAACAAAGGAGCCAAAGCAATTTACTGGGAAAAAGAAGTCTTTTCAACAAGTGGTTGGGGGAAAACCATATCTAAGTGGAGGAAAAAAAGAAAGACAACCCTTACTTCATACCTAATATTGAATTAAATTAAGATTGATCACAGAACTAAATGTAAAAGGTAAAATTATAAAGCTCCTTTGAAATACCTAAGAGTATCTTCACAGAAAACAATTATACGGAAGATTTCCTAGGCAGGATACAGAAAGAAATGATAAATTAGATTTTAATCAAAATTTAGAACTTGTGGTAATCAAAAGACAGTTAAGAAAACAGATCAGTCACAGACTAGGATATTACTAAATTTAAATCTGAACAAGACCTTATATCCAATATATATATATGCTCATAAATATTTTTAAAGAAAACCAGCCAACAGAAGAATACTTCACAAAGGAAAAGATATGAATGGCCAATAAGCACATGAAACAGGCTCAACATCATTCATCAAAATGCAAACATAAATTAAATCACTTTGAGTTCCCACTGCACAACTACTTGAATGTCAGAGTTAAAAAGACTGACAACACCAAATGTTAAGACCAGAATCTCATTTTCTGAGGAGAATATCCTATGATTTAGACTCCACATGCCTCTGAATATCAACAGGCAAAGGGAATAACTGTGCTGGCCAGGGTGATTGACCTTGAGTACCAAGGGGAAACTGGACTGCTACTCCCAACAGAAGTAAGGAAGAGTGTGTCTGGAACACAAGAGACTCCCGTACAGCATCTTAGTATTGCCATGCCCTATAATGAGTCAATAGAAAACCAGAACAACCCAGTTCATGCAGAATTACTAAAGGCCCAGAGCCTTCAGGAATTAAGGTTCAGGTCACCCCACCAGGTAATGAACCACGACCAGCTGGGGTAATGGCTGAAAGCAAAGGGAATACAGAATGGGTAGTGGAAGAATGTAGTTATGAATGCCAGCTACAACATGTGACCCATTGCAGAAATACTATAAGTGTCATGAGTATTTCCTCCATACTGTGTGTGTATGTGTATATGTGTGTGTGTGTGTGTGTGAGTACTAAGCAGATATCTTTGTTTTATTTCCTCTCTTACCCCTTACCATGTAACATAAGATGCATTTGACTTTATATCATAGTATTTAAGATACAGGGCATCAAAGAGGAGAATGAACATCACCCAAGGACTTTGCATCCTCTTCTGGGAAAAGGGTTAGTCAATTTCAGTTGTAGGCAAGATAGTTGTATCATGTTGGGTAGAAGTATGACCTTGTTATTATCTTTACTAGGGAATTAAATATGGTTTAAGGAGGTGTATGTGATGTCAAATTGACAAGGGGTGGACTTGTGACAGCTAACAGAGTCAACTTATACTGCGTTTGGGGATGAAATTAACATTTAAACTGGTGAAATCTGAGTAAGCACATTGCCCTCCATAAAGTGAGTGGGCCTCATTCAAAAAGTTGAACTTTATCTGCACCATTGGCTCTCCTGGGTCTCAAGGCTGCCAGCCCACACTGCAGATTTGGACTTGCCAGTCTCTACAATCACACAAGCCAATTCCTTATAATTAATTAATTTATACACACACACATACATATATATATATATACACATATACATAGATATACACACACATACATATGTACATACACACACACACATATACATACATACACATCCTACTGGTTCCATTTCTCTGGAGAACCCTAATACAGATTTTCAGCATGCTGGGTGGGGAATGTATATTCACTTAGGAAAATACTTTGTAAGTTTCTTATAAAGTCAAACACACACTTAACATACAACTCAGCAATTCTATTAGGTATTCATCCAGTGGGAATGCATGTCTCCAAAAAGACATGAATCTTCATAGCAGCTATATTCATAACTTATTTGAAATAATGCAAAGTCCATCAACAGGAGGAAAAACAAATCATGGTATTTTCACAGAATGGAATATAATTCATCAAGAAAAAAAAAACAAATTACTAATACATAAAGCAATGTAAGTAAATGTCCAATATTTTGCTTGTCCAAAGATGACAGAAACTCATCTGTATAAAAATACATACTATATAACTCTATTGGTTCTAGATCAGGCAAAACTGACCTGAGTTTTAAAAAAATCAGAAAAGGGGACATGAAATTGGGAAAGGGCATGAGGGAAATTTCTAAGAATGAAAATGTTCTGTATTTCAATAAAGATGGAGGTTATGTGGGTTTATGCATTTATCAAAATTAGATTGTATAAAGTACTATATATAAATTTACTTTTAAAAACAATGATAAACAAGTATGAACTCAAACTAGTAGATTTGCTTTTCATAATAGTATGAGTTAGCAGTTCTGAACCACTTTGGTATGGTCTAGGCTTAAACTGAGTTAAGTACATTGAAAATAACGAGCCTTCTTGGAGAGGAGCATTAAAACATGGGAAAAGAACAGAATGTACGTTGTTCTACTGGATTGGAATGGGGGTATCCATTTGAACTTGTTATTTTTAAAAGACAGACAGATGTATACACACCGGCACACACTCCTCGCTCTGTTCACTAATTAGACCTAGAAGTGATGACACACCAAAGCAGTGGACACTTCCAATCCCACGGTTTGCCTTCTCATTGCCATCCTCTGCTAAAAGGAACTTAAGGCTCCTTGCAGAACAGGCTGATTGATTCCAGGGCAGGAGCAGTAAACAACAAGTTAAGCTTTAAACTTCTTATTATCCCAGAAAGTAACTGAAAGTGCTCAAATGATGATGGGGTTACATCAACAGGACACAGAAACAGCTTGAAGAGGCTCCCACTAGCCGAAACTAGGGACAACTAGAACGTCGAAATAAATAATGATAGTAATGGGTTATAACCCATTGGCTCAACTAAGGATCTATGAGTCCATACTGATAGAGAGGGTAAGGGAGGGGAAGGAGAGAGGGAACACTCTCCCTCAGAGACAAATGCAACTAAAAACTACAAAAGGAACAATGGAGTCAGAAAATCAGTGGGTCAAAGTTGGATAAAAAATCAATAGGTAAAAAAATCGGAGGTAAAAGTTTGATGAGGACATTACACAGCCTCAAAAGTGATTTCCCCTAAATTACTTACCGCTTACAAAGGGAAATCTTGTACCTTCATGATGGAGAAGCCTTGCAAACACCCACCTTAAGCAACTATCAAAATGAACATCACCAGTTTTGAGACAAAGCAGTATCACCATACACTGGGAGCCACACATTTCATCTGCAGTCTTCCTGACAGAAATGCAGAAACTAAGTTAATAGGACACATTAAACAGACCAAAATAAAGGGAGATTTTGCAAAACAAATGGCCTGGACTCTTTAAAAATTGTTTACCACTTGGGTCAGGAAAGAAGGCAAAGGAATGTGTCCAGATTAAAGGAAATTAGAGATAGGGCAACTAAATGCAAGTGTGACCCTAGGCTGTATCCTGGATCAGGAAATCCACAGCTAAAACAGATGTTTGAGGGATGCGTGTTAAAATACAGGCTGTGGATCAGACAGCAGTATTGAATTGGTGTTTAAGTGCCTGATTTTGAACATTGTACTGTGGTTATTTAAGAGATTGATCTTGTCCTTAGCACATACTGAAACATATAATCATTAAGAAGTGCGATGTCTCCAAATCACTCCCGTGTGGATCAAAAAAAATTCATGAGAGAATGATACAGTAAATGGGGCAAAAGATACACAAAGGGTGAATCTTTTTACAAGGTACATCAGAGTTCCTTCTCCTGTTCTTGTAACTTTAAATTTACAGAGAAGTCATATCCAAATACAATATTTAAATTACATAAAAATATAAAGTTACAAGAAAAAAGGTAAAATCATAGAAATAATGTGACTGAAATCCTACAAAATAATTGGGAAAGGAAATTCTTGTTATACTGAAGAAAACTGAAATTTGGCTTTTAACAAAAATGTGACTAATAATATAAATGATTGTTGTAAAAATGGTTTATCAAATTATTTGTTCCTTTTATAATTAGTAATTACCTGTCTCCCTAAAAAACTATAGGGTTGCAGTGGACAGCAGAGCACTTTAAATCACTGAACAAACACAACGTAGTGGAAATGCTAATATAATTTAAACAGAGCAATGCTCCTAAGCTCTACTACAATTAAACTTAATTCTGAGAGGGGAATAAAAGTGCTTTAATCTAGTAAATTGAAGTTACATGTTCCAAGAGTTCTCTAAAGTATTTTTTTTCTATTAATTTGAAAATTATATGAAAAAAGGAACTAAAAAAAATCAACTTTTTTGAAAAAGAAAAGGAGGGCTTACACTATCTGATTTCAAGACTTACTTATGACGCACAGTAATCAGGACAGTTTGATGTTGGAGGAAAGGACAAACCCACAGATCAGTGGAAGACAATTCAGCCCAGAAACAGATGCATACATAAGATAGTCACTTGATTTTTGGCCAAGATACAAAGGTAATTCAATGAAAAGAAAAGTCTTTTCAACACCTAGTGCTCGAACTATTGAACAACTGTGCAAAAATATGCAACACCTCCAATTTAACCCAAAATGGACTGCAAGAGTGAAATGTAAATCTCTAAACTATAAAATTTGTAGGATAAAAACATGAAAATATTCCTGCAACCTTGGATTAAGCAAAGATTACTAAGATCTGACATGAGTTATAAAAGAAAAAACTGACAAACTGACCTTCATTGTAATTTAATATTTCTGCTCTTCTAAAGACATGCTTAAGGAAATGCAAAGACAAGCCACGGATTTGGAGAAAATATTTGCAGAGTGAAATATTTATAATTATAATTATATAAGTAATTATAATTAGTAATTTCCTGTCTACCTAAAAACTACAGGGTTGCACTGGACAGCAGAGCACTTTAAATCGTTGAACAAACACAATACAGCGGAAATGCTAATATAATTTAAACAGAGCAATGCTTCTAATCTCCACTACAATTAAACTTAATTCTGAGAGGGGAATAAAAGTGCTTAATCTAGTAAATTGAAGTTACATGTTCCAAGAGTTCTGAAAATAAGAATAAATAAGTCCTGAAAAAGAACTTATATCCAAACTAAATAATAGAATTCTCGAAACTCAATAATAAGAACACATCCCATCCAATGTTTTTAAAAATTGACATGGGAACACTTTCAGTCAACGACATGTAAATGTCAAAAAGCACATGAAAAGATGTCCACCATCGTTGGTCATTGGGAAAAATTAAAATCACAAATTAAAAATTAAACCCACAATGAGCTATCACTATATACACATTAGAATAGAAAAAAAAAAGATAGTAGCAATGCTGGTAAGGAAGTGAACCAACTGGAACTCTCACAGGCTGCTAGTAGGAATGCAATTGGTACAGCCTCTTTTGAAAACATTCCTTTAAAGTTAAACATACATTTGCCATTTGACCCAACAACCCCACTCCTACGTATTTACCCAGGAGGAATGAAAAATGAATGTTCTTATATTCACACTAAAATATGAACACAGATATTTATTGTAGTTTTACATACAATATCAAAAAACTGGAAATCACTCAAATGTTCTTCAATTGGCAAATGCATGAACAGTGAAGTATCCGTACAATGGGACTACTCAATAGTTACAAAGGAGTGAATTACTGATACAAGCACCAGAAGTGATTCTCAAATGCTTTTTACGCTAAGTGAAAGAAACCAGACTCAAAGGCTACATACTCAGTGATTCCACTCATAGGTGATCCTAGAAAAGGAGA
Source organism: Smutsia gigantea (assembly GCA_032199065.1). Taxonomy (NCBI): domain Eukaryota; kingdom Metazoa; phylum Chordata; class Mammalia; order Pholidota; family Manidae; genus Smutsia; species Smutsia gigantea. Next base: position 453,986 of record JAVSCE010022533.1, on the reverse strand, counting down.
AACCACAGGAACAGAAAGCAGATCAGTGGTTGCCAGGGGCAGGGTGTGGGCTGACTACGAAGGGGCACTAGAAAAATTTGGGAGGTAATGAACTGCTCTGTATCTTGGTATCGGTAGTGCTTATACAACTTCATGCATTTGCAGAAACTCAAGAGGATCGTACACTCCTAATGGCGAATTTTATTTTATGTAAATTATAACTCAATAAACCTGACATCCCATCCCTCCGAAAAATGTATGTGAAAGAAGAAAAAAAATAACACTGTGTACATACACTTGAGCCAAGCCAGGACCAAGGGTCAAAAGATATTCCAGAAGAGTGGCTATAAGTGAGCCACAAACTGGGATCTAAACTTCTAAAAGCCAGTGCCTGGTCACCTACAGGGTTCTCTATGCCTGCAGGATATTGTCTATAAAGCACAAGTTTGTATGGAAGATAAAATCATTCACACACAGAGGCATGGGATTAAAATAAGTAATTACAAAGGTTCTTGGTAAAGAAAGCACAGGTCAGAAACAACTACTCTAACACATGCAGGATACACAATGTTCTGAACAAGTGAAAACAAGGAAATCCTAAAATGATAAACAGAAAAGCAAACTCATAAATAAAGAAAAAAAACATACAGATATTAAAAACTGAAAATTCCCATAGAGTGTCATATCCCTCCTGGCTGAATGTTACTTAAATTCTCAAAGAATAGTTCTCACTTTCATTTCTTCCAAGTTCCAATAGGAATAAATAAATATAAATTGAAATGAGTATTATTTATTTCATGCCAACCTTAAATATATTTATTTGTATTAGATCCTACTTATCAAACTAGAACTTTCACTTCTTGATTTAAAACTTTACAGAAGAAAATTATAAATGAAATTAATTCAGGAATATTGTAAATAGGAAGGTCTTCTAACATCCAGTCATCCATCCCATCACCCCCCAGTTTAAATTCAGCACATACATATTTAATAAAATATTCTGAGATAAATTCATGGGATTATTCATCTTCATAATGGGGAGAGTTGGGGCCCTGAATATTAAGAATCCATCAGACAAAAGCACAAGCGGTAATGAATGTGGCCAAAGAAAAATTCATGGAATGTTCCAAGCAATTGGCTCATAACACAAAAGGGAACAAAGGAAGCTAGGACTGGGAGGAGAATGTAGAAATATTATGGCAAGAAAATTCTATCTAAACTCTTGTAATAGTTGGCTTACTTTCAACCTTTTAAAAAATATTTTATTATGAAATGGCAGAAAAGAAAAAATTTCACCATGTTAATATTCTTTCCAGACTATGGTCAATTTTTTCATTCATCACAATTCTGTGCAGATCTAACAGTAAATAAACAAACTGACAAAATAAAGTGAGGTTTAAAGTAGCTTAAAATGAAACAAATATTATTCTAATAAACCTGATTTATTGAGAAGTCCCTAAGACTTCTCAAAGAACAAGGATTAAAACTGGCATTACAGAAATTAGGGTATGAATATATAACCACAGAATGAACACGGCCAAGGCAAAGTGTGTGTGTGTGTGTGTGTGTGTGTGTGTGTGTGTGTGTGTGTAAACATGCTGAGTCTAACCATAATTTTAACAAGGAAGAAGTAGAATAAGAGTCAACCGATAGATGCATGTTCATTTTGTGATAATTCATGAAGCTATGCATTTAAGATATGAGTACTTTTCTATATGGGTATTATATTTCAATAAAAGTTCATTTAAAACATAAGAGAACGAACTAATATGTATTTTATGACAGAATAAGTGTAAAAGAAGGAGTTCTCAAAGCAAATATAATCTGCGCTGTATCAGTTATGTGTAGGAGAGGCTCTGCTTCCTCAGATCACGGCACAGCGACCTCACTCAGCTCCCGCCACCTGTCCAGTCCCCTTTCCAATTCGTCGTGCACGCAGCTGCCCCAGACCTGACAGTGCTGCTCCCTGCTTTTGAACTTCTCATTACAGCTGCTTCATCTGTACTGCGCTGAACTTATGGGAAGAGCCTGACATATGGAGACAACCTCCTGCTAACCTGGAACACCTGCCTTGCACTGTTACAGAATAGGAAAGACCTCTATGTGCAGAGCCCCTGACATGCTGGGTCTTTGTTATGCGCACTTGTGTTACCTTCTAACACAACATAAAGGCAAGCACAAAATACAACTCTTATTTTCCATCATGCTGTGTACATGTATTTACACCACACTATACACTGTCTCCATCAGCCTGTTTTTGGTAACACTATACCTTGGTGATCTTCCTATACTAATCACGAAGAGCTACCTGGTTCCTTCTTATAGCTGCACGGTATTCCTTCAAATGGACTGTCATAATTTATATTTGGGTTGTTGCAAACATTTTGCTTTTACAAAATTGGTGCAATAAAGAACTGCCTCCATACATCATTCCAGCCTATCTGTAGGATACATTCCTCAGAGTGAAACTTCGGAGCCCAAGGGTACACAGGCACACTGTTATTTTAATAGATCTGGCCACACAGCCCCACTGAGCGTACATGTTGGCGCTCCTGCCAGCAATGGCTCAGAATGCTGTTCAATAACCCACAGTCTCACCAAGCGTGTGCTATTAAACTTTTGGATCTTTTGATCCAAATTTCTGATCCAATTTGAAAGCTAAAAAACACAACAATATGTCAGAGTAACTTTAATTTGCATTTCTCATATGTTTTAATAGTTGAAACCTTTTCACATGGCATAGGCCCATTTGTTTTTCCTTTTTAATGACCTGCCCTTCCATAGCTTTTGCCCGTTTTTACCCTGGGTTATGGGTCTTTTGCTCACAGCTGTCTAAGGCCTTTCTGTACCGGGGTTTGCCAGTCACTACTGCTGCTCAAGGCATCTTTACGGCTCTGCACTTCTCAGGTGCTGGGCCCCGTCCAGGTGATCCATGGGTCCTTTTCTGGCATGAATGGAAATACCCCTAGCATTTCTACATTAAGCATAACACGGGCCTTTGGGATAGCCAGCTGGAATCATGTTAGGAAAGATGTATCAGGAAAGAGTGGTTGCTTCCTCATGGGCTCCCAAAGGGAAATGGCCTGCTCTTGTGTATTTTTCTCTCTAATCCCCAGCGTAATAGGGCTCGATCAGCCCATAAACATTAGATAAATTCACTAAGGGGAAGATCAGTATGGCTGTGGTACAGTCACAAATGGTTTCAGGAAGAAGTGAATAGAAGCTGGGTGTGGAAAGATGAATGAGCTAGAGAGAGTCGGGAGAACCAACGGACAAGTGGTCAGGGGCAGGCAATTTCAGCTGAGGTAAAAAAATATAATACGGAAAAAGTGAGACTCCAAATCTGGACAGAGCAAGTGCCTTTGGGGAAGTGGCGGAAGAGATGTCTACACCAGGAGGCAGGAGTGGCTGACACATTAGGCTTTGTCCAGCAGGCTGGGTCTGTTTACAAGGACACCAATACCAGGTAAATACCAAATCAGTTGCACAATGCTTAGTGTTTTCTGACAGCTTTGAAATGCCAAAGCCTGCTGGGGAATACTTTCAATAAATATGGACAATTGTTTTGTAAAAAATTAAAAAATCAGCTCTTGAACCCGGATCTGAGGACTTTAAAGCCAGACTCTCCCTAAACAGGCGAGCCCTGAGGAGCGTTGGATTCTTACCCCTACTCCTTCCCCGTGGGTCTCTGGAACACTCCTCTGGCACCACGCCTATCCCCACATGGCCCTTCGCATCCTCGGCCCATTCCCTAAGCCGACCTAAAACAGGGCCTTGGTACTGACCCCTATTGTAACAACAGTGCCTGCCTGCTACCACCCCCTGAATATTTCTATTGGAATGTGAAGATGTTATCAAAAGCCTTCAGGACTCAGAAGAACAGAAGCACAGCAGTGCCAGGTGGCCAGGCTGCCACAGCCCACCAGCTGGGACGAGAGGACCCCCAGACTCAAGCAACTTGTGGCTGGAGATGCTTTTCCCATTTGCTGTGAAAGGCAATTGACAGTGGAGTGACTGCCACTATCAGGTCAGTGACATGGGTACTTTCAGAAGTCACACAGTGAGTTTAATTTCTTTTCAGCAGTTCCAGTCAGGGCCTTATACCATCTTCAGAAGGGGGATGTCGCCATGGGAAGCAGCGCTCAGCTTTACCATGCTCTTCCACCCTCTGAGTGGAGGGGATGCAAATACAACCTGCCTCCAAGATCTGTCTACTCAGCACTGCTACCCGACTGCCCTCCGTTCCCACGGATGCTCATGCCATCACCAGAGCCCGCAGAGCATGGGGGCCCCTGATGGAGGGGACACTGGGCATGTCGTCGGTGGGCCATCACTCCCCCCCGGAATGCTGTTATCACATTGAGAAAATAATCACATGGCAGACAGACGCTCTTCACATAAAATGCCACACAGAAGAGTTTTATCATAATGGCAGCTGAAAGGATTTCATGTGGAAACAGGAAGTCAACAACAAAAAGAGTTGATTCCTCTGATGTGTGAAATACCGAACGAGAAGCTTTAGGGTCACAGAGAGGAAACAGCCTCAGAGACTATCTTTGGTCTCAAGGAATGTCTACTCCAGTTAGGAAACAGCATGCAAGAGGCACCTGGAACACCACATCCCCCACGGTAAGAGCCAAACAAATACCACAGACAGAAGCGCACCATGGACCTCGGAAAATGCACGCTACAGTCAGAAATCGGGGGGGCTCAGGCTAACCCTCCCACAGGGGACCTTTCAGAAAAGCACAGGCCGGCAGAAGGTGTTCCACAGAGAGACAGGTGGGAAGGGAGGTGCGAGGGGAGAGAGCAGGACATGGCCGGGACAAAAAGAGACGGAGGCCGGATCTGGTGATTTGAATGACAGCAACAGGGGAACGTTGTCCTGTGATGGGTTTAGCAAGAGCGCATTCCTATGAGGTTCTGCCTCCAGGATATCCCCAACCCACTGCGCGCTTCTCTACTGCCCGCACTGAGGTCCTCCACCATCAGCAACGTCCCGGAGGGTGGCAGGAGCCTCCAAATTCATTCTCCCTGCTTCCACTCCCCCGTATTTGACCTGACAATTCATTCACCGTAAAGAGGTTAGAATGATCTTAAAGTAAGGTGTGGTCAAAACCTCCCAGAGCTTCCCATCACACATACAATAAGGCCTTGGCGCCTGCCCGTCTCTCGCCTCAACCTCTCCCAGCTTCTCGCCGTCTCCTCCACCTGTTCCACCCTCTGCGGAGAATGCTGTTCCACGGACCTTAGTGGGGACAGCTCCTTCTTTCTCAATCTCGGCTCAAATCACTTCCTTGGAGTAACGTCCCCTGAACAACTAATTTAAGCAACCACCTGGACACTCTTTCTTGTCGGCTGCTTTTCATTATCCACACAGCACTGACCAGATGCTCAGACTCGACTGACAGTCCCAACCCCGAGGTCAGGTGACCCCTCCACCCGACCCGCAGGGGGCACGCCCTCAACTCCAGCTCCTCTGGTACCACAAGCTCTATGGTCTTAGCCCACCCCGTGCTAATGTTCCTTAGTTTCCCAACTGATGAAACAAAGGACTGGGATGCCTGAAATCGAATGTGTCATTTAGGCCTAACATTCTATGGCTCCATGAACGAAACTGGGATTGGTTTTGATTTGAGGCATATTCTGAAAATCATAAAGGAGAAAGCAGCAGTGGGAGGAAGGGCCCCGATCAGTGCTCCCGGGAAGCTATTCTGGGTCCAATTCTTCCCATCAGCAGTTCTGAACCTCCTCGTTGGTTTAAGAGTAAAAGCCACAAAACAGAACTGATTTCAATCTTGCTAAACAGTCACAAATGACATGGCAAGCAAATGGATTCCGAAAGACTGAAAACCAGTAATGTTTTTTTTTTAATGTTATCCTTTCGTCCCCACTCAAAACCAAAAAAAATGACTTCATTGGAGAATGAGCGCCTCTTCCAAGGTAAGCCTGTTTGCTTCTTTAAGAAGTTGCCCTAGTTTCTCTTTGTGTGGCACTGGTGTAAATGAGTCTGGGAGACTAGAATCCTTTGCTGGGATTTCTCTTCTTACCTAAACTATTAACAACCTTCTGTCCATCGGGGAGCAGAAAGAGACCAGGGTTGGAAAAAAGCTCTGAGGTTCAGGCCACCCTAAAAGCATCAGGCAGAATGGCAAGGAGGTGTGACGGTATTCCAGCGAAAGGCCCGCGGTGCAGAGCAGGCCACCTTCATTCCAGACGCATGAACAAAACCTCGCCCCATATCCTCAGCCTCTTATCCGAGCCTCTTCTTCTTAAGTGAGCCTTTTTTGGCCCTACGTGAGCCCTAGCGCATGATATCCCCTGCAAGCCCCTGCCCCTGCCATCTCCTGCCATACTGCCGTACAGTCCATCGCAAACCCGATCTTCGAGCCTGGACTGCAATGACTGCCCACCCCTCCACCGCTACCCCGCAGGCCCAAAGGCCAGGTCCACCTCTGCACGCTGCCCCGCTGCCGTCCGGCCTGTGTTTCTATAGCAACTAGACGGCTCCCCGAATGCTTGAGCTGCAGTGCCAGTCCAACGCTCACACTTATGTCCCATGTCACCCCAATTAACAGCCCAAATCCACGTGACGGCCTAAAAAGCCTTTCCAACCTTCCGCACCCAACAGGCCCCCCCAGCCCCTCAGCAGTGCCTCCGGGCCTCCTCACGGCCCCCCCACCCTACAGCTCCACTCCTGGGGTCTCTGCCCTGCTGAACCCAGAGCCTGGACCTGCTTTCTCCAGATAAACACACAGGGGCTCGGCTCTCTCTCCTCCCCCAGGGCTTTGTTAAATTGTCCTTTTATAAGCTGTGTGTTTTCAGAACGCCCTGTATGAAACTGTCCTACACGCCAGCACGCCCTGCATCTCCTCCCAGCTCTACAATTATCCATGAGATCCACGGCCATGTGGACAGTATATATTTGTTGGTCTGTCTCCCCCTGCAGGAAGTCAGCCCCACGGAGGCACAGACTTCACTGCCATTCACTGTACAGTCCCCAGTGCGAACAAGAACATGTCCCATGGAGTGAAATTCACTGAATGAATGACTGAATTTTTAGCAACAGATTTCAAACAAAGCCTGAAAGCCACCTCATAGTGTATGTCCACATTTCCTAGTTTTGACTTTGACTAGAAGCAGAAATACTCAAGTGAATCAAGGGCAATAAAACCCTTGGGAAGGAAAGCTATTTCCAGAAGAGCCAAAACCAGGGGACATCCTGACAGTGCACTGCCCCCTGGAATTTCATAACACATCTGGAGCTCTAAAAAATCTTAAAATGACCCAGTCATCCCCCCGCTGTCAGCTCAAACAGCTGATGGACAAAGTTCCCAGGAGAGGTGGTGTTTCCTAGCAATATATATTAGGAATTCTCTAGCAATATATATTAGGACCACACATTTGCTTATATTGCTGGAGCATGTAATTTTTCTCCCCTAAAATATGTGGACCTGGCAGGGAGAGGATCTGTCAGCTGCAGATGCTGGCTGATTGGCTAGGTTTACCTTTTGGCTAAGAGAGTGGCCTCCCCCACACTGGCCTTGGGATCTAAAGGTATGCCTCAGAACCGTCAGCAGCAGCCCCTCCATGCATCTCAGGGACTCCTTGGCAGAGGTAAACACCCTTTACAATGGGTCAACACTGGCATGCCAGGGGTCTGTGCGTTTCACGTACACACCACGCTACCCATCTTTTGCAGGCAGGAGCTGGTTGAGGGTGAGAAACCCTTTGTGTCCTGATGCTCTCTTAGTCCCCTCGATGTGACTCTTTGTTTAATGAGACATTTCCAGTGAAACACTCAAGACATGCTCGACTGTGAAGGTCTTGTTCAGCAAAGCACAGACAGCAGACCTGTTACAGGGAGATCTTTGCGCACTGCCCCCAAATTGTGGATTTTTAGTGTCATTATGTATTCAATAGGAATTGTAGAGTTGATAGGTTATTAAAAAAAAAAAAAAAGAGGACCTCATATGCCTGCTAATTTTTGACTTTTCCTGATGACAGGCAGAAAAAGGCACTGCGAAGGGCACGGTTTCCAATTCAGGCTCTGCCTTTGGGAGTCATGAGAACTTGGTTGTTATTTTACCCAGCACATGGAACACCCGTGCAGTGTTTCATACACAGACAACCAGTGCCGCCTTAAATTAATAGTAATCCCTGGTAACCACACCTCAGGAGACCTCAGAGAAAAATCAAAGAGCAACAATTTAAAAGATCATAGAGTTGCCAGACTGCAGATCAGGGGGTTTAGGGGTCATACACCAGTGTTCCTACAGTTCTAGTGATTAGCAGATGTTATAGAATTGTGCTACCCCAGTGAAATGTAGCTTTTCTACATTTTTCTTGAAAAATGATAATTATGGCTGATATCAGAACTTGGATAATGGCTTTATTAAAAAGGAAAACCAATCCTAATAAACTGGGTTAAGGAAAAAAAAAAGGCAGCTAAGTTTCCCACAGAAATGGTTTGGTCCTTTCACCCATTTGGAAAGCTGCCTCCAATCTCTCCAAAACGAATGGCCAATACCCAGGCATGTGGAAGCCAACCTAGATAAAGAAGTCACCTGAAAAGACTGCCTGCCAGTAAGGTTTTAAGTAACAGCTCTCTCCTCTCCTCCAGTGTCTTTCCTCTCTGGGCAGCATTCTTACTAGGAAACCAAAGTTGAAACTGTCCACAATTTGTGCCCCTACTTTCCCTGGGCTCCCTCACCACTCTCTGCCTATTGCTGTGGGGCCTTTTTAATTGAAAATCCAATTAGCTGTGCTTAGTCAAGTGTTTATCTCTGCCAATTGGCTAGTTTAAATGGATCTTTAACTCTTTCCCTCGCTCAAAGTCTCCACCAAGGCATGGATAATTGTCTGAATGAAGCCCCTGGTTTTTCTCCTCCACGTGATTGGTTGCTCTCAGCGGGAGAAATAGCGGGAGAAATTTTTATAGATAAGATAGGGTGGGAACCTGGACCTGGGAATGTCAATCAGCAGGCATTTGTCAGGGAAGGCCCTACCCAGTGAAAGAAACAAACACTTCCAAACAAAGGTGTAAACAGAAGGGAAACAAAGCTTGAGGCCGGCCGGCTCCCAGGTCGAGTCCCCTCCCTACATCCATTCGCACTAGTGCTCAATTTGTTCTAAGCTTATCTTGGCCTTTGAGTCCGGAGTTGCACAGTTATAAATATTTGCAGATTTTAACCATCTATTGTGATTTGAAGTATGAAATACTTCAAGCAACACTACTATAAACTATAGAACAGACTGGAAACTCTGTTCTTTGAAACTGACCAAAAAGTAATCCTAAAATGTTTTATTTTGTCACTTCTGTTATTTTACTATTTCTGTGGTCTTGTATAATTACTAAATTTTTAAAAATAGGTACCTATGATATATCTGGGTTCATCTCTATTTCTCTAGGGAAAGCCCCCAATTTTTTTTTTGTAGGACTTTGTAAGGCAGTAATTTGTTTTTCCAACATACTCTTCTAATGAAACATCCTCCTGTTTTCAGAGCCCATAGCAAGTATACTTCTTACGCTTTTGCCCCAAATGCCAAATATAATTTATGCATTCTATATAAATGTCCTTTGAAATCATATGAGACCAATGTAAAAAAATTTTTTAAATCAACATGAAAAATAAAAACTGAGAAGAAAAGGCACCAGATTGGAAGAAGTGAAACTGCTTTTACTGAAAAATGGGATCAAAGTAGAAAATCCTAAGACGTTCACATACACATGCACATCCATACACACAACACACACACATCTACTAGAATAAACTAATTCAGCAAGATTGCAGGAAACAAGATCATGATATGAAAACCCATTCTATTTCCATGGACTAGCAGTGAATAATCAAAAATGAAATTATGGAAACAATTCCATTCAAAATAGCATCAAAAACATTAAAATACTTGGGAACAAATTTAACAAGACATGTAAGACTGAAAACTACAAAGTACTGATGAGAGAAATTAAGGATGATCTGAAAATGTAGAGACATTTTCACAGATTAGAAGACTTAATATTGTTAAAACGGCAATTCTCTCCAAATTGATCTATAGAGTCAACCCAATCCGTATCAAAATCCAAGCAGGATTTTTTTTTTTGCAGAAAACTGATGCTCAAATTTATATGGAAATGCAAAGAATCCACAGGAGCCAAAAACAATTTTAAAAGAAAATGAACAAGATGGGAAGATTTTTATTTCCTGATTTCAAAACTTACTATAAAGCTACTGTAATCTTGACAGTGTGGTATTGGCATAAGGACAGACATATAGATCAACGGAACAAAATTGAGTCTAGAAATAAGTCCTTAAATTTATGAGCAATTAATTTTCAACAAAGGTGCCAAGACAATCTAATGGAGAAAGGAAACATTTTTTCAACAAACAGTGTTCAGACAACCGGATATCCACATGCAAAAGAAAATGAATTTAGACCCTTACCTCATATCATACATGAAAATTAATTCAAAATCAGCCAGACCTAAATATAAGAGCTAAAATAATAAAACTTCTAGAAGAAAATCTTTGTGGTATTTAGTTAGGCAAAAAGTTCTTGGATGTGACACCAAAGTATGATTTATTTCTTTTAAAATGTATAAATAGGACTTTATCAAAATTAAAACCTTCTGCACTTCAAAAGTTACCCTCAAGAAAATGAAAAACAGAAGCCACTAAACTAGGAGAAAATATCTGCAAATTATACACATGATAAATAACATAAAGACAAGCAATTTTTTTAATGGGTGAAAAGATTTAAATACACATTTCATCAAAGAAGATGAAAGAAAGGCTAATTAGCACAAACTCATTTACTATCATTAGCTGTTAGGGAAATACAAACCAAGACCACAACAAAGAACCCCTTCATACTGGCTAGAATGGCTATGATCTAACAGATGGCTGCAAGTGTTAGCAAGGCTATCACAACCGCAGGACTCTCATAAATTGATGGCGAGGATGTACAATAATACAGCCACTTTGGAAAACAACTAGTAGTTCCTTAAAGAGTTAAACACACAACTTGGCAATTCAACTCCTAGTTATATAGCCAAGATAAATGAAAACACATGCCCATACTTGTACACAAATGTTCTCAGCAGCATCACTTGTGATAGACAAAAAATGGAAATAATCCAACTGTCCATCAACTGATTAACGGATAAACAAAACACGGTCTATCCACATATAATGGGATATTATTATTCAGCAGCAAAAGGGGATGAAAGACTGGTACACACAACCTAGATGAACCTCCAAAATCTTACGCTAAGTGAAAGAAGCCAGATGCAAAAAGCAAAAGACTAGTCTACATAGAGTAAGATTCCTCCCGTATGTGATGTTCAAAAAACGGCAAAACTATAGAGACAGAAGGCAGATTAATGGTTGCCTGGGACTGACAACAGGAGTGACTACAAATGGGCACAAGAGGTCTCTCTCAGGAGTGGAAATGTTTTAAAACTGGACTGTGGTAATGATTGCACAACTGAAAATTTACTATAACTCATCAAACACAATGGATGAATTTTATGGCATGTAATACCATACCTCAATAAAGCTGTTTCTAAAAAAGGAAAAATTGTGAAGTTTTGTTTTCTTTTGACCAAAAAACATGTTCCAGTCATCAACATTATTTCACACACAAATTCAAAAAGATTAATACTCAAACTCTGGATTAAGCTCTGAAGTCAGTGTTAGGAAATGAAATGCGTTCCATGGCAATATGTGATGTAATATTACATTAGCCATTATGTTCTTTATACATGAGAGTAACATTTGCATACTCCATGAATTAAGTATCTATTTTAGGGTCCCCTTATAATCAGAAACATCCGCCTCTAATCTGAGTGGGTATGCAGAGAGAGAAGCTAAGTAGATTGTCGACATACAAATGGAATTTGTCAAATGCCATGCGCCTTCCTGGCATATGATGAAATTATTATTTCAGTATATCTTATAGAAGAAAACAGTAACAAAATCACCTTGACCATAACTGACAAACTGACTTTGTCCATTCAATAACCAATATCCCTTCCAAACAATCCTTTCAATGAGCCAAACCAAGAACACTGCCAAAATCTAAATGCATAAGTTTTACTGACAGCAAATTAGGAAATCAACTTAAATGATACCCAAAAAGACATTTCTGTATAAGAATGTGATGGAGGATACACGCAGCTACCATTTAATCTTTTTTATTCTGAAAATTGGCAATTAAAAACAAAGAACTAAACATTTATCCTGCTGTATTAGTTTTCTATTGCTGTATACCAAACAAATCACCACAAACTCAGGGACTTAAAAACACCACCCATTTATCAGCTCACAGTTCTGTAGGCCAGAAGTCCTGGGGCACTCTTGCTGGGTTTTCTGCTTAGGAACTCACAAGGCCAATAAGTGTTGACAACCTGGCTTCTCACCTAGTGGCTCTGGGGAGCAATCTGCTTCCAAACTCATTTAGGTTGTTGGCAGAATTCGCTCCTAGGGTTGTAGGACTGAGGTCCCTGTTTCCCTGCTGCCTGGCAGGGGGCACTCGGGCTCACCTCCACAGAGCAGCATGTGGGCCCCTCCATTTGCAAAGCTGGCAACAGTGTATCCAATGTTTCCTGTGCTGCAAGCTCTGTGACTTCCCCTTCGCTGCCAGTTTGAGGAAATTCTCTGCTTTTAAAGGACTGGTGTGAGATTAAGGCATCTGCAAATCTTTTCCAGCCAGGTTACCCACAGGAGTAACACTGGGAGGCAGAAGTCATGGGAGTCACATTAGAAGTCTACAAACCACACCTGCCTTTCTTACAAGAACTGTATTTAAAGGCAACTAAATAGCTCTAGTTGATGAGTAAAAGTAATAAATGTGGACGGAATGGCATAATTAGAAAACTCACCACTTTGCAACTCCCTAATAAAATAATAGATTTAGACAAACATGATCAATGAAAATGAAACAAAAGACAGATAACAGCTTAATGAGGGACTTGAGAGCCTGAGCCCACTCTAGAGGGACACCTAGGTGTCATGTGCTCTGCTACACAGTACACAGCACCACCTGTGAAGTGCTCTTGCCAAAAAAGTCCAATCCAAATCTCATCAAGCTGTTAGGGCTAATTTTCATTTTACAGGCGATAGGGGAAATAGAAGTGCAATTTAAACGATGCCATGAGGAAGCAAGCATAAAAATCCAGAATGTGGAACGTTCTACAACAAACCTGTTCTAATTTCTTCAGTAAGTAAACTACCTGTGTGTGTGTTGGGGGTGGGGGACCTGTTCTAGATTAAGAGAGTCTTTATTACCAATTGCAATACGAGAACAATATTTGGATCCTGATTCGAACAAACAAAGGGTTAAAAGGGCAATTTTAAGTTAATCAGAAAAAATTGAACACAGATTTGCCATTTTTATTGGGTGTGATAAAGATTAAGGTTGTTGTATAAGAAAACTACTTTTTAGAGATGAAAAACCAGAGAGCCACAGAAAGTGACAAGGTGTTGACACAGAAATCAACCAGACAGTAACACATGCAGGAAGTCATGGAAAGGGGCTGATGGAATAGGTGGGAAAGATGAAAGGAGAGAAGTGTGCTGGGAAGACACAGGAATAGGAAGGGACAGGAAGACAGAAGACCTAGCGAGTGGGGAGATTTACTTCTGCCATGCCCACCTTCCGTTCTGTTCCCCAAAGAAACCCTGATGATCAGAATGAAATATTCCATATGGCTAACAGCCATTAGTTCTCCACACCTTGTCCTCAGAGCACAGATGGGCCACACATCAAATGTCTCTCCAGAGCACACCATCCACCATTGGACCACTGTGCTTCACCGGTCACCACAGAGGCTATATTGACTGAACACTGCCTTCATAGATGGCTAATTTTTACAGACTAGATAAAAAGTGGTTTACAAAAATCCGAAGATTTTTTCTATACTGGTTTCTACTTGAACAACAGAGCATTGTTCACTCTTCCTAAAAAAAAGAAAAATCTATCCAGTTCTTACCAGATGACCTTTTACAGTAAATTTTATATTCATTGTTTCCTTTCCAACAGTCTTAAAAGAACTCTCAGAGAAGGAGAACAAGTCACTTCACTGACCTGAGTCTACATCTCCTTACCTGCAAATGGAAGAACAACCCCGAATTATCTGTAAGAATATTCAGTCTCAAAGGGATCGGTCTGTCTGTGTCTAGGAGTCACGGGAACAGAACTAAATGCAGTAACAGAGTTCTGAGGAACTTCGGTAAGACCTTAATTTCTTATAATTTTAATAATGTAATTTCCTTTAGTATTAAAACAATTTAAAAACCAAGACACAGTTCCCCAGCTAACCATATCTGAGTAATTGTGGGAGGTAAGCAGGGTGCAAAGAAAGGGAAAGAGTTTCATTCTCTTATACTCAGCTATGGTGATTTCATGTAAAAATTAGATTACCTGTTTATCACATTACTATGAGCAGATTAGCAATTAGCAAATAGCTAGCCCATAGGCCAAATGATAAATCCTATCCTAGTTGAAAATAATATATTTAGGAAATTTTTAAACAGCAAGAACTGATTTTGGAAAATGAAAAAAAAAAAACTGTGCAGACTGTAACTCTTATCTGACCCAGAGGACAGTCACCTCGAAGCAAACCACCAGCCTTTCAGGTAGGCAGGTGAGAACATCGTATCTCATTTCTTCAGGGGCCTTGAAGCCCCACTCTAAAGCAATTCCTGCTCAGTCCTAGTTTCTCTAGGCACTAGGTGCTGGTAACCACACAGCCGCACATCTGCAGAGGCCAAATGAACAGAGTTGGGTCTCAACCAGGGAGAGATGGGTCCTTGACTTCTGTGAACACATCAGGTGGAGCCCTGGTGACCTGCTAAGTAGAGTGATCGGAGCCACAGAAATAAGAGTAGTGGTGGAACTGACAACAATGAGCAGCGTACAAACCCACAATCCGTGAGAACTGATGAGCTCAAGCCAGCCAGCCCCACGCTCCGGAAGGAGACAGCCAGCCCCAAGAGTGGGATAATGTTCATGAAGAACGCGTGCTGACTCCCTGTGATCACAGACAGGACAACAACAGGGAGGGAGGCCGAGAACCTCAGAAGCAGGTCCAGAGAGAGCTTCTTCTTCCTGGCTGCCAACTACCCGATCCTTCAATGTTGGCAACCCCCAAGCTGCCTGCAAACCTAGAGTCAAACAAGTCTGCTTCCCAATAGTTTATTCACAAGATGTATTACCAGGAGTTTAAGTAATCATTAAGTATCTCATCAATGACATGAAATTTCCTTCATTCCCATCTTAAGCTGTAATGCACATAAAGCACCAGGACTGGCTTTATACCTTACTGTAAGTTCACCTGATACCCGTATCGACATTATAGTATGCCAGCTGAACAAGCAGGACTCACCAATTTTCTGATTAAAAATCTTGTCGAAGGTTATTTCATTTCTCTCCTCAAGATACTTCTGCATCACACTCCGGATACTAAAAGAGAAGAGTGACATGTTTTTAACAAGTACAGCCTGCATCATGGGTTAACCACCGCTTGAGGGAAAAACACATGGATGTCTCAACTCAAGGATATTGGCTTGATGGGAGACCCCACGTCCTGACATCCAGGACTGCACGAACAGCTGACCAGACTTAAAGCTGGGGACACCACGGTTCCAGCTGGTGACTCAGGGCCAACCTTTCATGTACAGACTTGACTACAAAAAATAACTTAAGGACTTCAGGAAAGCTCATCCTCAACGCCACCAATTTCAAAATATGCATGAGCATGCACACACCTGGGACAAATTCTGCTAATCAATGAGTGGGTTTCTTTCTAAAACAAAAACAAATGTTCACTGGATATATGATCAACATTCAAAACAATCACATTTCTATAAATCAACAGTGAACCATGAGAAAACATAATTCAAAGGATGATTTCACTTATGATAAAATAAGACACAAATGCCTTGAAATAAATCTTTCAAAATACATATAGAAATTTTATAGGAAAATTACAAATTGTATTGAGTGACATTAAAGATCTTGATAAATAGAAGAATACACCACAGTTATGAACTGGAAGATTTAATACTGCAAAAATTCAAAGCCTACCAAATTTATCTATAAAATCAACACAATCTCCATCAGTAGTCCACAGGAGCTCTCATAGAACACAGAAACAGGTAAGTTTTTATAAAATGTATACAAAACAACACAAGATCAAGAATAACAAGGACATTTCTAAAGAAAGGGAATAATTATAATAGGGCTTATTATGAAGCTAAAATTATTAAGATAGGATAAAATAAGTTGATCAATGAAATAGAATAGAGAACACATAAGCTGACCCACATACACATGGAACTTTGATATATAAGAGAAGCAGTAAGGCAGAAAAACAGGGAAATGAAGGGTGAACCAAAGTGATTATCTGAATGGATAATTAAATTAAATCTCTACCATCAATTGGCATTACCCCCACCTTTTTTTTTACTTTTTATAACAATAGAGGTGTAATTTATATAAAATTAAATGCATATCTTATGTGTACTGTGAATGAGTTTTTCACATATAACCACTATCCTAATCAAGACAGAGTAGAATACTTCCATCACCCAAAAAAGGTGCCCCTCTGCCATCAATCTCCATATTCTAGGACCCAGGCAACTACTGATCTCCTTCCTGTTAATATAGATTACTTGCTTGACTTCTAGAATTTTATGTAAATGAATCAGACAATATGTTGTCTTTTGTGTCTGGCTTCTTTCACTCAGCATAAGCAAGCTTCATCTGTATTGTTGTGTGTGTAAGAATTGAGTCCCTTTTTACTGCCAAGCAGTAGATCATCGTATGAATATTCCACCATATTTGTTTATCCACTCATCTGTTGATAGACATTTGGGTTGTTTCCTGTTTGCGGCTATTATGAAGAAAGCCACTTCAAATATTTGTGTGTAAGTCTTTTAATGGGCATGTGTTTTCATTTTTCATGGGTAAATATCTAGAAGTGAAATTGTTGGTCATATGGTGAATTACACTTAACATTATGAAAAACTGCTGAACTACATTCCAAACTAGTTGTATGATGTTACATTCCCACCAACAATGGATGAAGTTCCAGGTGCTCCACACTCCCTGCCAACACTTTGGTTCTCAAATCTTTTTAATTGTAGCCACTCTGATGGATGTGTAGTGACATCTTATTTTAATTGCACTTCCCTAGTGAATAATGGTATGGTGATGTGGACCATATTTGGACATGATTATTGGAATGAGTCTATCTTCTTTTGTGAGGTGTGTAGTGAAATTTTTTGCCTATCTTTTTATTGAGTTGTTTGTCTTATTACTCAGTTGTTAAATTTCTTTATATAGCCTGGAAATAAAAGTCCCATGTCAAAGTATCTGATGATAATTTTTCTCCCTGTCCACACCTTGTGTCTTCATTTTATTCATGAAGTTGTAAGTGCAGAAGTGTTTAGCTGATGAGTTCCAATTTATTCTTTCTTTGGTTGTGCTAAGAAATCTTTCACATCCCAAGGTCATAAAGATTTTAACCTAATACTTTCCTTTAAAAAGTTGAAAGTTTTAGCTTTTATGTTTAGGTCTAAGATCCATTTCAGGTTAATTTTTGTGTATGATGCAAAGTAAGAATTAAGGTTCTTTTTCCTTATAATACCTAACTGTTCCAGTATTATTTGTTGAAAAAAATCTATCCTTTCTCCATTGAATTACCTTGGCATCTTTACGATTCCACACTATGTGTAGGTCTATCTTTGGACCATCCTGTGACATTGGTCTGTAGGTCTGTCCTTACACAAACTCTATATTGTCTTGATTGCTATTGGTTTGTAGCAAGTCTTGAAATCAGGTAATCCAAGTCCTCCAACTTTGCTTTATTGCTTTTATTTTGTGGTTTTTGTTTTTTGTTTTTTGGGGGTTTTTTGGTTATCCTAGGTTCTTTGCATTTTCCATATAATTTTTTTTAATCAACTTGGATATGTCTTCCCAAAAAAAAAAGCTTTCTAGGGCTTTGATTAGGACTGTGTTGAATCTACAAATCAACTTGGGGGGATTTAACCTCTTAATATTAACTGTACAATCCATAAATATGACATACATCTCCACTTAACTAGGTCTTCTTTAATTTCTCTTATCAATACTTTGTAGCTTTCAGTATAGAATTCTTGTCTTTTTCTTACAATAGCTTTCTCTGGTTTTGGTTACAGTATAATTCATAAAATCAGATATTATTTCTTTCTACCTTATTTTCTGAAAGAGTTGGTGGAAAACAGTATTAATTCTTCCTTAAATGTTTGATAGAACTAATTAGGTAAAACCAATCTGTGCCTAGAATTTTCTCTGTGGGAACGTTTTAAATTATAAATTCCATTTCCTACATAGATACAGGGCTATTCATGTTTTCCATTTCTTCTTAAGTTCATTTCAGTAACTTGTCTATTAAGGAATTTGTCTCTCATCGAAGTTACTGAATGGATTTCAAAATAATTATTCTGAGTAAAAGAAACCATATCAAAAGAAAGAGAGAGAGAAAAAACACATAGTGTTTGCTTACAGAGGCAGAAGCAAACTTTGGGATGGGATGTGTATGGTAAAATAAAAAGACAGATATTTGGTCTTTGTCCCCATTCTTGGCACAGAGTTCCTAAAACCCTTGGAAGTCCCCAAGTGATAGGAGTGTCTTATTCGTAACAAGTCCTTTTTAACCATACCTGAGTTAATAATGCTAATGAGGTGACTCTCGGTGTCACCCAGACAGCTTCATGATGGAGCTGGTTGCCAGAGGAACTGTGTAATTAGAGGACTGGAACTTTCAAACCCACCACTTGATGTTTGGAAGGCTGGAGACTGAGTTCAGTTACCAATGGCCAATGATTTCATCAATCATGCCTATATAATGAGACTGATAATAACTCAGAACGACGAGGTCTGGATAGCTTCCAGGTTTGGGAAACCAACTGATTTTCTGTGAGGTGGTGCTTCTGGACATGGCCCGGGCATGCATGGAAGCGCTGTGCTCTACCCTACCCCATAAGACCTTGCCCTACATAATAGTCATTTGTAGTTTCTGAGTTGTGTCCTTAACAATAAAATGAGTCATAGTATAGCACTTTCTTGAGTTCGGTGAGTTATTCTGATACAATATCAAACCTAAGGGGAGGCTCACAGGAAACCCCCCAAGCTTGTAGTCAGCCAGAGTCATGCAGGTAGATGACAGGACCTCATCTGCAGCTGGCCTCTGAGATGAGTGAGGCTGTCTTGTGGGACTGAGCTCTTAACCTGGGAGTCTGAGCCAACTCTGGGTAGTTAGTGTCAGAACTGGATAGAACTGTAGGACACCCAGTTGGGGTCAGGGAATTGAGAATTGTTGGAAGATAATATAATGTATATGTTCATTATGTTCATTCTGGTAATAGTTTCACATGTGTAAGCAACTTACCAAATCAGATACTTGAAACATGTGCAGTTTATTTCATATTAATTACACCTCAATATACCCTTTGTTTGTTTAATTATATTATAAGGGGTGATCAGCAAAACCTTGAGGGTGGGAAATTCCACAAAATGCATGATGCTTTTGCATAAACAAAAAAACTTCAAGAGGGAAAAATGATGGGCAGGGAACCTATAGTTCAAAAAAAGACTTAAAAGAAATAATAATCAAGCATAATGGATGGACACTATTTAAAACCCAATTCAAGTAAAAAAAATGTTATAAAAAATCAGAGAAATCTGGAGACAGACTAAATATTTGATGATATTAAGGATTACTTCTTTTTTAGCAGGGGCAATATTTTGCATATGTTTTTATATATTTTTTAAGTTTTTATCTTTTAGGAAAACATGCAGAAATATTTACAGATGAAACATTATGTCTAGGTATGCTTACAAATAATGTAAAAGGAGCCAGGAGGTATGGATGAAACAAGATTGGTTATATATTGGTAACTAATAAAGCTGAGTGATGGCTGCATCCATTTTTTTATACTATTCTCTCCTTTTGTACATGCTTGAAATTTTCATTAAAGAAAGTTTTAAAAAATCAAATTCTGGCCTCCAGTCTCCTGAACCACTACTTTATGTACCTCCCTCATCAAAATAAAGCATATATACCATGTATAATACCATATACACTGATTGGAGGCCTAATGGATTTTTAAAATTTAATACCAACTGGTTGTAGATATATCAACCCTACCTGTCATGCCCTTTTGAGCTCCCGCTACATAAACACAAAGTAAGTAAAATAAATGTGCCATAATTAAAAAGTTTTTTCTACCACTACAGTGGCTGAAAGACTGAACACCAGATATCTGCTCTGTACACACCAAGGAACTGGTAGGCTAAGTTGTACTTCGACATCTTACTAATAGACAAACTACAGTATTTATGACATAGCTAGGTATCTCCCATTATTAAAAGCTTCTATAGTCTATATGGTTTAATTTTGTTTTACGCTAATGTCCAAAATAGAATGCATTTAAACAAATATTTCAAATAAGATGTAACATATCACCAAAAAACAAAGTAAGTGCATAAGGCAGTTGTAAAGATAACGGAAGATAATAAGAGAGCTTTGTTAGAAGCACCACACAAATCAGAGTTGTTGCTATTACTGACCATCAAGAAACCCAAAAGGCAGATTTTTTTTTTTAGATAAGATGACTAAGCAGTCATACAAAGATTCGACTCCCCCAGAAGGAAATGGCTTTCTTTCATATGTAGTTACTAAATATTTTCCACTAACTAGTCATTAAACACCCAAAATAGAGCTACATTATCTAGTCACAATGAAAACTTTATTTAAAACTAGCAAATTTGGCCAGATGGACTCTAAAGAGGTCTGTAAAAGTCTGGTACAGTTCAATGTCAGCTCTTCTGAAGGCAGTTCAGCACACCAGATCTTTGGCAGAAAAGTCTTGGGCATAACTTGCATATTATTAAGCAATTTGGCATGAGACAATCACATTCAGAAGATCATAACCTGATTAAGCTAAATGTGACTTTAAGTTGCTTTGTGCTGTTTTCCTACAATATTTTGACAATGCACATTATGTTTTTAATGCCTTTTTCTTTGCAATGTATGACCTAACATTAAAGTGATGCTAAACATACTTGAATTTCAGTGGTCAAAAAAAAAAAAAAAAACAAGCATTGCAACAAAGTCATCCCTGAACAGATACAACTGGTTTGAAGGTTGAGCAAATGTATGGGGTCATCAGTTTACCTAATCAAAGCTACTAAAGCTTCATGATCTAAACCATCCCTTCACACTGGTTACAATGATCATTCTAGAATCCATTCACCTTGTTACCAGAACACTTTTGAGTCAGCAACAATCAGCTTCATTCTAGGCCCGTGTGGCTGTCCGTGTGGAATAAGCAGTAAAGGAGGAACAGACAAAGGCAAGGAGCATTCATAGGAGGGCTTGAAGCATCCTCCTTGTTCCCAAAAGCAATTTTTCATGTAACTATCATTTAAAAGCTTCCAAGAGCCTCTCATTTTGCCTTAAGCCCAAACTCCTTCCCATGTTCTAGGAAGCATTTTCAAAGGGGCCCCAACCCCATCAACTACATCTTACCACTGTCTTTCTCATTTAGCAGCCATGCTTGATTTCTCTCTCTGCTCAATAACTCTGTAAATGCTACTTCCTCTAAGGCCTGTCTTTACATGAAAACCTCCTAGTCATCCTCCAGGATCCAGTTTGGGGCCACTGACACCATGACACCTTCCCCAACTCTTGCAGAAGTAAGTCACTTCAGTTTCTGTGGTATGGCGCATGTGGTATGGAGCCACTGTATCATTTCCCCCAATGTATTATAAATATATATATGTATTTCTATCCTCTTTGCATTCATCTGTTCATTTAATCATTCATTCATTCAAAATATATGCTGTAGCCTTTCAACAAGCCAGGCACTGTGTGTGACACTAGCAATACACTGGGTCCTACCCTGCCTCTGCCCTGAAGGAACCTATGTCTAGAAGGGTAACAGTGGAATAAACAGGAAGCCTCAGTGCAATGAGACAACTGTGTTTCAACAGGGGCAATTATAAGAGGTGGCGGGGCCCAGTTCAGTAAGGCTGAATATAGAATCTGACAGGCCACCAACAAAGAGGACACGAGAAAGGAATGAGGTCACGTGTGAAGGATCCCAGAAGTCAGGTCAGCCTGCACCAAATAATTGAATCAAAAGGATAAAGGACAACAGCAATTAAAACACACACACACACACAGAAAAATGCTAGACCACAAACAACCTCCACTGTTGGACTAATTTTTTTTACTTTGCGAACCTAAATTACCATCCATGAGATTAATCTCAGCTTTTCATGGCTTTTGGGAAGCAAACACTTTCCAAGGACTGACAGATGATGTTTTGTTTCTATGGCAAAAATGTTGACTCGTTGGATACAAATCACTGTACTTCTTCTTCCGCCCCCAAACGCCTGTTGCCTCTTGCCTCCCACTTTTCCATAAGACGTGACCAGTATGGAAGCTCAGTAAACAGGTACTGCCTGGGCAAACAGGTTTGCACACTACGATCCGCTCCATATAAGGTCATCCAATGTAACTTTGCTACTTCTTGTCTTTCAGTTTGGAGGTGATACCCTTTCACATGAGAACTCTAAATTCCTGCCATTGGTCTTCTCCATTATGGCTTCCAGGCTTGGGGGTTGCTTAGGAGAGCCCTTTATACTCCAGAGAAATAAAAAATATTCTGTCATATTTTTCCATTTTTAATATTTTTATGATTATCTCATCAAACATTCTGGCATTTATTTTTTTGTACAATGTGGAGGGTTGTAACTTTGATGACCAGAGATCATGCACCATCTTTTTTCCATGGGGCTCAAAATGCCGCCTTTATTCACAAACCAAATTCACACATATCAGTGTGTGTGTGCACTTTTATCAATAAAAATATACGCATGACTTTGCATGCTGTACCACTTACGTCTCTGCCTGTACCAACACCACACTGTCTTAATCGCTACAGAAATGTTGTGTTTGGTAGAGCAGATGCCCACTGTTTTATTTTTTCGAAATGTTATGGGTTATTTTTGCCCATTTTCCTTTTCTAGATGCATTGAGGATCAGCTTGTCAGTTTCTCCAAAGTTCTCATTTGGATTTTGATTGGGATTGCCTTGGATTTACCGATGACTTTGAGAAAACTGAAATCATACCAGTATTGAGGCTTCATCTAGAAATACCTTGTACCTCTTTATTTACCCAGATTTCCTTTGACTTCTCTTAATATAAGTTTTGTTTTTCTTCATATTGGTCTTGTTAATTAGTGTGGTCTGGTTTACAGCTAGACATTAGGAAACATTGACTGTAATTATTTTGAAACATCTTGACAAGTTAATATTCAATTGAAAAACAGCTGTTAAAGTAATTTTAGCAAGACAGACTTACATTGCATAGTTTCATTCTGCATGGAAAGGAAGCTTAGAGGGCACATCTTCTTAAATAGCATATAGTTATTATTTGTTTCCTGCTAAATTTAAACATCAGAGCTACGACTTGATAGATATTCATGAAGTTCAATGAAGTCTTTTATACTCAGGAAGTAAATGGTTATAGTTTTCTCAAGTTTCATTTCTTATTATGCTTTCTCTCTTGGACACCCTTCTTGCATTATTTTTTCCCTCTCATCCTTCTTTGAGAAGTTTTCAGGTCAAGAGGTAGAAAAATCTGTCCACATGGCTTGGATTAGTCAGGACTCTCTGGCTGCAAATGAATTTACGAAAACCCTACTCACATTGTTGCAATCAGTGACACGAAGCCTCTTCTTGAGTTATCAAAGCAGTTTTCAAAAAGCACATCATCCTTCCTCCAGTCTAAGTTACTTAAGATGCAGTACGTTTTTGCATCTGTGTACAATGCTGTCCTAAGATTTTATATCCTAAGTCACCAGGGCTCTTATGCATATTGAGACAACTGAAATTTTCATCAGCCCTGCAAGAATGTACCCAAGAAACATGCGAAAGAGCATAGTGAACCCCTATAACCGTCAGTCAATACCTCATTAACAGTTATCAAGATTTTAAGTCTTCCACCCAACTTTTCCTCCATTTTTAAAAGCATTTTAAAACAAATCACAGACTGCATGCCATTTTATCCTTACTACTTCAGTTTGCATTTCTCAAAATTATGGATGTTTTCCTTAGATAAACACAGCCCATTAACCCAACCCCACCCAGAAAGGAGTAACAATTCCTGAAGATTGAATACCCAGTTCCTATTCACATTTCCATGATGCATTCAGAGGTGCTTTTGGAATCAGGATCTAATCAAGATCACACATCATCTGATTGTTGTTATCTCTTAAATCAGAACACACTCTCCCAGGCACCCATGTTTTAGCTTCACACCAGTGACTCACCGGTGAAGCCAAGACAGCAGTCCCCAAAGATGGTTCCCTTTCTGGATTTATCTGTTTGCTCCTTCCTAAGGTCATTTGATTTGTTCTTCTGTCTCTGTATTTGCTGTAAGCTGAAAGTTCCCTCTAGAGACTTGATTATATTCAAGTCTACCTTCTGGGGGCAGGAATACACACTGGATGGTCCTGGCACTTAACACCAACTCACCTAAGTTATTCTTTCTTAGTGATGTGAAAATTACTTAGAAAATTAAGGAGGTAACAGTCCAATTTCTTCTTTTAAAATTCCCCCATGAACATTTCATTTCGTGGTTTCATACAGTCATGATCTCTGCCTAAACCAGTACTTTCATTAAGAGTTGCAGAATGGTGACCTCTCTAACTCCATCATACCTTCTACATTCATTTTCTACAATTCTTCTATAAAAAGGAATTCCACCCCCCACACCCACTTAAGCTTGTTACCCTACAATGTAATTCTTAGGACTTTTGTTACCCTACAATGTAATTCTTACAGGATAGGCAAGATAAATGTTTAATTCTTTACCCCTTTGAAGGCTGCTTTTCAGAGACACAGATGATGTCCTATTTTTACTGCCTATGGTGATCAATGAGGTGTTTTGTTTACTTCTGTTTGTTTGGGGAATCTCCTTTTTGTAAAGCATGGGTATATTAGTTTCCTATTGCTGCTATAGCAAATCACTGCAAACTTGGTGGCTTAAAACAACAGAAACATATTATCTTACAGATACGTAGATCGGAAGTCTACAATGGGTGTTGCGCAGCTAAGATCAGAGTGTCTGCAGCGCCGCATTCCTAGTGGAGGCACAGGGGGAGAAACCATCACCTTACCTTTGCCAGCTCCCAGAAGCTGCCCACATGCCTTGGCCTATGGCGCCATTCTAAGGCCAAAGCCAGCAGTGGCCAGTCAAGCCCTTATGCTGCACCACTCTGGCAACGACTGCCCAGCCATCCTCGCAATTTCCCTGGGCCCACCCAGATATCCCAGGATCATCTCTTTATCTTCAAGTCAGCACACCTTACCTGCTATAATTCCATCTGCAACCTTAATACCTTCTTGCCATGTAACATAATTACAGGTTCTGGGGATTAGGACGTGGATATTTTGGGGGGGTCATGCTGCCTACCACAAGGGTTTGAATATATTCAGAGTATGTTAATCACCTGTAACCGTACTCTTCTGATGCTCAAATTGGCCCACATTTGGCCAGTGGGAAGCCCTTCTTTTGGCCTCTGCCTTTGTTAGCTGTGGTGACCACCCCAACTCGTGGGTGGCCCTCTGCTTTCGGATTCAACAGACAACAGGTCCCAGGCTCGCCTCACACAGCCCCCACCCACCCCCAGAGGCAGATGTGGACTGGTGCTCACAGCAATACACTGCTGTTGCTTCTGGGCTTTTCTAGGGCTGGAACTGATAAACATATATTTGGAAAGGAAAAAAAAAACTTGAATTTCAAAGGACTTTCGATTCAAATTTAACCTTGTATTTTACTTAGCCTTTGTCTTGCACTCATGTATGTCTTCGTTTACAGCTAAAATCCTAGTTCTTATTATTAAGCTGTACCTGTATAGTCCATATAAAATAATTTTAAACTAACAATAACATTAAGACTTCTGAATGCAGTGCTATTTATCAATATAGAGGACAATCTGGCATCATTTAGCAAAACTGAAAATGCCTGTATCTTACCTTTAGAGGCCTATCCTACACAAAACCCTACACATAAGCCCAAAGATACAGTTAAGCATATTCACTGTAATAGCACTTGTTTTTATGAACACAGGGTTAGGTAAGTAACCATTTTATGACATACCCTGCAGTAATTCAAAAGACTGAGGTTCGTCTATACATTACTAACAAGGAAAAGCTGAACACACATCACGAGTTGGAAAAGGCACGTTGTAAACGGACTCACTAATATTAATGTGTTCCTGACAAAGAGAACTCCATCCCATTGATCTCAACGACCTGTCTGTGTAAATGTTAAATACACACTCTGTTTCATAAATTTTCTAATACAAGTTCGAATGTACCACAAACAACATTATCAAGTTTAACATGAAAATCCTTTATGTACCTAGAGTAACTGACAAGCATGGTCAAGCCAAGAAAACCCATTTATCTACCAACGGGGGCGGGGGGGTACATGAATTCTAATTTTGTTTTCTAAGATAAGAGAGCATGGAAAAAAAAAAAGAGAGCATGGGAAATTACAAAAACGAGGTTTGAGGTAAGAGCATATGAAGAACCCTGGACATGTTGTAGCTGTTCTCTATTTATAGCCTCACCATCATTATCAGTAACAATCCTATTATTTAACATGAAATTTATGACCTCTGGTCTTTTAAGGAATTATCTATATATTTATTATTAAATCAGTATCTTTGAAATTATAGGCAAACTATGGAGCACTTCATCAGATCTGTATAGTCGGTAACCTTTACTGAATGAAGACAATGCATGTTCAAACTGTTAATGCCTGAAATTAACAATGTTCCTCTACCCACATCTAAGAGTCTTCTTCTCTTAGATGATTCACATGACAAAAGGTAGTTGGTAGCTGTCTTAAATGTCTCAGAATTTGGGCTGGGGCTCAGCTATGCCCTATGCTATCAATGTGAGCCATCGGCTTGTCTCCAAACCGGAACTTCCTCCTTCTGAAACAGGGATGATGACTACTGGGAAGACATTTCCAAGAATCTGAAAATAAAGGAAAAAGGCTTGCCATCTGAGAATAAAAAATTTAAATCAATCCCTAACATGAAGGGCAGAGAAATGTCACACAGGCTCGTGGGCCAGCTAGCCTTGGCTGTGACTTTGGTAACCATGTTATCAAATCCAGCGGAGGCCTGCCCTCCAAGGAGAATGGGAAACAGGAAATGTGGAAAGATGGGTCGTCGCAGAAGCCACTCACTGGCCGGAATTCAAGTATTCCACAGCCAGTGTAAAGCTACCCAACAGGGAAATGACTTGGTCCGAGCTACTGTTGTTGAGAAGCCAAAGGCTAGAAATTCTGGCCGACCCAGCCTTGGGTCTGTGCAGGCTGTGCACCCACTGAGGGCTGCTCACTTCCACAAGGACAAACTACAGGAGAGAATGTTCTGGTCACACGGACTCTGGGCACCTAGGCTCCCAGGAGATCAGTGTTTAGTGTAAAGTATCAAATTTGACTTCCTAATTCTACTTTGGCTTTTCAAACCCACCATGTGAGTTGGTATATTTCTGAGAGTGGAAGCCTCCAGCTTCATCAGACTCTCGAAAGGGTGTTTAACCTTAAAGAGCCACAGGCCTATGAGAAGAGAATGGGTCAGTCAGGCAGAACTTGGCTGATTGGTGTGAATTTCACAGTGAGACAGAGAGACGCTCAGTGCAGTGAAAAACCTAGTTTCTGGGCCCGAAAGGCTGAGGACTCCCCATGACCACAGGAAAGATTGTGTCTAAGGAGAAAGCCCATTTACCCACCGAAACAGACAAAATATACCTCTCAAAATTCACCTCCATGTGGACATGTCTGGAATAATTTTTTTTTCTTAAATTTCTACCTATTACAGAGGATACTGAAAACCAAAAAGAGCTAATGCCTGTAAAACCACAAAGCACTATATATACATATTAGGGGATTTTTTTTTTTACTCTCAGTTCAAATCTGTCACATAAATATGAAATCAATTATCAGATGTCACTGGGTCTAATAAGTTAACATGTACACACATAGACCTAAATGTTGACTCCAACATTCCAATCACTGATCCAGGTCACAAAAAGGTCTTGCTTTTCACTCTCTTCTGCCGTTAAGATCCTACCTTGCATAATCATTAGGTGACCATAAGCCATAATGCCTAACCTAAAACCTCCATTTCACAGAAAGGAGTTTTCACCATCTACCTCATTAAACTTTTCCTGTATGAAATGGCTAAAGAAAAAGAAGCTTTTCTTACAGAGTAACCAGAATTTTTAAACAAATAATTTGAAACACCAATCCCCCATCAAGCAGGACCCTTTATTTAAAGGACAGAAACACAGAGATGCTAGCTGGCTTTCCACATAGAACAACAACAACAACAACAACAACAAAAAAATCAAACTAGAATTGGCCTAGAAGGGGAAGGTGTTTTCTACACAGTAGCAATTTCTTAGTAATGAATGAGAGGGGGATACTTATGTTAATGAACCCCCCCCAACCCCACACACACACCCCAAGAAAGAAATAGAGTTTCTGTGGTCAGGGATTTCTTTGGGTTTAATTATTCGTTAGGATGTTTTGCATAAATAATAAGCTTTCTTTCACTGGAAGAAACCAGAAGGAAACTGTGCCTTCCACTGGAAACAAAACAGAAGGAAGCAGGTTCTAATGGAACACAGAAGAGGGCACAAACACTTCACACTCCGTTCTATACTTGATGTTGTGGCAAGCGTCATGGCATGATTCCTTTGCCAGCTAGGGTGTCATTACACGAGAAGGAATAGTATATGTAGTTGAATAAAGTAGGCCCGATTAAAGATGAATATTAAAGTCCCTTGAGCTTACCCCTTTAGGATTCATTCCATTTCTAAATGGAGTCTAGACCACCACCAAACAGCGAAAGCCTTGTGTCTTTAAAAGATACATCTAAAATGTCATCACAGGCTTAAGGATCCATAATGCAGAATGAAAGTCTGCAATATTTAACAGCTGTGCAAATGCCTTCCCATGTAACTCTAGTTCATTTTCAAATTGTTATCAAAAGCAATACAGATACCGAAAATTAGAATAAATAACCTGAAACTATAACCAGAGTTATCTCTCTGGATAAGATAATAAAGAGCAATAGGCTGATTTAATTACAGAAAGCACAAATACCAAGAGCATGTCATTCAGGAAAGGCAGTATTGCTGAAGATGGGAGAAACCTGCTGCCTTCCTGAGCTAATGGAGTTGTAAATTTTGAATGTATGAAACATAAACCCTAAAATCTTCAGAAGACTTTTTCAGCATAATTAAAGCTCACTTTCTTGCTAAAATATTTTAGGCCATAATTATCTAAGAATTATACAATGTCTAGCATTCACTCAGTACTCAGCACATGGCAGTCACTGTCATAACATGAATGTAACCCATGCCTTGCTTCCAAATTCTGACTAATGGAAACACTAATCCCCTAATCAAATTGGTGGAATGAATTTTAAATCACTTAAGGAACCCAGAATTTTCTCCCTTTAGTGGGACTTTACAGGGACTCAACCACACACTTGAAATAGGATTTATCACTAGTTTTGCCACCACTGGGTTAATTATACTAATTTTACAGCTATAGCTGTAGTCTCCACAAATTGTAATATTCTTACTCAGCCAGGTGATGTTCAGACTGGTGACACAGAGTGGTGTGCATACTTCAGCATAATATAAGCAATGCCTAAAGGAACAGGGGACAATGTCCTGTAACAGCCACTTTGGGCTTGGGTAGACACTTTCAAGTATTTGAAAATCTGTCCCTTTTGAGAAGGATTAAACTTGTTTTGAATGATTACAAAAGAATAGTAAGAGAACAGTACACAGAATGAATTACAAGAGAGCTTTTCAACACCACAGAGCTTTCAAAGATGCTCCTCAAAATGACCCTGGCTGGATGTCAGAGAGGGAAGTCACCCATCTAATGCATGACCACATTGGATACCCTCCAAGATCTTTTCAAATATGAGATACTACAATGCTATGCTATTAACATGCAATCTGTTAATGTTCAAGGAAGACTAGAATGAATCACCCTATGCTCAATACACTGAAACTAGCTGCTTTTACATTATGATTTTTGGTTCATTTTACTGAAGCAAACACCTCTAAAACATGAGTCAACTCTCTTAACTGTTTAGTTATCTAAATTTAAGAGTAGCATGCTTGTGCTCTTATGTACAGAAGCCAACAAAGCCCAGAGCCTACTGGATGGATGGATGGATGGATGGATGGGTGGATGGATGGGTGGAAGGAAGAAAGGGAGGGAGGGAGGCAGGCAAGTAGGAAAGGAGGGAGCAAGGTATGGAGGAAAGAAAGAAAACAACCAAGTGAGGCACCACTGGGTGTAGAAGGTTCTAGACACATAGTGCCAACCACAGAGCTAGAGGAGAAAAACAGAAGAATCTAGGAAATTCACTTAGTTATAGGTCTAAGGGTCAACACTGGCTCTTTGCTTTCCTTTTCAACAATCCAACTTTTCAGGAGTCCTGCCTTCTGAGATGGCCCGCTCAAGAGCACATGGCACAAGGGGCTCCATGCAATACTGCCTTATATCTGCTACTATTTTGTACTTTTACTTTAAGGTGTACTTTTACTTTAAAGGTTGTTCCCCAAAACAACCACCTATGGTGTAAATAAATGAAAAAATCACCTTCTGATGTTTCTCCCAATCTTTTCCTTTTGAGTTATCTGTTTGAAATTAATGTTCTCTCCTGTTGAAAAATATGCTGTAGGGATAAAAAATGCTCACAAGAGGCAGAGACTTTTATTGGGACATTTTATGATCAGAAACGCATAGATGCACATTGTCTAGATGGGACAACTGAACCCAGGGCATTTAAGTGACTTACCAAGGACCTACAGCAAGTTGTCAGTGGAATACTGACTTTCCTGGTTCCTAATCTAGAACTTCCTATTTTATAACAGTATGGCAGGTAGTAAGGAGGAGACAGGAAAATGAGGGGCCAGCACTGATATATCTGGCCTTTACGTTCACTAAGGATGAAGGTCTGGCCTACTTTCATATAGTCACCTTTTCCTGCTCCTGAAACCCTGCAAGAAGGAGATGGTGGCAAACAACAGTACAGGTCCAAGGCTGGGTCAAGGATGACTGTTACACACCACCAATCACAATAACACCAACTGCAAAAATATTTCACTGTATCCTCTAACGCACTTTTTACAATATGCAGATGCTCCATGCAAAGCTGAAGCATGGATGACCCAAAAGAACACTTCCAAAATTAGAAGAAACATTTACAGGATATTAGGAGTCATGGTATGACTTCTCCTCCTGCATTTTAGACCCACACAGCGATCTAAAAAGGCCCAAGGGCTCTAGGTTCTAATCAATGGTAAGAAATAAATGGTAGTAGAATAAAAAAGTGGGGAGTGGGAGAAGCAGGGGCAGGTTTGGGGACACCCAGCCTCATTAGCATGCAAATTACTCAACATACAAATGACTTAACAATAAAAAAGTAAATGTTGCCAAGTTCATCATTTCCACTTCCCCACTGCCAACGTTGGGAGAAGGATACAGCAGAGAAGACCATTATGCACACAGAATACAGTTCCACCTACAGCATGCTTCAGATGCACGGTTCTATTAACAAAGGAAGATCATTTGAATGGAAAAGTGATTTTTATTGCAAATAAAGCCAAAAAAATTTTGTTTTGCCCCTTTACTATCTTCCCAGAAATGGCATTTCTGGGGGCGGGGGAGGAGGGGGCAGCAGGCTGCCTTCTTTTCTAAACAATAATATAGGCAGAAATCCTGTTTGGAGGCCTGGAGTGTGGCGGTCTATCCTACAGTTTCTCGTTAGCAGCAGCAAGGGTGCGCTTCGTATGTTAAACAGAACAGGCGTTTAACGCTCGAGCTTCTCATGGGAAATAAGGCAGAAACTGCTTATTCACTTAGTCATAATTACCGTTTTCACAGGTCTCAGAGGAACAGCTATTCTCTCTCCATCTCTGAGGACAGTCCTGACTTCCCAAAGGCTGCCCAGCAGCTGACGGAGACGGCCTGCAATATGATCTTTACCCAAACAAAACACGTCTCGCTGTTTGGTCCATTCTCTGCAAACTGAGAGGTGAGTGTCTCCCTGGCATTTTGGTGAGCCGGCACAGCAAGGGGAGGCGGATTCTGGGCACCTGTGCTTGAGTCCTGCCTTGGCCACTCTCAGCTGTCACCGGGTCACTTTCTCTAGCCGCCCTGGTGAGGGTGGACACTACTTATCTGGCAGCCCTGGCGGGGGGAACAAATGCCCTAATTACACAAACTGCCCAGCAGAGGGTAAGCACTCAATCATTGGCAGTTACTGTATTACTACTTCATGCACCTTCAGCTTCTCTGCCCTTATCTGGGCCACAGGGACCTCAGGCATCCTGTTCTGTGCGGCCGTGCATTTCCTACTCTGCCTGCCATCCACCGACTGATAAAGACCCGCACTTCCCTTCTCGAAGCCTTGACACCTCACCCAACAGTCCCCATCCTTGTCCAAACAGATGTTTGGCAAAGCTCAATTCGGTGTACTGAGGAAGCACCTTTAAGAGGCTGTCTCTAAGAACACGTTGTATATGAAAGCTGGGACTGGCTGTGCCTCTCAGAGATCTACTGGGCCCTTGAATCAAAGCATTGTGCAATGCTTGACTTGGGCAGACAGACTCTACGGCCAAAACTCATTGCACTGAAACATCCATTTCTAAGAATTGACAACGACACGCAGCACTTCATCTTCAAGTCCTTGGCACAAACTAACTTTGACCGAGAATGAAATAATTACTGTAGGGTCAGAACAAATCACATTGTGAATGTGTACCTCCACGAAAAAGGCTAGAACACCACCGTTGTTTTATACATAGAAGCACTCCCACCAACAAAAGGGAAGACTTTCTTCCTGCAGGATATTCATTCTTACAACACGGACTTTTCAGTTCCAAGTCAGGCTGGAGGCCCAGGAGAGTGAGTGCAGGCACAGAATACCCTACACGCCAAACAGGGGCGACTACTTCAGGTAACCCACTGCTCACTCACTGATTGGCACTAGGGAAATTATGGAAGAAACTCTATTTCCACAAAAGAAGAAAAATGAGCTATTTTTCAGATCAATTACATATGATAGTTTTACAAATAGGAAGATGCTAACTTCCACACTACTATGTGTAATATGGCTAGATAAGCTCTTCATAGGGGATAATTAACAAATGATTGTAAAACTCTTATCAAACATGTATTCTATGAATACAGACTAAGAAAAGCCATTCAAATGCTGTCTGCAGTTAAACAGAATCTTTAGCAACTGTACTTTAAAGTAGGCATCTTTCTTGGTTCAACTCTTTATTTCCCACTGGACTGTATGTAAGCCCCTTGAAGGAAGGGGCTATGGTAGGTAGGATTCATCAGAGCATCCCCATGCCTGGCTCAGAGAAACGGCTCTGCAACGAACGATGCACTGAATTAGTTTAACAAAGGGTATCAAAAACGTCCTTAAGGACTATCTAAATGCTCCCAAAAAATTATAAAGAATCTTAAAAATGTTGTTTTCAGACTTTCCTATCATACTGTATGAACATGTTGAAAACACAGGCTTTGCAATCGATGATTCAAAATCTTTGATGTCCACTAAACAAAAATGAGACTCTGGGGGAAAGCTCAAGTGCATCTTACTCATCAACCTCTTTCAACTATGTGTGATTTCAGTTAAATTCCCTTCTGTTTGGAAAAGGTTAAATGAGTAATATCCTGGGGCAGGCTCCATAGCCCCAAGGCTTAAGACGTTGACCCTCAGTAGGCCTTAGCTTACCAATCAGACCCTACTAGATAAAAGAACTTTTCTAACGTAGCATAAAACAGCTGGCACACACACCTGAATGCTCTTGTTTTTAACTGGGCCTGTGCAGCAAGTCCGTAGGCCACAGTTTACTATTCTCAGTAGATCCCATTATTAGCTACATTAGCTCAACAACTATCACAGTAAACTAAAGCAGCTATGTAATTCGAACAAAGAGTCAGCTTTTACAGGATTTACGCTCATTGGTTCGTTAATTGAATAATGTGTCAACATAACAGAATGGTTGCCTCTTGCTATCTCAGAGAGGCAAATTCTCCCTTGGGCAGAATGTGCCAGTTTCTGAGCTTCTGCCATAAAAGGCAGGAGACTGTAGCTCCAGCGTTTCATTTGAATTAGCTAGGTATTGTTTGGTTCTCTTGCTTTTCTGTTTAAGACTGTAGAAAAGCCAAAGTAACTAAAATAAGGAAGCACACAGACTACTATACTGACTCCAAGAAAGTAGCTGGAAATAAGAAGTCATTAGTGATAGGCCAACAAGTTTAATGCTCTCATGTAGGCACTACAAATACTAATCCAAACATCTCTCCCAAGTATACCAAAGACAGGTGATCACATGGCTCACTCCAAAATGAAGCTGAGATAGGAACTCTTATCATCAGAAAACTATTTTTCTGACCGCTATCCTTTACCAACAGAGTGAAATCACCCTAGTGTTTTGAGTCATTATGCTCTGGCATCTTAATATGAAATTAACGTTCTTACCTTATCTAGAAATCCCCCAACCTCCCACCCCAACCCCAAAATTGAGCAGGTAAGCCACTAACTGTCATCCAGCGGTAGAGAATAATTTGCAGTATGTTTCACCTGATAATCTCAATGGAACAGAATCCTAACAAGGAGTGGCTGTTACTGTGTAAATGCTCAGTTACAAAACTAAAGCCAAAGCCAGTTGAGATTAATACAAAACAAATAAGAATCCCTGAACGAGGTTCCAAAAGCCTAATTTAAGAGTCTATTTTAAAAAACAGCAACAGAATAACAATTACTAAGAGCTGTTTCCTAAAATTACTCTCCTGGTGCTATTTCTCAATTCTAAAATGTCATGAGAAATATGCTTGCTGCCACTAATTCGGGCCTTAAAAGAAAACATTACCAAAGCATACCACCAAAAAACAAAGACATTCATACAAGGAAGTGAATACCCTATGCACATCAGTATGTTCTTAAGAGGGATACGAAAAAAGCAGAAGTCCTATTAAATTCAAAACACCCCGAAAAAAAAAAAGCACAAAAGTTCCTAATTTTAGTAATATTATATATTCCCCCCCCCAAAAAAAAACTGCCCATGAGTAAAGATTTGTTGCTTTTACATATAGAAACCACATATTTAGAACTCTCTGCCCTTTAGG
Source organism: Smutsia gigantea (assembly GCA_032199065.1). Lineage (NCBI taxonomy): Eukaryota > Metazoa > Chordata > Mammalia > Pholidota > Manidae > Smutsia > Smutsia gigantea. The sequence continues at coordinate 418,692 of JAVSCE010022533.1, read as the reverse complement.
AAGAATAGGAAAAGAAAGAGAAAAATTAAGCATTTTATACGACATTCATAGAAATGTAGCTTTTTAATGAAATCCGGATTTGATTTGGGGGTTCTTGTTTTACTTAGCTTCCATTTGCCATAAATTTTAAACAGACTAATTTTCAATGAGCTTCAGATGTTCTGCTCTGGATTAGGCGTGTTAATTTCACAGCACTGGGAAAGGGCTGCCCTCTCCCCTATTCACTGTTTGGCATTGCTTATCAAAGAGCACACCCTACAAAATCAACACGATGCATAGGCTAAGAAAGGCAAGCAAGCCACAAATATCTAGCATGCATTCATTTATACAATTTGGTTTTTCACAAGAATAACTCAAAGGGACTGCTATTTCCTATACCACAGGGCTGGGGTTCATGAATGGACTTGTAAAAAATCTGGTGGTCACTTAGCATCAAAAGAAAGATCTTTCTTAATGTCAAGGTAACATGTTAAGCAATCTTAGGTGTATAATGCTTAAAGGACTGATGTTTCAACAGAGTAGAGCTTTGGTTTAGATTCCAATATTTTGCAAAATTGCATGGTTTCAAATTCACTATAGAGAAGATGCCTCATGTTATCAATTCCACCAAGAGCTATTTAGTGCCACATCGGCGGTACAACTCATGGTGGTGTTAATTAGGAAAGAAGCTAGGAGGAAAAATCCAACCCTAATCAGTGCATACAACTTTGAAAATTACTACTGATCTGATGAACACTCTTTCCTGGAGATGCCAATGATATGAACCAGTGAAGTTTTTACTAGCTCATCAATAATAAATTATTTTCAAGATAAAATTACAACTCGGTATGGACCTCACCAAACTCCTTCAATCGGGCCCTTCTTTAGGTATTTAAACAAGTTCCCGTCTGGAATCACCCATTCAATGTACGCTTTTGAAGTGAACCCAAATTCAACCTCTTAATAAAGTGTCACCAGTGCACTGGCAAGTTGAGGAAAGCAGCTCAAGAGACACACTTAGCACCAAACAGAACCCTGAGTAGGTCACAATCCACTCATTACTGCCTGAGGTCACCAAGGAGGGTAGGAAGCAGACTAGGCTAGTGGACCTCCAGCGGAGCAGGCCCTGAAAACTGCAGCTTAATCCGGGACAAAAGGCAGCGCGCCAGCTAAGGAGCGCAAGAGGGAGCTGAGCTGAGGACAGAGTTGAAAAGGGGGACAGCGGGAAGCAGGGACCAGATGGAGCACCGGGGAACCACAGGCACTGGGCAGAAGGGGCCCAGAGGCTGGGGCTAGAGGGGAGGACAACAATGGGGCGGAAGAGAAACACAGCAATGGGACAGCGAGGGCCACGGGGATGAGGCTGGCCCGAGAGACAGGGCTGGGACAGGAGGGAGCGACGGGGGTGGATCTGGTCCCGCGAAGTGGCACCCAAAGCCGCTTGCCGGGGCGCTCGCCGCGCGTCGCGCGGGGCACTTCGAGGCGCTCTCTCCCGGAGTCCCCCAACAGCCCTCCGACGCCCCATTGCGGAGCCGGGCACGACGAGACCCGCCGGCAGCGCCGGCCCCCCGAGGTCGCCGGCCGGAGGCAGCCGCGAAGGAGTGCCCAGCCTCCCGGACGCAGGGGGTCGCTGGCGGCCGCGGGGGGCGGCGGCGCGGGCCCGGGCGGCCGGTACCTGGGCTCGGGCAGGACGATCTTCTTGCTGGCGCGGGCGGCCGGAGTGGCCTTGCTCTTCTCCATCGCCATCAGGTAGCTGACATCGGCCAGCACGGCCTCCAGGTCCGCCATGTTGGCGAGCGGCGGCGGCGGCGGCGGCGGCGGCGGCTGCTCCTCCGGACCCGGACGGGACGCGCTCCCGCCGCCGCCGCCCGCCGCGCCCCGACGTGGGGGGGCCGCCCCGGGGCAGCCCCGCGCGCCCCGCCCTCCTGGCGCCCTGTGCCCCGCTCCGCACCCCGCGCGCGCCGCCGCCTCGCGCCCGCCGGGGTCGCGGCGCCCCGCCCCCGCGCGCACGCGGCCCGCGCACGCACGCGCCGCCCGGCCCTGCTGCGAGGGGTCGACGGGGCGCGCGCGCCCGGCCGTTGGCGCCCCTCCGCGCCCCCGCGCAGCTGCCAGCCGCGTCCCACCCCTCGCCTCCGGGCAGAGTCCCCGCGGGCACCGTACCGCCCTCCCCTCCCGGGTGGCCACGAGGGACTTCCTCTCCTCCTCCTCGTCCTCCTCCCCACTTCCCGCCCCCAGTTCCCGGCGTTCTCACGCCTCCTGTCTGTCCCCTGGACCCTGCGAGCCCGCGGTGCCCTGGATCGACACCCACCACCCGGGGGCCGCGGGGAGGTCTCTGTGCCCTGGACGCGGTAGTTCTCAAACTGGACAGTGTCAATCAGCATTCCTGCAGGAGTCTGGGGTGGCCCCAGAAATGCGCGTGCCCCATCTGGCCCCGCAGGTGATGCGGAAGCCGTGGTCCAGGTCACCCTAGGACTGCGCCCACCCCGCCGGCCTCCAAGCTTCGCTCTTGATTCAAATCCTGACCATCCCCCCGTAAGCTCTGCAAAGGGCAACCTAAATGCTAGAGAAAGTTGCTTGTCTCGTGCTAAGCGGGCCGAAGTGGGGTGAGAGGCCCCCCGTGGGCGCGGAGCCCTTAGGGCGCCCACTGATGAAGGACCTCGCTGGTCAAGGTGGTAACCGCTCCCTAGCGCTCAGGTGAGAGGTTTGAGTTCGGATGAGTCGCTGAGATCTGGAACTAGTATTTGGGCTCTGGTGCTTTTACCATCAATTCAAGAGATAATTAGGGAGCTTCTGAGCGCATAGACCTACCACAAGGGTAATTTAGGGAAGTGGAAACCTAGAGCCCAAACACCAAGGCAGGAGGGAATTTCCAGCTTCCTGATCCTGAGTCTCGGTCTCGGTCTCGGTGGCTGGTTACCACTCCCCACGCTCTTGTGGGGTTTTCGTTTGTTTCTTATTTTTTCACAGCGGTACACACAAGTCCACGTTCAGAACCCATGCGGCACTCGGCTGGAGTGGTGTTAAGGGACAGCCAGGAAGTCTTTAGAAGACCTGAGCTGGTATTTACTTCTTTAATCCTTTAGTTCATGCCGCTGGTCATACGAGCCTAGACTTTACTAGGATTTGAGAAAATGTTCGGTCAGTAGCTTATGGGGTTAACAGAGTTTGCCAGAGATGGTTAAGGTCATATTTTGGATATTAAATGTAATGTCGCAGCAGAAGCAGCCTGCTTTGGTCAGCCCAAGAAAACTGCTTGCTTTTGTTCACTCTTTTCCTCCCTCTGTTTCCACCACCCACCACCCCTGATCTGTTTTTTTGTTATGCCTGCCATCACAATTGGCCAGTTTTACCAGACATTTGTCAAGATCCAAGGCACAATATTCATAAAGCTGTCCAGAGAGCAAGAGGGATGTAAAAAATAGAAACGTGAGTTGAAGAAACTCAAGCAGTAGAAAGCCAAAATCACACGAGAACATAAGACACACTAATGAGACAAAGATTTGCATGAACCAAATATCAAACTCTCCTCTTCCACCCACTTTTTTTTTCTTTGCCAAAAAACAGGAACACAGGCTGTCTTGTCAAGGGTCACTCCAGGAGGAGGAGGGGTAAGTTCCCAAAAAGGCCTAACACATGTTTATGATTTAATTAACATAATTGCTTTCAATATGTCTTTTTCTTGTTCAGCTTTCTTACAATCAGATCATCCAATAAACATATACTCTTGCCTACCTTTTCACAGTCTTTGAAATACTGAGATTTTTAACCTTCTTTCCTAGACTTTGGTTAAGAATTTTTTGGTGGTGGAGGGTTTTTTGTTTTGTTCTGTTGTTTATTTTGGTTTGGTTTTTAGAGGGGTTTTTTGGCTTGGGGGTGTTTTGTTTTTGGTGGTTTGTGTTTTTTCACAACTTGGTGGTGTCATAAGTTTGGAACAAGAGACACACCTGAATTCAGATTCCTGCTCTGCTGTGACTAGCTGGGTGATCTTAGAGGCAACATTTTATCTCTCTGTGCTTTATTGTTCTCATCAATACAGTGGCAATGAGGCCCAGGCTAAGAGAGAGATAATCCACATAAAACATGCCTTACCTGTCACCCAGTAGGTCCCCAGCAAAGGTCACTGCCCTTCCTCAATTTATTTTGCTTCGTTTCACACTAACATGCTAGGTACTGAAACTAGTCAGTCAGTCATGACATTTGAAGCAGGAAGCCCCCTTACCATAAATAACATCTCCCTAGGGCATTTTGAGGAGTCAAAATTGGCAAAAAAAAAAAATGATAAGCCTTTATAAACATACACAATTGCTATTCTAATAGAAAGAACAAGACGTACATAATTGGGTCCCCTAACTGCAGCCTCCCCACCATTGCAGTCAGCTGACTGGAGCGCCCAGGGGTATTTTCCTTTAGTGTTAATAGTGTACAAACCCCAGTTTCCTGGCTCTCCCCTTGACTTTCTCACTTTCTCCAGCCCCCTCCTCTCTTTCCCTTGCTCAATGCTGAACAGCTTTGTGTGTTAGCTGCAAATAAAAGGCGCTAATGACAGTAATGAAGCTGTCATAACTGACCTGCTGGATCCTGTGGTTAAACACCATGCCAGCCTGTAATCATTACAGGGGAACAGAGACAACAAACAACAACCCATTTGTACTTAGCCGATAACGCTCCCTTGCAAATAATTATGCCTCCCACCCTCCTCCTCCCCCAGACCATTTAAATGACTGGCCTCACGCTGCTTGTGGTAACAGAGAACTTCTGAGTTCCTACAGTGTTCATAATGTTCTCTTTTTCTCTTTTCTCTGACTTCCCATGATTAAGGGAGAGGTTGCTGAGATAGATGCATTAAAGTTTATACTCTCCAGGGTTTTTTTCGATTAACACCTTTAAATGAAAAGAGCTAACTAGAGAGCTAATGGGTCTTTTTTATTTTAGATTCTGGGCTTTGCTGGGACTTCTTACTCGCAGTGACAATCCTGGACTGTAAAAGCTGGGGGCAGGAGGTTGGGGGTGTCATTCTGGGAAATTAACCAACCACACATGAAAAAAGTCAACTCTAAGACTCAAATTAGAAGATTTTTGAGGCCAGCAGAACATGCCTGGCTTTAATTCATTAATGCCACAATATCTAATTAGATCCCTGCTAAAAGAGACATGACTTTGGTAACCAGTCTTCTACAAACTGTTGCTTCTCAAGAAAAAACACACCCCATTGGGGTTTGAACAAGTTTATTTCCAAACATCTCACTCTGTGAATTCTGCAAATATTTCTAGCCATAGCAGAGCCACTGTCCATTTCACCTGTAACTTGGATCACAATTCTGCTCATTGTCACATGTATCATATGGACTGCTTTTCATGCTATTTTATTACCAAAGCTTTACAAACTTTAATGGTGACTCTGTACATAGCAACTCAATTCATTAAAAGATCTGCTGAAAGGTATGAAAGCTTGATACCAAGCTTTATATAGCACTGAAATTACGTTCAATACAGAAATGCTTTCCTTTAAATATGTGGGTGGAAGCACATTGCTCTACGGGGTCTCCTGATCAGGGAAGGGGAGCCCCTCTTTAAAGAGAAGCCGTAGACTGTTGTCGTCCAGAGTGTGGGCTCAGGAACCAAATGGCCAGAATTAAGACCCCACTGCCAATACTTTTGAGGTGTGTGACCTTAGACAAACTTTTCATCTCTCTGGGCCTCAGCACACACTCAGTGGTATTAATGGGATTGTCGTGAAAAGCACTTAGAACAGTGTCTGGCACATAGAAAGCACTCAAAAAATATCATTGATACCCTGGTCATCACTGGAACATCTCTACATCATAAAAGGCAGGATGGAAAGACCAGTCCTGGAATGCAGAAGTGGTATGGGATGTGACCCACTGGCTGTGGCATTGCTGAGCAACTGTAAGCAAGTCTCTTAAACTTTTTAAGTCTCACTTTCCACAGCTGTCTAATAAAGGAAATGAATGAGCTGGTCCCCGAGGCCCCTTCACACTCTAAAATTCTCTGGCTTTATTTAATCCTACAGTGAATCCCTTTACAAGGTGAAGAAGACTCCTACCCTTCAATAACATCTCGTGAGTTTCAGTTTTACTCTAGGAGGGGATTCCGAGGACATTAATAATTCTTACCATTGCCACAGTTCCCAGGTGAGGTGAGCAGTAGCAGGTTTCTAGAAATAAGCACACCTGTATTTGTTCCTCCAGCATCTATGCTCAGCACATTGACCTTGCTCAATAAATATGTGTTGAATGAATAAGTGAAGAATGAATGACATAAGGATCGTAGATCTCCTCAAAGAGACTTTTATCAGAGATGACCTAAAGGGAGGGAAAAAATGCTATTTAAAACCACATGAACCTACTCAAAAGGGTGCATACCAGTGAAGGAGTGCTAACCACCAGGTCTTTACTGGTCCTTGCTGCTGCTAATAGCCTGGAAGGCTTCTCCAGCCACTTAGAGCTTTGATGTCCTTGGGCTATGCAAAGGTGGGTCTGGGGAGGGAGAGAGCCACATCCCTTTTGCCTAGTACAAGGACTTGGAAGAGAACTTGAAGGAAGAAGTAAGAGAAAGCAGAGATAGCCCAAGGCCAGGCACCCCAGGGAATGGGTAGCCACTGAAAACCCCTGGGGGGGTGGGGGTGGTCCAGAGAACATTCAGGAATAGGAAGTCTTCTGTCTTCTGTGCCATTCTAAGCTTGCTGTTCTGCACAGCTATGTCATGCCTTTATAGTGACCCTTACAACTTGATGGCTTGTGTTTGTGGGTGCTTTGCCAGGGGTTGCATGGGAGATGGGGAACCAAGCCCACACTGGGATCAACGCCAGTGGTGAATGAACAGCCAGAAGACAGAACCAGAACTTGGCAAAGAAGGGTTCAGGGCCATGATGACGTTCAGAAAGTGGACTCCCCACAGTCCTCAGACCCCCAGGGCAGGCGTTGGCTTTTCCTTGGGACTCGAAAACCCATCTTGCCTCTCTCTCAGAGTGAGAAGATGGCCTTGGGACGTGTAAGTTGCAAAAAGCCAGAACTTTACAGCATTGCCAAGTCATCCCTGGCCCTTAACCTGGTGGCCGTCCCTCCAAGGTTCTGTCTGAAAGGGCATGTGCCACTCAACTGGGATGTTATATCAAGACCAATTCAAGAAAGGCTACCACAGACCTTGGTCTGCTAAGAAAAGGCCTATAGATCTTCACATCACCCCTTACAAGCACATACACCATATAGGCCCATGGCGGCTGGCATTTAGTGACTGTTTTCTCCACCTCTAAGCATGCATCCCTTGCTCCTGTCTCAGCCCGTTACTTCTTCTCTCCTGGCTGGAGGTAATAGCTCCCGAACCGGTCTCATTCTGTCAGAGGTCATGGGTGTAGATTCCATCAGTGACAAAATCATGGTGCCTGGGCCAGGCCTGCTATAACCCTGATCCAGGAGGACCTGAGGAGCTACCAGGAAGTCTGCCGCGTGCTCCTCACAGGCGTTCGAGACCAGCAATCCCAGACATGGGTGCTGAAATTGCTAATGTGCAGATTCAGATTCCACGGTCCTGGGCGGGGCCTGAGAGTCTGCATTTCTCACAAACTTCCCAGTAGTGGGGAGGCGGCAGCTGAAATGTTGGGACCTTAGGCCCCACCCCAAACCTACTAAAGCAGGATCTGCTCTGTACCAAGACGCCCAAGGGATTCCGGTGCCCATGAAAGTGTGAGAAACGCTGTTCTAGGTCCCTCTGGAACCTTAGTTCAGGCCCTGAAACAGGTCAGGCAGGTATCACGTGGGAGGAATTCCAGATTAGACAAGAGTCACATCAGCTGAGCCCCAAGAACAAGGTGGAGAAGAGGGAGAGACATTTCAGAGCGGTCAGCAGGACCTAGGAGCCACACAGGGGAACTGACACTCTCTTAGGGACAGTGGGAAGCCAGTGGAAAGCTTCAAAAAGTGGGTAATGACATCAGATGTGCCTCTTTATAGGACGTTTCTGGCTGGAGACACAGCACCACTGGATGAGGGGAGGACCCTAGAGCAGTCTAGGGTAGCGTCCAGGAGACCTGGATGCGGGCAGCTGTAGTAGACGGACCGGCACATCATGTATGGAGGAGCAGTAAGTGTGTGCTGAGAGACACAGGAAGGAAAGCCCTCCTCTCCTCCCTGCAAACTCCAGAACAAGTCTCGTATTCCTCATCTAGAAGATGCCCACAACTTGCTACCCATTCTTCCTGCTTCCAAACCCTCGCCTTCAAGGTCCCTCTGACACTTCCATGAGCCTGCTCAAGAACCTTCAGTAGCTCCCCATTGCTTACCAAATTGTCTTCAAACTCCTCTATCCACACTTCTCTGCACTACCTTCTGTTTCTGCCCAATCCATGCCACATTAGGTCATGCTTCCATTCATTCAGCAGTTACTGAGTACCATCCATATGACAGGCACTAAAAAGAAATCACTCATCTGCCAAGACACAGAATCAATTCCAGGAGATTTATAGCCACACTAAAATGCTCTTCCAGATGAGTCACTCTGGCTATATAAAATACAAGTGATAATAGGTAACCTTTATTAAAGTGCATACTGTGTGCTAAATATCATGTTAAACACTTTGTGTGACTATCTCATTAAGTCTTCCCCAAATGCCCACAATGGAGATAGTTGGCCTCATTTTAAAAGTGAGAAAAACACGTCAAATCACTTGCAAAACAAGTACAATAACTAATAAATTTGGACCCAGGCAGTCTGAACCCAGAGCTTGCTCTCTAATTCCTGTCTTCTAAATGTCCTTGCACTCTAAGTGATGGGGCTGCTGGGTTAACAAGGTAATATAGTACATGGTCACGTGTGCAATAAGCTGTGACATCTCATTACAATGCCCTTTCCAACTCACCTCCTTCTACTCGCAAGTCTACTCCTCGCCAAGGCCAGGTCACGCTGGCCAACCCAGTTCTGACTTAGGTTGCTTTTTTCCCCTGATTCCTTTGCCTGGAATGCTCTCTTCAAGGTCTTTTCTTGGCCTCTCACCATTCAAGTCTCTGCTCAAATGCCACCCCTGAACCATAATGCAATGCCGTCAAGGGTTCTCTTCAGGGACTCCACCTATTTCCTAAGCCCTTTTTTTCTTTCTTTCCCTTTCTCTCTTCATCTCCCCTTACCTCTTTAGCCCTTCAGGCACCAATATCCCTCTCCGCTCCATGCAGTCCTCCTTCATCAAAAGCTGCTGTCATGAGACGACCTCCTATCAGTCATTTACACCTTAGTGTGAATTTTTTGGTAAGTCAACTTTCCCAGAAATATCTGAATTTTAAGCCCAAGTTTGATTATAAAATAGGCTTTGCCCTTCCTAAAAGCATTTCATTCACAAGGATTGTGTGTGTGTGTGTGTGCGTGTGTGTGTGTGTGTAGGATATGTGTTAGGGGTAGCAGGTATTTCAACCCCAGGAATCATTCAGCTGACCTCACAGGGCTAGAGTGATTTCAGGATTGTGTTATAGTTGAGGGGAAAGAGAATGGACACTGATGTGGGCCTAATTTGAATCTCACTTCTAACATTGTGTATGATCTCAAACTAAGCAACTTCTCTGAACTTCAGTTGTCTCTTCTGTAATTGAGAGTAATTCACTATGGAAAAGATTTCTTGTGAGGATCAAATGAGACAATGAGGCACATGGTAAGGACTCAACGGAACTTGAATGAGTGAAGTCATGTTGGTGTGGTCAGGCCTGACCAGCTCTGTGCCTGGACTTGCTGCCACCCATTCACACTCCCAGGGCCCCCACTCACAGAATTGTTTCTGGGAAGAACCGAGTGTGGAATTTAGCAGGAGAGCACAGGAAGTCCTGGAATGCTGCCACTCTCAAGTCTAGAATTCTCTCCTTCAGAGGATAATATTCTCAAGGCCAATTTTGAAGCATTTAAGACTTAATTGGGGATTGGAACCACTCTGGCCCTGAATTTCTCCCCCTCGTCATTGTGACCAGCTGGTGTCACCCCGTGCCCTGCCAGCCTTACAACCTTCGTGTCTGTTAGCATACCAAAACTGACCTCCCTGCGGGGCCATGGAGCCCACACTAAAGAGCTGGGTCTTTGTCCTGTGAGCAGTAGGGATCCATGGACGGTGTGAAGCAGGGACATGGCTTGATCTGATTGGCATTGTGAACAAGAGCTCTGGCAGCTCCCTGGATAATGACCTTCCCCTCCTGCAACATAGTCCAAAAGACAGCATGTGGGGGGGCAGAGGGAAGGCTGGATTTTTCTGGAGGACTTTCCTTATAAAGTGCTTTTAAATGGATTGAGAGGAAGCAAACGAATGATAGCTCTGTCCATCCAGGACTTCATTTCTCTAACCAAGCAAGAATGATGAGCAACATTGGGGCCAAAGTGTTTCCACCCTTCAGGCCTTCAAAAGAAATGTCTGTTTTGCCTCCTCTCCAAAGTTCCAGGGACCAGTGTGTGCTATGCAAATACATGGTGCATGCAATTGGTAAGTTGTTGGGCTAATGCGATGTGGAAAAAGATTCTGTAGGGTCACCCTGGGATCTGGGTGCTGGGGCTGTATTTAACAGCATCTGACCTCTCCCCTATGCTCACCCATCTTTATCGCTCCATCCTTCCAGTTACCATGAGGACACCCAGTCCATGATTAGGACACTTCTCCAGATGAACCCTTGCTCAAGAAAGATTGCTACAACTAATAACCCACTTGGCAGACTTTATGCCTTTTCTGATCACACTTAGAACCCAAGAAATGTGCAAGAGGGAAAGTGATTTCCCAAGACAGTGGGATCACAGTCCGGCCACCATGGGATGTTTGGCTCTGAAACCTTCATCTGCTGGTCAGAAGCTCTAGGACTGTAGCATCGCCACAGGGAGTTTTTTCCCCAACTAGAAACAGTGTGGTTGTTTATTACCACACTTAAAGCGGGTAAGATCTGTTGGCTGATCAAATCAGATTTCTTGATGGCATTCTGCATCTCCATGCAGAGACGGGGCTTTTGTATTAGTTATTGCTGTGTAGAAATATGACCACAAACTTAGTAGCTTCAAACACATGATTAGCATCTCAAAGTCCCTGTTGGCAGGAGTCTGAATATGGCTTAACAGGGTCCTCTGTCCAGGACCTCAGAGGGCCGCAATCAGGTGTCAGCCAGGGCTGCAGTCTCATCTGAGGCTCCACTAGGAAGGATCTACTTCCAAGCTTTTGTGGGTGCTGCCAACATTTAGTTCCTCGTGGCCTGGTCGATTTAGGCAGCAAGAATCTGGCCAGAGGCTGCCATCCCCTCCTAGAAACTGCACTAAGATCCTTGCCTTCCCAGCATAGCCACTTAATTCATCAAAGGATCCCAATACATGCCTTACAATCTTACACATCCCATCCCCTTTGCGTGTTGTACTGGTTAAAAGCCGTCACAGGTCCCACCCACACACTATGGGTGGGGACCACACAGGGACCTGAATGCCAGCAGGTGAGGTCATGGGCCACCTTGGAAGCTGTCCACTGCAGCTTTGGGAATCTCCTCTGGTGAAGAGAATGAAATCCTTGGTAACTGGTTCAAGCAACTTGCCATTTGTTTGAAAAAAAAAAAATCACACAGTTTGGCTAGTTGCCAAAATGCATACTTTGAGGAATGGAAAAGAACTGGTTCTATCAATACAGTACACAGTAGAGTGTAGGACTGAGCGATGGTGCACACCCAGACTCAGAGGTGGTACGTAATGAAGTAATACAGGTACACATGCGGGTGAGGTCCAGGACTGTGCCCTAAACATTGATTTGGTAGATGGCAGAGAGATAATTGGTCATAGCACAGCATACCCAGCAGGGGCCGGGAACCCACAGTGTTACAAGCACAGTTTAAATCTCAGCTTCACTACACTCTGGCCAGCAGGTCTTAGGCAAATGGCTGGACCTCCCAAGGCCTCTGATTCTTTATTCAGAAAGAGGGAACAAAAAGAGGCCTTATCAGGAGGCTTTGAGATAATCCATATAACATATAAAGATGCATATAATAGCATTTCATGTTACAGTGGCTAAAATTTAAAAAATTTTTTTAATGTTAACAAGGATGCAGAGTCAATGGAGCTCTTGTATGCTGGTGTGTGAAAACTGGTTTGACCATTTTGGAAAATTGTCTGCCAGTGTCCACTAGAGCTAAATATGTGGTAATCATCTGATAAACAGAATTTTACTCTGATATATATCGATATGTCTCCTACAGAAATGGGGTTTTTTTTGCACACCAAAAACACCTATACACAGATGCTCACAGCAGCCCTATGCACAGCCCAAACAGAAACAATCCAGATATCCATCAACTATCCGATGGATAAATTGGAGCGTGGTCATGCAGTGCAATACGACACAGCAATGAGGGAGCACGAACCACAATGGCATGCCACAACCTGGATAAATCAAACAAATACAAGGTTTGAGTTAAAGAAACCAGACACAATAGAATACATACTGTATAAGACCATTTATATGCAACGAAAAATGGGCAAAGCCAATCAATTCCATAGCAGTCAGAATAGCGGGTACCTTGCATAGGAAGGAGGGAGACTCCTGGGAGCCAGTACTATTTTATATCTTGACCTAGTTATTATTTACTTGATCTAAGTAAAGAAAAATAAAGTATTTGGTGCCGACCTTCAGTTCCAATCCCCAACCCCTCTCAGCTGCCAGGCAACAGGCTGCCTTCATTGCCCCACCAGGGGCACCAAGAGAGAGATTACCTGTCTCTTCCCAGCCCAAGGTCCCTTCCACACACTGATGGTGACCCGTGAAGCAACATGGGCGTGCGGCCATGTGATGCACTCTCTCCAGGAACTTGATCAGAGGTAGAGGGGGATGGATGTGCAAACTGCATCCTGCCTGGATTCTCAAATGCAAACCAAGGACGTTTTCCTCCTTCTGCTCTCTCTCCTCCCGCTACAGAGGATCCTGCCCGCAACGCCCCACCTGGGACTCCATGAGGTCATTGCATCTGCTTCTTCTCATTACCTGTGACAGTAACACTGGGGAGAATTGGTGTCGTGAGCCCCCGCACCTCTCCCCCATATTGAGAAGCTGAGTAGCCCTTCTTAGTAAAAATATTATTATTGGCTTTCTTCTAAGGGTGTGCAAACTGTGTCATGCTCTGTGACCACAACGATGTCAATGGCAGATGTTTTTCCTGCCACCTCTCCCTGATGCCCGCAGGTGTTAAAACCACTGGGTTTCATTATACTTGTCTCTGGGCGGGCCTTTTGGCAGAGGGCTACTTCCCCTCACTTACATCCATCTACTCATTTCTACCATACTATTAGACCTCTTTTTCCTTCCTGTACTTTCCCTTACTTAGCACGCTGGAACACTCAGTAGAGGGGATCAGTGATCACTGTTTGGCTAACAAGAGCACTGTGCTCACTGGAGAAGTGAGTCCCACGGCAGAGAAGAAGTAACCCAGTCAGACCCATGGCAGTACGGACCTTGCCCTCCAAACTCTCTGACACTCTCAGTTCTGATTGGAGGTATAATAAGTGACTTTCTGATGATTAATTTCACTTCCTTCCTAGATTCCTTGATGGGTAGGAGAGATGCCCTAAATCGGCGATTTGTAAGCAGCAACTGAAGGCCCATGTGTAGGTCATGAAATACATTTAGACAGATGCAAGCTACATTTTAAAATGAAGTAAACGAGAATGGAATAACAATCATCACAAAGGGAGTCACACAGTTTTAAGGATTATCTTTTGTCAAACATTTGTTTCATTGGTGCAAATGTGTGTGTGTGTGTGTGTGTGTGTGTGTGTGTGTGTGTGTGTGTGTGCTGGGCTGCTTTGTTAAACATACTTATTACTTTCGGCCATGATTAAGGGCTTGATCCCTGAGCCAGATAGTGTATCCACAAGCATTCTGGTCACTGCAAAGATAAATTAATAAGTTGACTTCATTCGGTTGAACTATGAATTGAGTCCCTGCAACTGGGGCCAGCGCCTGATGTGGGGTTGTTCCCACTCGGATACAGCCACCCCACAGGCAGCTCTTTCAACAGCAGCCTGGTAATCCCCCCAACTCCGCCCACATCATGTAGAAATGGGAATTGCAACCACAGCGACCAAAGCAAATTGTTTTAAGTGAAGATATTCTCAGACCTCTTGCGCAGACGACATGCACTTTAGAATCCAGGCTTTGAGAGCGTGGCCTTCTAAGAGATGGGTCCCTCATAAGTGGCTCCTTTAAAAGGCTAAAATGAGTGTTGTGTGATGTGGGCAAGGCACTTAACCTCTTTGGGTTTCTGTTTCTTTGACGATGAAACACGGAGTAAGTGGGGCTGTTTTCTTTTTTCTTTTTATTGTTCTGTGTTGCTCAGTATCCAATAAGGAGATGCTGGTTTTAAACTTTAAAATGCAAGATTTAAAGTTAACATAAAAGGAAAAAGTTGGGCTAGATTGTGATTTCCCAGCATTGGAAACTCATACCCCCTTTCAATAAAAGGGACACTATATGTGCCTGGGTAACCTTTGCAGGCTTTGCTCTTCCCCAGCCAACTTTAGACCAGACTCAGGACATCTACAGGGAAGAAAGGAAGATAGGAGGGGAGGGAGGGATGGAGGAAGGAAAAAGAAACAAACAAAGCCAACTTGAACAACTGGCCAAGCGGTGTGGATTTTCCTGAAGATTCGGTGGAGACATGGAGGAGGAAATCACATCACAAATCACAGAGCAAAACTGTCCAAATACCTTCTTGAGACCTATCTGCTCTTTCTACCTGTTTCCTGAGTACAGAGACAGTGTCTCTCTTATTCTCCACCCTATCCCATTCTGCTGGATTATTTGGTTACACTGGGAACCATGCTGCCCAGACCACCTTTCTCTGTATGGTCCTCAGTTACAGTTGTCCCAAAGTGACGTTGTGGACCCAAATGAAGCGGCAAGCATTGCACTCTGAAGATCGTCCTTGGCAAGGAGCAGTGACAGGCAGACACAGAGGGTCACTCCCATTTGTCCTTGTTCCCCCCATGCGGTCTCCTCTCCCTGGTCCTGCTGGCCAATGGCAACATCAAAGCTACCTCTAGACACTTAGCTGCTCTTTCACGCAAGCGGCAGCCATGGAGTTCTCTAGACTTCTACACCAGCCCCTTTCACAGGGACCCCCATCCACTGGACGCACCAAGCTTGTCGATTTCCCTGCAAGCTCAGGTTTAGTTGCACCAGCACTTCTTAGTAATTCTCTTCATCCTCAGCTTCCCTTTATGGACCTTTTCTTCCCCAGCTTCTTCCACAAATGTGTATGTTTTGCTTCCTGTGATATAATCCATATTCCACAACACCATGGGGTTCTGCTTCCACAACTTGTCCCTCTGTCATGCACCCAGGTTCTGGCTCCCCAGCCTCAAAGACAGTAGATACAAGATGGCACTGGAGATGTCAATGAAGAGCCAGACCCCACAGTACCGTACATGTTCTACAAGGAGCGTGGACTGAGTTCTTAGGGCACTAGGGAGCCACTGAATGTGTTACACAGGTGAACAGCATGACTACATATTTTCTCCAAAGTGCTGTGAAAAGAATGGATTAGTGGGAAGTCAGAGAGTCTGTGAGGAGACCAGTAAAAGGCCGTCACACACATCCCCGAGTATTTATTTTTATCTATATAGATGGAGCAGTTGTTCGATGAAAGTTAAACTTTAATCATGGCATGAAAGGTAATAAATCACTTGTCAAGCAAATATTTGCAATTTATGGGCCATGGCTTCTCAGTGAAATGTAGATGGTCACCTCTTTTTCCATTCTGGATCCAGAACTTAAGGACTCCCTGAAATAGTGACAACGTGGATCAGATCAACAAAATGAACTGGAAAGGACACGATAAGGAACACCGAGATGAAAAACAACAGCAGGGACTTTAAACAACAGCCACAGGCAGCACCAGGGATCAAGTTCGTAGAGGCTACGGTTCATTAGCAACAACGGGAAAATATTAGAGGGGAAAAAGAAAAGAAAAAGAAAAAGAAAACCCTGGCCTCCTTTGCCATCTAACCAATGCCACTTCCTCTCTATTTCAACAAACGCCGTTAAATCCATTGAGAGCAGGCTATGTGCACACCAATTTCCAAAACAGTTTTCTAAGCCTAGAACTCAATATGACATTATCTTTGGGAACATTAAGCCCTTAAAAAGCATCTTTCCTTATCTGCTAGGAGAAGAAGGAGTAATAAAAGATGAGAAAAAGCAAGGTGCGTTTGGATTAGATATTCTGGTTCCCAGTTAAAAAATAACAAAAAAAGAGAGATACAGCTGCCTCAAGCATCATTCTTCTGAATTATTTTGCTTTGAGATTTGTAATGAATAACAGCATTTTGATTGAGAAGGGTCCCCAAGCCTATAGGGGCATGTGGATCTGAGCTAGCAGCAGGGAGGCAGGGAGAGGAGGGGACGTTACCCAAAAGCCCAAAGAAAAATCGTTTTCAATTCTTCTGAAATTAAGGGAACTATCTTTTTTCCCACCTCATAACAGGGAAGTGGAAGGAAATGATAATGCCGAATGATGCTGGTCTGAGTGTCCTTTGTCCCTGTAAGTGGATCCTCTCGGATTGCTACTTGGAGGAGGAGCTCCTGTGGGTAATACAGACTCTGAGAGGTCACAGACCCCAAAATATCAGGCAAAAATTAAGGGATCCATGTGACAGAGCTTCTAATGTTGGCTCTATTATTGTTTGCATGATGCCTTTTCTTTCTTTGTCTTTCTCTTTGCTGTTTCTCTCTCCCTCTCTCTCTCATACACACACACACACACACACACACACACACACACCATCCCTTTTAAAAATACTCTATGAATAAACTTGACCAACATTCCCAAGTACCATCCTGCCCCTGTTCCCTCTCACCTTGCCCTCCCTCGGGTAAACTCCCAATGCCCCCCATGGTGTAACAGCACTACAAGTCCCTTCCATTCCCCACCCCTTTCTAAAGGACATTGTTGCCCTCCATTTGGCTCCTAAGGTTCTGACAGTTTTCTACAAAATTCCAGCCCGTGTCAGGCACTATGCCAGGTGCTGGAGACACTGGGACAATAGAATGGGCAAGGTCCCCGTCCTTGAAGAACGCTTATTCTGACAGGAGACAGAGATAGCAAGTGGATAAAGAGTGCCAGAGAGGGAGACTCCCTTTAGCTGGGTGGCCAGGGAACATCTCTCTAAGGAGGAATTGAGATCTGGGAAGTCTGCTCCACACAGTCATCCAGGGACCCAGGCTTCCAGCACATGATAGCTCCCCATGCCCAAGGGCCTTGGAGATTTTCTCTGCATTTTCTACACCCAATAAGCAGATGAGGAAAGAGAAGTCACATCCAACCTTAACTACCTTTACCTAGAGGTAGGACATTACATTTTTGGTCTCATTCCATTGACTGGAAGTAGTCACATGGTCCCATCTAGATATAGGAGAACTGGGAAATGTAGTCTAGCAGGTGCTTAAGGTGGAGGAACAAGGATGTAGATGAACACAAGCACCTTTCCAACAGTAGGTCATTGACCAAAGCTTCTGGAATCTCAGCAGTTCTTTCATGTGCTCGTTGTGGAAAGTTCAGAGACCCCAGGAATACCTTCATTTGGTATTTTTATAACTAATCCATATGAGGACATGCACAGTGAAATGTGGTAGATTGTTGTTCAGAAATATTCACTCCCTTTCCCCAGAGGGACATCTGACCACCAAGTGAAAAGGAAGACTCCCTCTACACCAGAAATACTAGAGACAGCATCTTATCTTGATTTCTCATGCTATTTTATAATAAAAAGGAACTGGTTATCTCTGGAGAAATGGTTGATTCTAGGACTGGGATAGAAAATCTACAAGATAGGCCTAGAGGATCTTATAGCACCAGAAAGTAAGAAGTGCTCAGCCAAAAACAGTACACACACAACACGGTGGGGGCATAGCAGAGGGAGCATGGGAGCCAGCTGAAAGAGCTCCCAGTGGCCAAAGCTGGGACAATTTGGGTAACAAAATGAATAAAGGAGTATTGGGTTATAACCCAAAGTATAAAATAAATATCCATGAGTCCATGCTGATATAGATAAGTAATTACATAAATAAATGGGGAGAATAGACTCCCCATTTATTCTCCTGTGCAGTTTTGAAAAATGTTTGTAGCTACTCTGCCCTCAAGGAAATGAGACATAACTTCCTTCTCCCTCATATGGGCTGTGCAAAGGGACTTCTTTCCAGAGGGGGTGGAGGGGGTGGGGGAAGAGTAATTTTGCCCTGGAGAAACTGACGAACACGACCTCAGCCAGGTGACCAAGGTCAAGTCATGTGATAGCATGTATCTTAATAGGATGTGATGAGAGTGGCACTTGATCTCCATGGTTTCTCCCTAAAAACCTATCGCCCCCAGTCTAATCATGAGAAAGACACAGGCAAAAACTTGTGTATTCATCCTGGAATTCTGGAACAGAAAAGCACGTTATGTAAATATTAAGGAAATCTGAATAAAGTATAGACTTTCGTTAGTAATAATGTATCTGTGCTGGTTCGTTACTTCTGGCAAATTTCCCATACTAACGTGAGATATAATTAATGATAGCAGAAACTGGGTAGTATAGTAGAACTCTTGGGTTCCATGCTCATGATTTGCCTATAGATTTGAATCACTGCTCAAATAAAAAGTGTGTTTTAAAAAATAGAAGAACTGGGGCATCCCTTGATACTGAAGGAGGAAGTTTAAGCATCGATGTTAGTCCCATTGCCTCACATTGTGTGACCCTGGGGAAGTCACTTAACTTCCCAGCATTTCAACTTCCTCATCTAGAAAATGTGGCCATCGTGGTTTCTTCCTCACAGGACGGTGGAAAGATGTAAGGACCACATGCACCAGCCCTGGGGCGTGCAGCAAACAATCCTTTATGGTGACAATCGTCACTGGTATTTCTTTTTCGGTAGGAAAAAGAAATCAGGAAATTCGTACTTTCCTAACCAATCATAACTAATGAATAATTGCCCCCAATAGGTTGGGCATGTTGAAAATACAAAATAGTCTTCATAATCATTGAGATAAATGTGTGGGTTGGTATGTATGTGTGTTATGGTGGTGGTGTTTGCATAGGGCTCTCTCTTCCTTCTCTCGTGCTTTTGCCAGTGTAGACAGAGCGGACTCCCCTCTCCCCACTGACAAGGGGCCAAGCTGCTGAGATTTGTTTTGGCGATGGCCTGGGAGCAGAGGTGATTCAGCAGAGGCTTTAAATATAATTATGGGTTAGGACTTGGCCTCACCCCAGAGAGCCACTGCTCCTCCATCCTGGTTCCAACATTAGAGACATGTGGAAATGCCCTGAACCCAAGCCCAGTGAACTCCGGCTAACACCCAGACGCACGGGAGAGAGAAATCAATGTTTGCTGTAAACCACTGAGAACTGGGGGTTGCTGCGCGGCATTCTCATTATTACATTGCGAGGGCATTATTGCAGAAATACTGGGCAGCATCCTCGTCTCTCCTTTTTTGGTCTATGTTGACTCAGTGGAGGTAAAATTATCCTTCTAGCAAAAGCAAGCGATGCCCCTCCAAAGACAGACCACCAGAATGGAAGAAGAGTCAGCCGAACAAAATGTATGTCTTGGGCTGCTCAAGAATCTCCACCACAGTGTTTTCTTTGAATACTTCCATTTCTCACTTATTTCATTTATTTTTTTCTTTACAGTTATTAATCATTTAAACATCATAGCTATTTTAGAGTAGCCATTATGTGTTAAACAGAGTGGACCCTTCAAGAAATAATCCTAGACTGTGGTAGGGTATGTGGGGGGGACTTGATAATAGAGGGTCTAGTAACCGTAATGTTGTTCAAGTGATTGTACATTAACAATACCAAAATAAAATAAAATAACTTAAAAAAAAAGAATCCTAGATGGTGTAAGACTCATAAAACTAGCTTTATTGTCCCCAATTTAGCAAGGAGGAGATGAAGATCCAGAGAGCTTAACTGAAATCACACAGCTGGTAAATAGCAGCCTTAAGCTCAAGTAGATGTCTTGGGTTTCCACAGCCCTTCTTTCTGTATTACCACTATTTTAGAAGTGGACATGCATTTTAAAAGCGTCCTTGGGAATTAAGGGCTGGCGTCAGAAATGAATAGCTAAATTGGGTTTAGGGACACTGGCAGCTAAGTGAGGGAGATGCCTGGAGATAAGAAGACTTCTCGGAGATCCTCAAGTCACCATTTAACTTAACAGCTACTGTTTATTGAGCACCTAGTACATGCCAGGCATGTCATGTGCTGGAGATGCAAAGCATCACTTGGTGAGGAGTTTGAGCTTTGTTCTGTGGGTGACATGGATCCACAGAAATGCTTTAAGCTATGTAGGACCAGTAAGGAGGCTAATGCAGGGGTCCAGGAAAAATATGATGCTGACCAGGATGGGGTGAGGGGGATTCAACACCTGATTTCACTTATACGTAGAATCCTAATAGCAAAACAAATGAATAAACAAGCAAACCAAACAGAAATAGACACAGAGAACAGATTAGTGGTCACTATAGGGCAAGGGAAGGATGGGCAAAATAGGTGAAGGTGATAAAGCGATAAAGGTACAAACTTCCAATTATAAAATAATAGTCGTGGGGATGAAACATACAGCATAGGGAATGTAGTCAATAATATTCTAATATCTTTATATGGCGACAGACCGTAAGTACACATATTGTGGTGAGCATTTAGTCATGTATATAATTGTTGAACTACTATATTGTACGCCTGAAACCAATATAATATTATATATAACTCATTTCAATAAAAAATTGAAAAATAAAAAGAGAAAAAAGGACTTTGGAGGTAAAAATCAATATGGCTGGATCATGGGGTGGGTGGAGGGAGCTCAGAAAAAGGAAACAATAAAGGTGACCAGTAGATTTCCAGCTTCAGCAATTGAGTGACTGGTGGTGCCATTTTCCTAGTAAGGGACACTGGGCAAGGAATTGATCTCTGTTTGAGGAGCTGGTGAACTCAGTTTTTGATAGGTTGAATTACAGTCAGATACCTGGGGGAAATTCAAGAGGTACAACTAGAGACAATTGGACATACAGGTCTAAAGGGCAAATCTCTGTCTCCTTCTGTTCAAATAGATCAGCCCCATTCACATTAGGTAAATGTCCAAGTCCTGATTTCTTAGGGAAATTTCTCCATTTATGAGTCTGAAATAGCCATGAAGCTTTGGCTTCATGGTATGTCTGTCTTCGCACACCTCACTAAATGAGAGCCACCATGTTGACATTTTTTCCCCTAAGTGTTTTATTATGGAAAACTCCAAAAATATACAAAAGGGGAGATTCAACAATCACCACTCATGGTCATTCTTATTTCATCTGTACCTATGTTGTGGCATATTTCCTCTCCCCCAAACTGGATTATTAGAAGCAAATTCCAGACCTTTTATCATTCCACTCATGTACATTTCAGTATGCATCTTTAAAAGATAGGGATTCCTCTCTTTATAAAAACATAACCACAATATCATTGTTGCTCTATTAATACATTATTACTTACACAGCGTAACAATAATTCATTAATATTAGCAAACACCCAAATTTCCCTGGTTGTCTCTCTGACCTCCAAATATTTTTTGCAGCTGATTTGATTGAGCTAAATTTTAAACAAGGTCCACACATTTGCATTTGGTTGGCACATCTCTTTAGTTCTATTCCTCTATTGCTTCTCTCTCTCTCTCTGTTTTTTATTTTCCTTGCAATTTGTTTGTTGAAAAAACTGGGTGATTAGTTCTGCAGACTTTCCCATAACCTGGATTTTGTTGATGGTATCCACATGGTGTCTTTTAATATGTTTATCCTTCAGATTTTTCCTGTAACTCAGTCATTAGATCTAGAGTTTTGATCTGATTCAGGTTTGAGTTTGGGCAAGAATATTTCCTAGGTAATTGTATTATTCCATCAGAAGCACATCACGTCTAGCAGTCTCTCTCTGGGGGATGTTAAGCAGTCAGTAATGACCACTGCCTGGATACAATATTTCCCTGGGCATTTGCCAAATGGTGCTATTACAATCCTACTACTTTATCTTCATTTACTAGTTGGACTACTTCTACAGAGGAAGCTTTTCTTCATCAACTACTTGATCACACTGACATAGTTCCTCCAGGAAAGGTAAGCTAACCACCTGATTCTTTTCTTGACCAATTTTCAGGATAATGATTTGATTCTTTTTAACATCCTCCAAAGGGAACCAATGAGTTTTAGCTTTTGTCTGTTTGGTTTGTATTGTTGTTAGCATCACCATGAACTCGTGGACTTTAACATATTTGATTTGTTTCAATGCCCTGTAGTTATTATTCTCTTAGATGCTCAAGAAGTCCCATATTTTGCTACTGGGAGCCAGGGATTGGTTCATTGTCCTTTTGACACAACCACAGTCATCTTTGATGGCTTCTCCGCTTTCTGTAACAAAGTGTGCCATGATCATCCTGTATATTTTTCAGTCCTGGAATCAGCCATTTCTCCAAGTAGCTCTGGTTTCTTTTACCAGGAAATTGTTCTTAGATTCCACAACCTGGGTCATTACTAGTGGGTCATTATTTCTAGGTACTTACGGTCACCAAAGCTGGAAAGTATAAAAATTATTAAAGAGAAAATATATTATGAGCCCATACTATTTCTGGTTCATTCATTTGGTTGATTTTGTATTTTTACATCTTTTCTCTTAGGCTGAACATCTTGGTTCCTAATAATATTAACATAAGACTGTATAACTTTATCTGTTATGCATATACATAACATAGTTTTGAAATAATACCAATGGTATTAATACCAGTATGATTAATGAGAATGATTTAAGTTTTTTGGCTGTTTTTTGTTTCATAGTTCTTTTTAGTCTTTAGGGTATTTTTCATCTAAGAATATATAGTCAAGTTGTTGACTTTTAAAAGTCACTCGCGTGTGATTAAGTCACCAAGTCCACACACAGTTAGGTTCATTTGTTCCACTTTGCTTTTATTTTTAAAGAATTACTTTCCATTTTCATTTTGACTCTTTCTAATTATAAAAAAGCTGTACATGGCTCCCAAGTCAAATCTACAAAACAAGGTATTTTCAGGTGTTAGTATTTTTAAATATGTCATCCACACTTCAGACTGCTTTTCATTATCTAGAAAACCTTAGATTATATCTATTAGAGAAGAGAAGTAATGCTAAGTGCCATTCAGACTGTTAGAAATGAGGGGGTATTTTTTTTCCTATGAAAAGAAAAAAGAAAAATATTCAACCCCGCAACTTGGAAACATTTTTGTTTCCCTTAACAAAAGCCTGTCTGTCAATTTTCCACAGTTTTCAAAGCCCCACTGCACAGCCTGAATGAAAACACAATGTCATCACGATTACTGAAATCAATTAAATGTCAAGGTTTTCCATTTGCATGCAGCTTCCTTTAGACAAGAATGCTTTTCAGAAAATCTTTATTCCCTTTGGGATTTTTTTTTCCCCTTAAAGCTTTTATAATTAATGTGACAACATAAACCCAGCCATGTCTGTAACTCCCTTCCATAGATACACAAATAGAATGTCCTAAGAATCAAAGGGTGAACTTGCCCATTGTCTGCAGGACGGGCGCAGGCCTGGCTAGATGCCTGGACCTCAGCCTCCAGTGCTCTCCCTCTCTTCCCTCATTGCTAATTGTCTCAATGTCCTATTGATTCCACCACTTGAAGTCTCAGGCACCCAGCTCCTTTCTCCTTTCTATCTTGTCTATTTCCACCAGAACCCTTCATGGTGGATGATAGTAGTAGCCTAGTTCCCCTGCCATCGGCACCTCCACCCAACCACTCTCAATACAGCCACCAAAACCACCTTTCTAGAAAATCATAAATCCCATAGCCTTGAACTCCCACTTTAAAAGTGTTGAAAACCTTTCCATCAATCAAGGAACAAAATCCCCGATCCTTAGCATGGTATAAGCATCTTTCATAATCTTGTCCCAAACTCATTTTCTCCTTGTCCATGGAACCCCCTCTATGTTCTTCCCACCTCATGTTCCACACATTTTTATTCCTCTTCACCTTTGCTGATTTTGTTTCCCTACCCGGAATGTCCTCCCCCAACCTCTTCACCCTAACCAACTCCTACTCATCCTACAGCACCCAGTTAGTTTAAGAGTCCCCTCTTCTGTGAATCTTTCTCATCTCCCATTCTCCAAATCCAAACTAATCCTTCTCTCTTCTATCTTCTGTTACACTGTTGTTAGGCTCTATTTTAGTATTTGTCTTCCATAGTTGGGAAAGGTTCATGTATTATGAACAATTGTAAACCAACAAATTAGATAACCTACATGAAATGGACAAATGCCTAAAAACACACAAACTACCAAAACTAACACAATAAGAAATAGAATACTTGAATAGACCTATAACAAGATTGCATCAGTAATCAAAAAAACCTCTCAACAACAACAAAAAAACAGGAACCAGATGACTTCACTGATGAATTCCATCAAACATTTAAAGAACTATTATCACCAATCCTTCTCAAATTCTCAAACTCTTCTCAAACATCCTAATTCATGCCAGCATTACCAGATGTTAAAGCCAAAGACATCACAGGAAGAGAAAACTATACACCCACCTCTTGTACTAGAGCATGAGTGCCTGAGTCCCACCCTTTAGTATCTAGAACAGTGCCTGGAACACAGTCAAAAAGTATAGAAACTTCTTTATTTGTGAACCATTTAAAAGATAAACATGGGCATATTTGAATTGGAGGAGGTTGTCTAATTCAAAAGAGCTTGAACCCTAAGATCATTGTAAATGGTTATAAAATTCATCAGGGAAAACCTTTTGGGGAAAGGGAAAGAAGCTGGGAGGGAGGAAAAGGATGGTTTCTTAGTTCATCATTGTGGCTATAAAACTCCTGTATTAATTACCCAGAACCCCACTGATTACTGTCACTACAATTTAACTATGTCATGCATGTCAATCATTTTCCAAGCAGGAAGGTTGATTCTTTTGTGATTCTTTTCCAGAAACTTACAGTGGTCCTTGAGTTTCTACATCTTACCCTGATGTAATGTTTATTCCTGATAACTACTGTGATTTCCAATTTTGTCAAGAGTCTTTTCATCTTTTCTCCTGCTGTTACTAGAAAAGAATGCAGGGAAGCTTCTTGGACAGGCTAATCACAAATGCATCAGGATTTCATTAGAAATACAGCAATACTTATGTCCACAGATTTATACACAAATGACATTTTTGGAACACTGACATCAGGTTCTAGAGAGCAAAAGAGTCACATTTCACTGGCTGACATTTTACAGAAACAGGTTTAGAAAGCACCACTACTTGATCATTATTCTCACTTGCCTGAGAAGGCAAGTCTATCATATTTAAGCATCACTGATTTCTCTCAAACTCTCTGAGGAAGGGAGATGGAACTCAGCAAAGTTTAAATTCTACTTACAGGGTAATGAATTGTCCTCTTTCTGGTGGGATGGCTGCCAAGATGAGAGGACAGCATAAAACATTCCTTGTGTATTTCTAGACCACAGTAGATAACAACATGGAGTAAGTACAGTTTCTCAACAGTCAAATTACACTCTGAAAAAGCTTTGACTTTGTCAGGCAGATACTTGAATGAGTTTCTTGGGCTGAAGTTGGGAACAGAATGGAGTGACAGCTGATGGCAGTTTTTTATTGTTTTGTTTGTTTGTTTAGTTGCAAAGTGCAGAACATCAATATAGAATGAGAGTAGAATTGCTAAGGAGATGTTAGGAGCTGTAGGGAGAGGAGGAAAAAGAAAAATGAGATGTGTCAGCACTGAAGTCCTCCGGGGATGAATGATGAAGAACCTTAAGTTTTTGCTTTTTTCGTATGCCATGTAAATTCCCTTCCCAGGGATCCCATAACAGTTTGAGTAAATACTCATTTCTCATTAACAGAGTGTGCAGTTAGACCTTGGTTCATTTGTTTGCTCATCTAAGATTGAACCTAAGCTCTAAGTTGGCTTTAAGGTGGGCTTACAATGAGAACAGAGCTCCCCATTAAGCTCATATTTAAATTGCAATCATAGTGCTCTAGGTGCCAGCTAGACTGCTTTTAGTTGCAACAAACGGAATGCCAGCTGAAAATGACATGGAGAACAAAAGGAATGCATAAGAAAACTGATCAATACTGACTTCAGGAACAGCTTGATCAGGGTACTGAATCCACTTCTCTGCAGCTGTCTTCATTCTGCCTTCTTCCACATGATGGTTTAGCTTTAGACTCACTTTCAAGACAGTGGCAGTGTCTGGAATAGTTCCATACATTACATCTTCCTGAAAAAAAGAGAAGACCTCTTTATCTCAGCCACCAAACAAAATTCTGGGCTTCACTCTCATTTGAATTAACTTGGGCCACTTGCCCACCTCTGAACCCATCACTATGGCCAAGGGAACATTCCCACTGGCATAGGCTGGGGTTGGGTGCCCATCTCTGAAACAGTTGTGTATGAGAGTAGGATTTTCTTTTTCTCTGTATTTTTTCCAGGTTTATGGCGATATGATTGATATATAACATTGTGTAAGTTTACAATGTATGATACAGTGACTTGATGCACATATATGTGGTGAAGTATTTTCCTCAATAAGGTTAGTAAACACATCCTTTACCTTACATATTTACCATTTTGTGTTATTACTGTTATGGTGAGATCATTCAAGCCCTACTCTCATAGTAAGTTCCAAGTACACAATACAGTATTGTTTTAATTATACAATACAGTATTGTTAACGATCATCACCATGCTGTACATTAAATCCTGGAACCTACTCGTAACTGAAAGTTATGCTCAATACTGATAATGAGATCCTCCCATTTTCTAGCCTATGCACACACCCTTTCCTCCACTGCCTGGATTACTTGTCATCGTGAAGTGAAGCTTCAAAATTCTGATATCCTCAAGACTCTAGGCCCTCAGAAGGATAAGCTTCCCTTGATGAAGGAAGTGACCTGGAGAAGATAGAATAAGCCACATCCATCCGCATCAGCCAGGAAACCCTAGGAACCTCACCACAATGTTGATCTTGTATGATCTTCCTGTTCCGGGGACGTTCAGATGATGTTATTAGAGATGCTTCCAAGATCAGAAGCAAAATCACCAACAAAGAATTCTTCACTTTCACATTTACCACTTCAGCTTACTATGATCCAGTAAGTGTGTATAGAACATTTACTGTGTACTCAGCTTTGTGATGGATTTCTGAGCTTCAGAAAGAGTATAGGATATGGTTCCTTCCCTGGCATAATTTTTACCAAGAATATCTGTCCACATCTAAATTTATCTCTACATCTGTCTGTCTGGCTGGCTGCCTATCTATCTATCCATCCATCCATCCATCCATCTACCAACGTAACGCTGTTCAATATGTAACCAATAACAAGGCTGACATAATAGACCCTGGTTAAAACGACTTGATTTTAGCCATCATCCAAACATCTTGTTATGAGGCCATTTTGCTTGGAAAGGCAGCCCCATGTTAAATCCTAAGAGCAATATCGAGCAGAACGTGTCCTGGACGGGGAGTTAGGAGGCCTATGTCTTAATTCCATCTTTGCACTAATTGGCTATGTGACCGTGAGCCCAGGGACTCAGTTTCCAGCTACTTAACAATTGAGTTTAATATAAACGAGTTGCCTGCTTATTTTGAATCTAGGATTTTACTTAGGATTTTGGAGTGAGGAAGGAAAGAGGGTGAAATAGAAAGAAGGAGGCAGTGGTACACTGGACTCAGCTTGCACTGACTTAAGAGAACCGTCTTTGTGCTCATCTCTTCCCAACTCCAAATTCTATGATATTATATCAATAGTTAGAAATTGCCCAAGATGGGAGTATTCACACTATGGAAATTGGCAAATGCTAAATCAGAACTCTTCTCTTTTTCTTTCTTTCTTTTTTTTATTTTGCTATTATTAATATACAATTATATGAGCAACATTATGGTTACTAGACTCCCCCTATTATCAAGTCCCCCCCACATACCCCATTGCAGTCACTGTCCATCAGCGTCGTAAGATGCTATAGAATCACTACTTGTCTTCTCTGTGTTATACTGCCTTCCCTGTATCCCCCCACCCCACACACACCCCCGCTACATTATGTGTGCTAATTGTAATAGCCCTTTTTCCCCCTTATCCCTCCCTTCCCACCCCTCTTCCCTAGTCCCTTTCCCTTTGGTAACTGTTAGTCCATTCTTGGGTTCCGTGAGTCTGCTGCTGTTTTGTTCCTTCAGTTTTATTCTTTGTTCTTATACTCTACAGATGAGTGAAATCATTTGGTACTTGTCTTTCTCCGTCTGGCTTATTTCACTAAGCATAATTCCATCTAGCTCCATCCATGTTGTTGCAAATGGTAGGATTTGTTTTCTTCTTACGGCTGAATAATATTCCATTGTGTATATATACCACATCTTCTTTATCCATTCATCTACTGATGGACACTTAGGTTGCTTCCATTTCTTGGCTATTGTAAATAGTGCTGCGATAAACATAGGGGTGCATATGCCTTTTTCAAACTCGGCTGCTGCCTTTTTTTTTGGTATCATTAATCTACAGTTACATGTGCAACATTATGGTTACTAAACTCCCCACTTCA
The DNA here is from genome assembly GCA_032199065.1 of Smutsia gigantea. Classification (NCBI taxonomy): domain Eukaryota; kingdom Metazoa; phylum Chordata; class Mammalia; order Pholidota; family Manidae; genus Smutsia; species Smutsia gigantea. The sequence continues at coordinate 390,121 of JAVSCE010022533.1, read as the reverse complement.
TCAGGTCCCCTTCACTTACCCCATTACAGTCACTGTCCATCAGCATAGTGAGATGCTATAGAATCACTACTTGTCTTCTCTGAGATGTTTAGCCCTCCCCGTGCCCCCCCCAACATTACATGTGCTAATCGTAATGCCCCTTTTCCCTCTTGTCCCTCCCTTCCCACCCATCCTCCCCAGGCCCTTTCCCTTTGGTAACTGTTAGTCCATTCTTGGGTTCTGTAGGTGTGCTGCTGTTTTTTTCTTTCAGTTTTTTTCTTTGCTCTTATGCTCCACATATAAGTGAAATCATTTGATACTTGTCTTTTTCCACTTGGCTTATTTCACTGAGCATAATACCCTCTAGCTCCATCCATGTTGTTGCAAATGGTAGGATTTGTTTTCTTCTTATGGCTGAATAATATTCCATTGTGTATATGTACCACCTTTTCTTTATCCATTCATCTACCGATGGACACTTAAGTTGCTTCCATTTCTTGGCTATTGTAAATAGTGCTGCGATAAACATAGGGGTGCATGTGTCTTTTTGAAACTGGGCTGCTGCATTCTTAGGGTAAATTCCTAGGAGTGGAATTCCTGGGTCAAATGGTATTTCTATCTTGAGTATTTTGAGGAACCTCCATACTGCTTTCCACAAATGGTTGAACTAATTTACATTCCCAAAAGCAGTGTAGGAGGGTTCCCCTTTCTCCACATCCTCGCCAACATTTGTTGTTGTTTGTATTTTGGATGGTGGCCATCCTAACGGGTGTGAGGTGATATCTCATTGTGGTTTTACTTTGCATTTCTCTGATGATTAGCGATGTGGAGCATCTTTTCGTGTGCCTATTGGCCATCAGAATTTCTTCTTTGGAGAAGTGTCTATTCAGCTCCTCTGCCCATTTTTTAATTGGCTTATTTGCTTTTTGTTTGTGAAGGTGTGTGAGCTCTTTATATAATTTGGATGTCAACCCCTTATCAGATATGTCATTTATGAATATATTCTCCCATACTGTAGGAAGTCTTTTTGTTCTACTGATGGTATCCTTTGCTGTACAGAAGCTTTTTAGTTTGATATAGTTCCATTTGCTCATTTTTGCTTTTGTTTCCCTTGCCTAGGGAGATATGTTCATGAAGAAGTTGCTCATGTTTATGTCCAAGAGATTTTTGCCTATATTTTTTTATGGTTTCATAACTTACATTTGGGTCTTTAATCCATTTTGAGTTTACTTTTGTGTATGGGGTTAGACCGTAATCCAGTTTCAGTTTCATTCTTTTACATGTAGCTGTCCAGTTTCATTCTCTTACACCAGCTGTTGAAGAAGCTGTCATTTCTCCATTGTATATCCATGGCCCCTTTATCATATACTAATTGACCATATATGGTTGAGTTTATATCTGGGCTCTCTATTCTGTTCCACTGGTCTTTGGGTCTATTCTTGTACCAGTACCAAATTGTCTTGCTTACTGTGGCTTTGTAGTAGAGCTTTAAGTCAGGGAGCGTAATTCCCCCTGCTTTATTCTTCCTTCTCAGGATTGCTTTGGCTATTCGGGGTCTTTTATGGTTCCATATGAATTTTAGAACTATTTGCTCTAGTTCACTGAAGAATGCTGTAGGTATTTTGATAGGGATTGCATTGAATCTGTAGATTGCTTTAGGCAGGATGGCCATTTTGACAATATTTATTCTTCCTAGCCAAGAGCATTTTGTTTCTTTTTTTGAGAGCCAATTGCTAAACATTTACCAGCACACTACTGGAAGAGGGCCAAAATTTATTGCCAGGTACTTTATGTAAATTATCTCTCCATCTCATCTAGTCCCTACAACCATGGTATAAACTTTGTGAGGCTCTAAGAGATTCAGCAACTTGCCCAAGATTGCCCAGTGATAGGAGATGAGGCTGCTATTCAGACCCAAGACAATCCAAACTCTGTGATCTTGCCTCTCTGATTTTGGAAAGCCACATATGCTAAGAAACCGCAAACATAGCTGGGTCACAGCCCCAAAAGGTACACTTGGGTGGAGGGATGTTGGGTAGTAAAAGTGCTGGTTCTTGTTCTTCTACCTAACAAAAACTGTATGATATTCTTAATTCCCCCTATGATTTTCCAGCTCACATTGTGAAAGACAAAATTGGCCTGGACTCTACCTTTCCCATTCCACTCACCTGGTGGCTTTGCATTACATGAATTATATGCCAAATTATTTGGCTTTTGCCAAATTCCAACTTGATTTGGGTATTGAAGGTCAATAATATGATGAATTTACTACTGTGCTAAGGTGCTGGATGCACATATCATGAGCCAATCAGAAGATGTTTTCATGCTGTTTGGCCATAGGTAAACCCTATGTTCCCATCAGGGACATTACTGCTAACGGAAGGTCCTACATAACCTAATTTGGGGGCATATATGCAATTTTCTCCAAGCACACTTCCTCCTGGGTTAATTGACAGCCTACCTCTCCAATGACCTTCCTTCTTTCTCCTTCACAAAGAGGAAATCTCTCTCCGCTGCTGGGTTTGAGAAAGCAACCCAGAAGAAACAAGTGATGAGCTCCATTATCAAAGATGTTTTGAATAAAAGCAACATGCACTTACGGAGATAAATTGAGTGCCTGGGACAGTGATTTTTTTTTAATGGCCCCTTTAATGTTAAGGCAACAATGCCTCTGCCACTTATTCACAATCAGATAGAGCTGAGCTTATTGGTTTTCCTGTGACCGCAAGGATGCCCTTCCTATTGTTCACATGACTGACCTTCAATCTGTGGTAGACAGCCAATGACTACCTGGCAGACATAGTTCAGTAACAAACCAGGCTCTCTCTGAAAGGACCCCTCTAGACCCTTCTTAGGAATGCAATTGAGCAACAAGAATTTTCCTTGCAGCCGGACTCCCCACCACTTAAATCATATCCCATTAAGCCAGTGAGCCCTAAAGAATTGCGTGTGAGTAGAAATCCCTATCACCTAGATTCTCTCCCAGCCCGTGTGTTTGGGGCGTCATCTGCAGCTTTTAGCCTTTGGATCAGAGTATTTCAGAGAGAATCAGTCTCTAGTTCCTTGGTAACCAGCACAGAACTATTCAGGGAGGAGGATTTAAGCCTGAAAGGTGTGTGGCTTGTGGCGGAGAAGAGCTGTGTACACCCTATAGTAGGGAGTAAATATCAGCAATCTGAGGGAGCTTTGCTCTTGTTTGCTGGATTTAATCAAGCCACCCCATTCTGATGTGGACTTCAGATTTTCTGTCTATCAAATATGGGGATTCAGCTTACCCAGGAGTAGAAAAATCAAATGACTCAGAGATGAGGCAGGCAAAGTAAATGAGTTTAGAAAACTAGACTAAGAACTCAAGGAAGCCAGACACTGCATGCCCCACCTAAAAGAAAACTGGTAACAATATCAATGGCAATGCAAATAATAATAATATAGTTAGCACAACCAAACGCTAATCATTCCAGGCACTATCTTAGACAGTTCACATGTATGAACGTGTGTATTTCCCCTAACACCCCTATGAGGTAGGTCCCATCTCCATTTACAAGTGAGGAAATTGAGGTACAGAGGAGTTCAGTAACTTCCCTGGAGTCACACAGCTAAGTGAAAAGGAATCTTCTGTAGTGAAGATGTGGGAACACATTGCTGGTTTTCAACCTCTGTACTAGGTGATCTCTAAACTCCCTCCTAACCATCTAAATCTCTATGGAATGGAGAGTCTGCACCTAGTAATTGCTCTGTAAAGGTTGGTCAAATCAATATCTAGGAGTCAAAATTTAGTAACAAGGAGCATTTATTGAGCAGTTATTTGTCAAACTCCATGTTACGCACCCATAGTTATTCATCCATGAATCTGTCCATCCCCATTTTACGGGAGGTTAACTGAGGTTCTGTATATGATTGACTGGGTCAAGTTCACAGAGCTAGAAAGTGGCAGAGCTAGGGCTTAACTCCAAGCCTAAAATATGCAATAGCCTCACGCAGGGGCCCCCACCTGCTCTTTCATAAGTAAGGCTGTGTGGGAACATGGCTCATTCATTTACATATTCTCTATGCCTGCTTTCCTGCTACAGACCAAATGGCCCACAAAACCTGAACTATTTGCCATCTGGCCCTTTACAAAAAAAATATTTGCTGACCTGGACTAGAAATACAAAGGGGCGGGGAAGCAGAAGAACAGGAGAAAGCCGTGGAGATGGCAAGGCATGTGCAGACTTTAGCAGAGTCTGGGGAGGTTGGAAATGGCATTTCTTAACAGGCAGGTAAATAAAAGGAAAAGAGACTCAAAATGTAGACAAAGACTCAGCTCAGGCAAGAAAACTTCAGATGGTGGAGGAAAAGCAAACTGAGAGCAGGTACTCTGGACATTAGATGGCATTTCTAAAAGGTAAGAAATTAGCTGATTTTGAAGGGGGTGTTGTTTCTGTTCACTCAGCTAATTGATGCTTTATTCACCAGGAGAAGCTCAGCAATGGACTACGCTGGAGTTCAAGGAAGGGAAAATGGATTTCAGATGGAAGAAGGCTTTTCTCTCATTCATCCTTCTGTTCCCTTGTTACATTTATTAAACATCCACTATGTATCTGGCATCAGACACTGAATGGGGAAGAGGATGGAGGCAAAGAAGTTAAAGAGAACAGGACACACAGAAAAATGAGAGAAGTATAGAGAAGGGAGAAAAGCAGTGAGAAAGAGAGAAACACAAGTAGAGGGAAAGGAAAACATAGCAGCAAAGGAGACATTCAGAGATCTAGAAATATGGAGGAAAGAAGGATAAGAGAGAAAATCAGAAAATGAAAAGGATACACTGAAGTTTGAGTTGGGGATGTCAGAACACTAATTACCTTTCATTGTCCCTGCTCAATGCTGCTCAGACATTGTTCACAGATCTTAAACCACTCTAAATCCTTAAGCCTTCAGAGGATAGGGTCTACTTGGTCCTAATGGGGGCAATTCATCTCCAAACTGCCATTGGGAATCCAGAACACCTTGCCTGACGGTGTGAATAAAATTAAACTCAGACATACAAGTAGCCCACCAGCAAAAAGTTTCCTACCATGGGTTTTCAGGAAAAGAATGAAAATACCTTAGTAATATGAGGAGGTAAGATTCATAGTCAAAGAATATTGTAGGGTGGTATGGAGTCACAGACCTCGGAGCTGGGGAACCAAACAATGACGATGATGATGATATGGTTTGCTGATGATGCAGCAGCAAATTACTATTTATTGATTTCATATAGTCCAGGCACCATGCTGCTTGTTTTACCAGCCTGATCTCTGAATCCTCCCAACAACCTCATAGGAGGTATAACTGTTATCTACATTTCTCAGAGGAAAACACTGGGGCTTTGAAAATCAAAACCATTTACCCAAGCTCAAAGCTAGAGTGGAGCTGGGATTTGAACCCATCTCTCTGATTCTTGAACCCCTAAAGCCAGTGATTCATTAAGCATGGATCCTAAACTCTCAGCATCAAAATCACCCCAGGGAGTGGCTGTTTAAAATACAGATTCCCAGCTCTCACCCCCAACACCCTACCCCAGGTCCACTGAATCAGAATCTTTGGAAGAAGATGGTCTTAGATCTGCATTTTGAGCCAGATGATTTCTGCATTTGCGTAAGTGTGAGAATCACCAATCAAGACTCAGGTCCCAATCCACTCCTTAGACTGGTGTCCATGAACAGCTTTTCAAGAGACCATGACCTACTGTTTATAAACTATAATATTGTTAAACACGTGTTCTTTCCCTTTCCTTTCCCCTTTGGGGCAGTGTATAATTTTCTGCCCCACTGACTTTGAGCTAGACCATTTGACATACTTTGGCCAGTGGAGTGTAAGCAGGTGGGGTGTGATAGAACCTTGAATGGTGTTTGTGTAGTGTGGCTATTACCAACAAAGTCAGTCCCCCAAAAAGTGAGATGTTACCCTGTTTGGTGTCACAAAGCCAATATATGAAAGAAAAGTGAGTGCCAAGTAGTGTAGGCTATATTTAATGGCCAGAGAATGGAGAAGTGACAGCATGGCTCACAAATCAATGCGGAGTTGGGAAGCTGTAAATATGGGCCAAATTTAAGGGGTTTGGCATGAAAAATTAGGGGAGAAATTGCCCCACCTATGGCAGCTCCAAGAGCCTAATGCAGAGGCTCCTCCTTGCCGTCTTGGCTCAATGGCCCTGGCAGCGGAGGCAGGCACTGCAGCCGGGAAGCAGAAAAGAGCTCTTTCCTCCTGGAAGGCACCAGCTCTGCTACCTTGCGACTGCTGCCATTGCTCCAGATGTTAGGCAGCTCCAGACAAAAGAGCTTCTGGGTGCTAGAGTGCGCTGCCTACACAAAGTTATTATTCTATAGTGATCATTAAAAATATGAAATGGCAAAAGAATCTTATACAAACCAAAATCCCTCAAACACCAAAAAGAGGACTAAGTGAAACTGAAATCACCAATCTTCCTGATAAAAATTTCAAAACAAATCATAAACATGCTCATGGAGCTGAAAAAAATATTCAAGATTTCAGGGAGGACTTCAGGAAAGAGATAGACACTTGAAAAATACAGTATCTGAAATGAAACACAATGGAAGGATTTAAAAGCAGATTAGATGAGGTAGAGGAGATGGTACAGAGGCACAGAGAGAAAAAAGGATCTCTAGGAATTAAAGAATAATATGAGAACTGTGTGACCAATCCAAATGAAACAATATTCACATTACAGGGGTACCAGAAGAAGAAGAGAGAGAAAAAGAGATAGAAACTCTCTTTGGGGGAACAATTGCTAAAAAAAATCTTCCCCAATCTAGGGAAGGAAATAGTCTCTCAGAGCATGGAAGTGCACATATTTCCCAACACAAGGGACCCAAGGAAGACAACATCAAGACATATAATAATTAAAATGGCAAAGATCAAGGACAAGGACTGCATATTAAAAGCAACCAGAGAGACAGAAAAGATCACATACAAAGGAAAATCCATCAGGCTGTCATCAGACTTCTCAGCAGAAACCTCACAGGCCAGAAGGGAGTGGCATGATATATTTAGTGCAATGAAATAGAAGGGCCTTGAACCAAGAATGCTTAGCAAGATTATCATTTAAATTTGAAAAAGAGATTAAACAATTTCCAGATAAGCAAAACTTGAGGGAATTTGCCACCCACAAACCATCTCTACACTGTATTTTACAGGGACTGCTATAGATGGAAGTACTCCTAAGTCTTAATAGCTGTCACTGGAGAAAATAAAACCACAGTAAAGGAAGTCGACCAATTAATTACTAAGCAAATGCAAAATTAAATCAACTACCCACAAACTCAGTCAAGGGATACACAAACAGAACAGAATATGACACCTAATATATAAAGAGTGGAGGAGGAAGAAAAAGAAGGGAGAAAAAAAACCTTTAGATTGTGTTTGAAATAGCATAATAAATAAGTTAGGTGAGACTGTTAGGTAGTAAAGAAGCTACCCTTGAACCTTTGGTAACCACGAATCTAAAGGCTGCAATGGCAATAAGTACATGTCTATCAATAATCACCCTAAATATAAGTGGACTGAATGCACCAATGAGAAGACATAGAGTCACAGAACGGATAAAAAACAAGACCCATCTATATGCTGCCTACAAGAGACTCACTTCAAACCCAAAGACATACACAGACTAAAACTGAAGGGTTGGAAAAAGATATTTCATGCAACTAATAGGGAGAAAAAGCAGGAGTTGCAGTACTTGTATCAGACAAAATAGACTTCAAAACAAAGAAAGTAACAAGAGACAAAGAAGGACATTACAAAATGATAAAGGGGTCAGTCTAACAAGAGGATATAACCATTATAAATAACTACGCACCCTACATATGTGAAACAAATACTAACAGAATTAAAGGGTGAAATAGAACACAATGCATTCATTTTAGGAGACTTCAACACACCACTTACTCCAAAGGACAGATCAACCAAACAGAAAATAAGTAAGGAGACAGAGGCACTGAAAAACACATTGGAACAGATGGACCTAACAGACATCTACAGAACACTCCACCCAAAAGCAGCAGGATACACATTCTTCTCAAGTGCACATGGAACATTTTCCAGAATAGATCACATACTAGACCACAAAAAGAGCCTTAGTAAATTCAGAAGGATTGAAATTTACCAACTCACTTCTCAGACCACAAAGGTATGAAACTAGAAAAAAATTATGCAAAGAAAACAAAGAAGCCCACAAACACATGAAGGCTTAACAACATACTCCTAAATAATCAATGGATCAATGACCAAATAAAAACAGATCAAGCAATATATGGAGACAAATGAAAACAACAGCTCAACACCCCAAAATCTGTGGGACGCAGCAAAGTCCATTCTAAGAGGGAAGTATATTGCAATACAGGCTTACCTCAAGAAAGAAGAACAATCTCAAATGAACAGTCTTAACTCACAATTAATGAAACTAGAAAAAGAAGAACAAAGGAGGTCCAAAGTCAGTAAAAGGAGGGACATAATAAAGATCAGAGAGGAAATATATAAAACTGAGAAAAATAAAACAATAGAATCAACGAAACCAGGAGCTGGTTCTTCAAGAAAATAAACAAAATAGATAAACCCCTAGCTAGACTTATTAAGGAAAAAAGAGAGTGTACACACATAAACAGAATCAGAAATGAGAAAAGAAAAACTACAGCCACCACATATACAAAGAATTACAAGAGAATACTATGAAAAATTATATGCTAACAAATTGGATAACCTAGAAGAAATGGACAACTTTCTAGAAAAATACAACCTTCCAAGACCCAGGAAGCAACAGAAACTCTGAACAGACTGATTACCCGCAATGAAATTGAATTGGTAATCAAAAAACTACCTAAGAACAAAACTGCTGGACCAAATGGCTTCACTGCTGAATTTTATCAAACATTTAGAAAAGACCTAATACTCACCCTTCTTAAAGTTTTCCAAAAAGTAGAAGAGGAGGAAATACGTCCAAACTCAATCTATGAGGCCAGTATCACTCTCATATCAAAACCAGGCAAAGACACCACAAAAAAAAAAGAAAGAAAATTACAGACCAATATTCTGATGAACATAGATGCAAAAGTACTCAACAAAATATTAGCAAACTGAACTCAAAAATACATCAAAAAGATCATCCACTGTGATCAGGTGGGATTTATTCAAGGGATGGAAGGATGGAACGATATTCAAAAATCCATCAACGTCATACACCACATCAACAAAAAGAAGGACAAAAATCATATAATCATCTCAGTAGATGCTGAAAAAGCACTTGACAAAATTCAACATCCATTCATGATTAAAACTCTCAACAAAATGGGTATAGAGGGCAAGTACCTCAACATAATAAAGGCCATATATGACAAACCCACAGCCAACATCATACTTAACAGCCAAAAGCTAAAAGCTTCTCATCTAAGATCAGAAACAAGACAAGGATGCCCCCCACTTTTATTCAGCATAGTACTGGAAGTCCTAGCCATGGCAATCAGACAACACACAGAAATAAAAAGGCCTCTAGATTGGTAAGGAAGAAGTTAAACTGTTACTGTTTACAGATGACATGATATTGTACAAAGAGAACCCTAAAGAATCCACCCCAAAACTACTAGAACTAATAACTGAATTCAGCAAAGTTGCAGGATACAAAATTAATATACAGAAATCTGTTGCTTTCCTATACACTAATGATGAACTAGCAGAAAGAGAAATCAGGCAAACAATTCCATTCACAATTGCATCAAAAAGAATAAAGTACCTAGGAATAAACCTAACCAAGGAGGTGAAAGACCTATACCCTGAAAACTATAAGCACTCATGAGAGATATTAAAGAAGACGCCAATAAATGGAAATACATCCTATGCTCATGGAAAGGAAGAATTAATATTCTCAAAATGGCCATCCTGCCTAAAGCAATCTACAGATTCAATGTAATCCCCATCAAAATACCAACAGTATTCTTCAATGAACTAGAACAAATAGTTCTAAAATTAATATGGAACCACAAAAGACCCCAAATAGCCAAAGTAATCCTGACAGGGAAGAATAAAGCCAGGGGAATTACGCTCCCTGACTTCAAGCTCTACTACAAAGCCACAGTAAGCAAGACAATTTGGTAATGGCACAAGAACAGACCCATAGACTAATGGAACAGACTAGAGAGATCTAATTTATATCCAACCATATATGGTCAATTAATATACGATAAAGGAGCCATGGACGTACAATGGGGAAATGACAGCCTGCCTCTTCAACAACTGGTGTTGGCAAAACTGGACAACTACATGTAAGAGAATGAAACTGGATTATTGTCTAATATCATACACAAAAGTAAACTCAAAATGGATCAAAGACCTGAATGTAAGTCATGAAACCATAAAACTCTTAGAAGAAAACATGGGCAAAATCTCTTGAATATAAACATGAGCAACTTTTTCCTGAATGCATCTCCTCAGGCAAGGGAAACAAAAGCAAAAATGAACAAATGGGACTGCATCAAGCTAAAAAGCTTCTGTACAGCAAAGGACACCATCAGCAGAACAAAAAGGCATCCTACAGTATGGGAGAATATATTTGTAAATGACATATCTGACAAGGGGTTAATATCCAAAATATATAAAGAACTCACATGCCTCAACACCCAAAAAGCAAATAACCCAATTAAAAAATGGGCAGAGGAGCTGAACAGACACTTCTCCTAAGAAGAAATTCAGATGGCCAGCAGACACATGAAAATATACTCCACATTGCTAATTATCTGGGAAATACAAATTAAAAATACAACGAGATATCACCTCACACCAGTTAGGATGGCCAACATCCAAAAGACAAGGAAACAACAAATGCTGGAGAGGATGTGGAGAAAGGGGAACTCTCCTGCACTGTTGGTGGGAATGTAAATTGGTTCAACCATTGTGGAAAGAAATATGGAGGTGCCTCAAAAAACTAAAAATAGAAATACCATTTGACCCAGGAATTCCAGTCCTAGAAATTTGCCCAAAGAAAACAAGATCCCAGATCCAAAAAGACATATGCACCCCTATGTTTATCGCAGCACTATTTACAATAGCCAAGAAAGGGAAGCAACCTAAGTGTCCATCAGCAGATGAATGGATAAAGAAGATGTGGTACATACATACAATGGAATATTATTCAGCCATAAGAAGAAAACAAATCCTACCATCTTCAAAAACTGGATGGATCTAGAGGGTATTATGTTCAGTAAAATAAGCCAGGCAGAGAAAGATATGTTGCAAATGACTTCACTCATTTGTGGAGTATAACAAAGAAGCAAAACTGAAGGAACAAAACAGCAGCAGATGCACAGACTCCAAAGAGAGACTAGCGGTTACCAAAGGGAAGGGATTGGGGAGGGTAGGGTGAGGGAGGGAGGGAGAAGGGGATTAAAGGGCATTGTGAGTAACACACATAATGTAGGGGGGTCACAGGGAAGACAGTGTAGCAGAGAAGACAAGTAGTGACTCCATAGCATCTTACTGCGCTGATGGACAGTGACTGCAATGGGGTATGGGGGGACTTGATAATATGGGTGAATGTAGTAGCCACAATGTTGCTCATGTGAAACTATAAGATTTTATATCAATGATACCTTAATAAAAAAAAATTAGGGGAGGAATGTTTATGTTTTTTATTAGGATGGGCAGAGAACTTCTCAGAACCAGAATGTTGCCTTCCTTTTGTCCTTTTATGGTTTCTTCTGGTCATTGTCATGGTGGTTGTCATCTGTCATGGAGCTTGAGGGAGTGTCACTTAGTACGGAAAGTACAATCTAATGGAGTTAGAGGTTCTTTTGAGATCAGTTGAGCTGCCATCTTGGACCCCACTGGTCCCAATGGGGACTCCTGACTGTAGAAATCCTATTTCTCAATCAAAGCAGAGTGCCGGTTCAGCTAGGATACCTAGGTGTTTAGGCTGAGTTCAAGCAAGGTGAAAGTTCAGCGAGGACACATATGTATTACTCTGGCAAAGCAGAGTGAAAGTTCAGCCAGGACACATATACATTACACTGGTAACATGGCTTGTCTCTCGTACGTCTGCCTTCACCACAGAAAGAACATGGTCTGCATAACAGTTGCCTCTTCAACCTGGGTTCCAGAATTGGACACATGGAGCAGAGCTGAACTGTCCCAAAGCCTGGAGAGTGGGTACGTGTACCTTTCAGCACATTCTCCAGAGGCCCAGGATCCCAAGAAAAATTGAGAGCCACAGATATGCTTGACGACGCTGCCCATCCACAGTGGAACTTCAGGTTCCAGGACCTGAGCTGAATGAGTTTTCCCTATCCCTTCCTGCCTCTTAGAATGTATTTAGTTAAGCCTTCAACTTTAAGGGATCCAGACCAAATATGCTACAGAAGTTCTGAGAAGAATAGGGCTCATTCTCAAATCTGTGAACTCTTAAAATTATCATGAGATACAAAAACAAGGAAAGAAAAGAAAAGAAATGGTAGGAGAGATTATCAAAGTACGGGGAACCATTTCATGAGATTTTCCTCCTCTAATATGTTACAACTTACCCATTTCTCTCTCCAGCGGAAAGAAATTTCTCCCTACCTCTGTGAAATAAATATGAACAACTCAATGCTTTGCCAGAGATGTGAAAAAATAAAAATATTTATGCCCCAGGCTGAGTTGGCATCTATACAAATAAATATATACACCATCTATATTCAACACCTCAATCATGAAAATTATGTTCACCTACCACAGGTTAGTTTTTTCAAGACCATTGGGCAGTATTTTTAGGAATTTCTGAAAACACAATTTACAGGGTGTGGGTGGGTTGTTTTTTTTTTTTTGCCTACAGGTTGTGAAATAACAGCTCCAAGGACTTTTGGTAACCGCCCCAGAGGAGGATGTGAAGTGACTTAGCGAAAGCTCCATTTGTTTTACGTCACTGTTCATATATCACCCCAAATTGAAGACCAAGCAAGCCAATCTGTTAGCAATCCATTTTCGTGCTGGCCTCCTCCCCTCGGCTGTTATAGGGCAAGTATTTCAACACGGATGGATGACTTCTGCCAGGCAGGGAGACGCAACTGAACTTGAACAGTGTCCTGCTGGAAAGATGTCCGATTGCCGAGACTACCAGCTGCTTTCAAGGAGAGCAGAGCTAAAAGGTGATGAGTGAGGTCACAGGGGTGAGTGAGAAAGAGCGGTTGCATTTGCATACTGTGCCCCAGGGCTGCAGGGTGACTGTAGAAGGGCTGTCTTGGGTAGTGTGGGAGGAGTTCCAAAGGCTTCTCCTCCCCTCTGCCTCCCCCCACTAATGGCCATACTCTGTCCTTTTGGATTCTGAGCATCTTTTGTTTGCAAATGCAGTCAGAGAGCCTGAGTTTGGAGTCCAAACATTCTCTGGAGACATGACTTCGAAAGAGGTGATTAAGGTAAACTAAGGTGTGTTCACCAACCAGGAAGCTCACCCAAGCCACAGGGCCCAGTTTTTCTTGGGGTTTTGTTACATAGGCATGAGTAACTGAATCATGGAGTTGCTGTCACCTGGCTCAAAGCTTCAACCGTCTAACCACATGGCTGTTCTTTCCAACCTGGCCAGCCGGCCTGCTGAAACTACCTGGGTGACCACCAGTCACCTCACTGGCAAAAACTCAGGAGTGGTCCTGGGGACTAGGAACAGAGACACTCCTATCACTCAGGAAATTCCAAGTTTAGAGTCTCTAACCCAGTTATCAAGAGAACAAGAGCCAGCCAAATTCTTTATCATTCAACACACATACAACTATATGTGCATTATAGGTATATATAAATACTATAATGAATTGTTCTAATTATATATTGGAAAGATAGGCTCCGACAAGTTAACAGTAGTTATCTCCAGGTGGAGGGATTTGGAAGAGTGGTTCTTCTGTGATTTTTAAAGGTTTTAGTGAAAATATATTGGTTTTGTAGTCGGAATTCTATTTCTTTTCATTTTTAATGGCCAGGCTGGGAGGCTCAGGTCAGTACAGGCGTTAGGAACCTGCATCACATGCCCATCTCATTAGCTGTGTGACTTCCCTGGACTTGAGTTTCTTTAGCCAGATGGAAGTTATCATGGTGGCTTGTCCCCCAGAGCTCAGCTGCTATGGACAGAGCCCGATACAGTACCTGAGACTTAATTAACTTTTATAGGGTCATTATTTAATGACTATTATTAATATTCTTATAACTCATCTTATCATCTAATAAGTCACCTGCAAAATGTCATTGGGCACCAATGGCGTGAAGGGCAGTGAGGATCCAGAGCCTGGAAAGCTGCACACTCAGTGCTTCCAGAGACTTACAAGCACCCAGGAGAAATACACTGACTGTCCACGGGGTCTGGGGCACAGGGCAGCCTGTGTTGTGAGGGAGGAAGAGCAGTTCAGTCTGAGTTTTTATTTGTTTAATATCATATGATTTTTGTTTTAGGATTAGCTATACCTGAGTCTAAGTGGGGCATCTCCAAACCCACTTACTGAACCACAATTGAGTAACATTTTCCACAGGGAAGGAGCGGAGGGAGGAAATTAACATTTATTTATGTCCTATCAACACAAGTACTATGCTAAGTGATTAATATACATTACCTTATGAAATCCTCACAGCCACTCCAGGGCAAAGCTACTATTAGTAACCCATTTTATGGATGGGAAAACTGAGGCTCAGTGAGATGCATGCCTTGCCTGTCCTTCTGATTCCCATGCCGCACTGCCTCCCTCTCTGCGCCACTGTTTGTGCTACGGGGAGAACGGTGCCCACGTCACATGGGCTGTGGAGTCCCACAGACCCGGGGTTGAGTCCTGACATTGCTCCTGGGCTGGAACAACTTTGGATAAGCATTTTCTCAGAGCTTCTTTCCCACGTCTGCAAGACAGTAATAATACTTATGGAGCAGAGTTGTCATGAGTATTCAGTGGGAGAGCCTATGTATGAAGCACTCGGCACAGTCCCTGGCATTCATGGTCATGCAATTCATATCATGGCTGTGGCTGTACCAAGACCTTAAACTCAAAAAGGCGGTCAACAAACTTCAGTCCTCAGCACACCCACTCTTTTGGCTACAAAATAGGGAAAAACATACGCGGAAAGAGATGGAATTTTTACATTCAAAAAGTTCACAGCTTCCACCAGGAGGGAGCCCAGGGACACAGAAAGCAATCCAAGAAAAAAGAAAACATCTATTATTGTGTAAGTCAGGGTCCTCCCAGTTAAGGAAGAAATACCAACACAAACTAGCTTTTAAAAAGGCATTTATTGGCCTATGACATGGAAGAGCCCATTTAATTTTTAACAGTCAATGTAATGGTTAAGAGCTTGGGAAAGCATATCTTCAGGTCTGGTTTGATTGGAGGTATTATTAGGAGGTATTATCCTTGAAAAAACACTATTAGGCCCAACCGCTTTCTGTAACAAATGATTCATCCTGTTGCCTTTACAGTTCAGTGATGAAATTCACAGATAACGTCATCCACCTATCACATAGTTTAATAGAAAACCAATTCAGTGTCTTGCCTGTGATATAAAGGGGTGAAAACTACCGATGTGTAATAAGTAAAAATATACATTTTGACATATACATGTTCACACACAACTCCACTGGAAGATATAGTAAAGTAATCAAAAGCTTGTACACTTAAAAGATGTGAGAGATCTTTACCTGAACAGCAGCAACTGATTCACTTTTTGTAACGTATCAGAATAATGGCTCCATAGCTACTTTCATACACACAAGCATATCCCAAAGAAAGTTCTTAATTATCATTTTCCAATAGAATGACTCTTGGCTTTTCATACCCAAACTTCATTGTATGTTTGTGTTGTTTTCAGTAGGAAAACATCGTGTTTATGTCTCCAAAATCCAACGCAACATTTTAAACACAATGCTGGACAATACGCCTCTGAAGTTACATTCTGAATACGATTGGTGGAACAGCAGAATCAGAGTTTGAAAAGTACAGAGTTTGAATCATTTGTTACAGAAAGCGGTTGGGCCTAATAGTGTTTTTTCAAGGATAATACCTCCTAATAATACCTCCAATCAAACCAGACCTGAAGATACGCTATCCCAAGCTCTTAACCATTACGTTGACTGTTAAAAATTAAATGGACTCTTCCATTTCATAGGCTGATAAATGTCTTTTTAAAAGCTAATTTGGGTGGGTATGTCATGGTTGCTAAAGAGAAACCTTGTCACCATCAACACCACCACTGTTTATTTCCTTTTCTGGCCCCTGTATTGAAATACAATTTACATACGATAGCCTGCATCCATTTAAAGGATAGAACTCCGTAATTGCCCACAGATGTTTACACCTGGTTAACCATTGCCACATCAAAATAAAGAACACGTCCATGGCTCCCCAGATTTTCCTGTGGCCCATGCAGGGCATTCCCCACTCCACCCTCAGCTCCAGGCAGCCTCTGAACCACAGCAACCGTTTATTACCATGAACCAGATTATGGGATGTCGCTGTAGGCATTTTATATCCTAAATGAGAGTTTGTCACTCACATAACAATTTCTGTTTCAGTTACATTTTAGGAAGTGGGTTGGGGATTTGGGGTTGGGGTGTAATGCACCATAATTTTGTTATTTTAAAATAATGTAAACTGAGGCTTCTGCTTCTGGGAAGATGAAATGGATGTGCTTTTTCCCATGCCTCCTACCAAGTACAATTAGAAACCCTGGCTATTACATGTAAAACAAACATAAGAAGAACTTTGAAAGTGAGAGAGAAAAAGGAAGACCAGCTAGGGACTCAGGCCTTGGGGAAGGACATGTCGGTGAGTCGTCCGAGATCTCTCTCGGCATTCGGTACCCCAGAGCTGGAGCTGAAGAAGCTGACATCTCAGGAACACCGCCATGTGCAGACAAAAAAGCTCCAGTAAAATCCAGCTCTTTCTAGGCAAAGGATCAGAAAAGAAGCAGTCTCACAGGACAAGAGATTTTTAGACAGTAACAGCTCTGCTGTATCAAAACCCTGAAAACGTGGTAGCGCACCCAGACCCACACCAGGAAAGACCAATTGGGAGCCTAGCTTTCTACCTTCATGGAGTGTCATGAGGTGCCCCAACATTCCACTGGGATGGCATCAGAGAGGTCCAGGTAAGGAGCCAGGATTCTTATCTCCACACACCAGTAAAGAGCCTCTCCCTAGACTTCCGCCTCCTGTTGGCAGTAACGTGGAGCACCGCTCAACCCTGCGCTGCAGCAACGCCAGAGGAAGCCTGATGGAAGCCTTAAGAATATCATTATTGCCCAGTGGTAATGAGGCCACCACGACCTCAGTGCCAGCGGACACTATATGGGGAGCTGGAATCCCCCCACCCAGCAGTAATAAGAATCCACGCTCCTTGGGTGTCAAGCGACCGGGTGACATCTCTACCACTTGCCCTACCAGAGCAGTGTCAGAAAAAGCCAACTAAAACTGGAGGTTTAAATAAAATGCAGAGTCTCATCACATATACAGAAACGCCCAGGTTTCAATCAAAAATCACTGGTCATAGCAAGAACCAGAAAGAGCTCAAACCGCCCGGAAAAAGACAATCCATGGATGTCAACACCAAGATGACAGCGATGTTAGAATTACCTCGCAATGATTTTAAAACAGAAATCCTCAGCAAAGAAAGGGGACATCTCATCAAAAAAATGGATAAAGTAAGTAACAGATAGAAATTTTAGAGCTGAAAGATACAATAATGGAAATAAAAAGCTCAGTGGTGCAGCCAGCAGCAGAATGGATAGGACAGAGGAAAAAAATCAGCAAACTGAAATAGGGCAAAATAGAAATGACCCAATCTAAATGACAGAGAGAAAATAGACAGGAAAAACAAAACAAAATAAAAAAGAACAGACTCTGGGACCTATTTTGAACCTATAAGAAAATATCTAATATCTGTGTCACCAGCGCCTTGTGTAGATAAGAAAGAAGGTGAGGTTGAAAATGTACTCAAAGAAATGAGGGCTGAAGACTTCCCCAATATGTCAAAACACATAAACATAAAGATTCAAAAGGCTGGATGATCCACAGACATCATAATTGAATTCCCGAAAACTAAAGAAAATCTAAAATTTTTGAAAGCAGCCAGAGAAGATGTTTGTGAGATTCATGTACATTGTATGTGAAGCAACTGTTTATTCATTTTTATTTTTGTATAGTATTTCATTGTGTGAAAACACCACAATTTTATGACTGAGGGACATGTGATTTGTTCTACTTTTTTAGCTATGAGAGAATAAAGCTGCTGTGAACATACTTAGGCAGGTCTTTGGTGAACATTTCTGTTGGATACATACCTAGGAAGGGAATTGCCTAGGGTAGGTGTATATGTTCAGCTTTAATAGAAAGCACCAACTACTTTCCAAAGAGCTCCAGTTGGTCCACACCTTTGAGACAACTAAAAGCATTGGACAACTTTCCAAACTCCCCCAGGGGACATACTGCCTTCACTGAGCGTACACAGGTCAAAGGATGTTAGGAGTTCCTGACTCTTTCCCTACTGTTGTCTTTCTTCCAATCCTCCCTCTGTGTTGGCTTCACCTTCAGAGGGGTCCCCTGTGTGACGGCCAGACAGCTGTCAGCAGCTCCAGATTTTCATCCTACTGCACCATGCTTGGTGGAAAATGAGGCAATTCCCACCCCTTTTCCAGCCCCTCCAACTTAAGTTGAGGTATTAGCTCTCACTGATGTTCATCGCATACCCATCCATTAACCAAACACCGAAGGGGCAGGGGTACCACTCTCCGATTGGCCACACCTTGGTCACATGCTCATCCGGAGGGCAGTGGAGTCTACTCTACGTGCAGTTCTTACACGAGGAGTGAGGAAGAGGATTCCAAGAGAAAATTCACGGTGCTGTTGCCAGAAGAGTTGCTGGGTGGGAAGAATATCACATATTCACCACAAAGGCCATGTGCTAAACTGTGTGCTGTAGGCAGAGTTCTACAAAAGACTGGAAATAGGAAGGATTTCAGAATCAGGATCCAAGCAGAAGTTAGGAGGCGAATCTTAGAAGATGACATTTATAAGGGATAAATATAAAGCTTTATACTTGGGTCTTTAAAAATTGCACAAGTACAGGATTTTGCAAAAATTCCTAAGAGTAAAATATGTAGGGTTTTGGTCAGACCAAGCTCAGTTCAAGTCAGAAGTGCATTGCCATGGATATAAAACCAAGCTAATGCTTTTTTTAAGGCCATACTAATGTATGGCATTATCATCTACTTCCTGTTTAACCAACAGGAAAGTTAAAAGTCCTGGCACTACTGTCTCATTCCAAACTTCTTTCTAAGCAAGACTCACAGTTTACTAATAAATAATATTATGTATCTCTGCTCATGTTGGAGAATGTATTAGTTAGTTATTGCTGTGTAACAAACCAACCCTCAAAAATAAGTGTTTCAGAACAAAGATTATTCAGTTCTCAAGCCTGTGGGTGTGCTAGATGGCTATGATTATCTGGGAAGTGATTGGCTAAGCTTGAGTGGCAGATTGGCTAGATTCGGCTTGTCTGGAATGGCTTCAGTTAGGATAGTACATCTCTTCTCCACATGTCCCTCATCTCCAGAAGGTTAGCTTGGGCTTCTTCATGTGACAGCCAGCCAGTGTTCTGGGAAAACGAGTAGAATCCTGCAAGGTGTCTTGAGACCTGGGTTGGAATTTTTGCATCATCATTTTTGCTTTATTCTACAAATTAAAGTAAGTTCCAAGGGCAGCCCAGACTCAAGGAGTGGGAAAATAGACTCCACCTCTTGATGGGAGGGGTTTCAAAGTCTCATTGCAGGGGGTATGGTTAGAGGGAGGCCATGAACTGGGATCTTAATGTAATCAATCCATAGCCAACATCGAGAAAGAAATTCCATTCAGTTCTACTGTTGACTGTCATCCCTGGCCCCAGAGTCGGAACTCTATTTCCTCTTTCATGTTTCCAGTTTATGATGTAGGACCCATAACTGGACAGGAGCCTAAGGGTGCTAATTATGCACCTGTCATTGCATTATGCTCAGAGATGAAGGGCCAACAAACAGGGACACCACCCTGAAGTCTACTGGGGGATTTACAAGTGTAAAAACCATGTGATAAGCACCAAGAATCAGTCATGCTCAAAATTTGGTGGTAGTGCAAAGGATAACATGATAAATCCCGTTCAAGTCCATCAGAGAAAAAAACCACAGAAAAAGAGATGTGTGAACTGAGATAACTGAGGACTTTTCTGGGCAAACAGGTAAGGAAAAGTGTTTTGGGGAGAGGAACAGCATCTACAAAGTCAAGGAGACTTGAAGTAGGATGTTGAGTCCAGAAAACTGCAGGTATGGCCTAGGTGGGAGCCAGAGAGGGATGGTGGGAGATGAGCCTAGGAGCTAAGGATTGTAGAGGGCTTTGGGCGCCCTGCAGAGAAGCTCAGCTTTATCCTCAGGGCCCTGGGAAGAGGCTGGGGCCGGGTATTAGGCAGGGGGGTAACCTGGTCAGATCTGTATTCTAGAAGGAACTTGGGACCCTAGGAGGAGGAGAAGCCAGAGAAGGAGGTGGCTGAGGGAGAGAGGCTGAGTTTCAGGTGCAGATCAAAATGCAGAAGGAGACTCAGGCTTGCCGAGGACAGAAGGGCGCCCATGGAAAAATAACCCCATCCTCTCCAGGATATTCTCACTCTCTTCTCTATCTCTCAAGTGACATTTCTCTCTCTTCCCACACAGATGTCCTGCAAGCCAGAGCCCAAATCTTCCCCTATGCTGGGAGGGTGGTGGGGGGGGGTCAATAAAAAATTCCACAGGGGGGAAAAGGATCTGCTTTCTGATGGGCAGTTTCTAAGAAGTGGCAGAGCCTCAGGTCCCAGCCAAGTCCTTTCCACCTCAAAGCCCCCAGCGCACGTGCGACACACACACACACACACACACACACACACCGTCTCCCACGGTCTGGGACGCCAGCATTTCGACATCTCTGCACTGTTCTATGTCTTTCTCTCAGGGCCATCTGTCGCTGACTCTGCTATAAATCTTGTTGTGTTTCCTTGCCATGTGGCATAATTAATTACTTCAAGGCACCAAGGACCCACTGCTCTGCAGGCTGGGAGCCAGCTGGCTCACCCAGGAGCAATTTGCCGCAATGGGGTATGGCCTGGCTCCTGTACCCTGTCACCCAGCTCCCACGGCAGGACCTGAGGGGGTTGAAGCTCCCGTTCACTGTTCAGGCAACATCTGACAGCAGCTTGGAAGCACCAGGGCCCTCGTGGTGACACGGTTGGCATTTATAGACAATAAGGCCACACACCATGTATTGCCATAGATGGAAGTGCGTGTCTATTAACTCAGCCAGGATCCCTAACAGCATTTATCTTTGTCTTAACTGTCAAGCCTAGAGCAGTCTGTGTATTTCATCTGGGCAGTGGTTTGTTAGATTTCCAAATCTCTGGAAGGCAACACAGGGGGAAAAATTACAGTGGCTAAACAGCCATAGGGAGCAAGGATGCCAGATGAGCCCCTTGCCCTCGACGATTAGCCTCCAAATCTGTAAACAAGGAGGATCAGCTGGGCACTCAGTTCCCTTCTAGTGTCCGGACTCTTCTGACCAACCAACCAACATTCAATCAACAACCAGCCCCCAGCTAAGCGCTGAGGACCCAGCTCTGACAGGACAGAAGACACGGCCCCTGTTCTCATGGAGCTTGCTCCTGGAGCCCTGCCCGTGCATCCTTACACATGCAATATACATGTAACAGACCAAATCATCACAGGTGCTGGCAAGGAGACGGAGGACTGAATAAGCAGAAGCCAAGTCGATAAACATCAGAGGCAGGGTGGGATCACACAAGACCCCTCTGAAGAGATGGCTTTTCATTAATCAGGTTAGTTGAGATATAATTCACATACCATAACATCTCCCCTTTCAAAGTGTCCAATTTTGTGGTTTTAATATGTCTTCAGGGTTGGGCAATCATCTCCACAATCAATACATCACCCCATTAATCGCCTTTACCTATGACCAGTCAGTACCCCGTCCCCCTTCCCTCTACCCACTGGCAACCACTAATCTGCTTTCTGTCTCTGTGCATTTGCCTGTTCTGGACATTTATTCTGAATGGAATCATACAACACATGGCCTTCTGTGAATGGCCTCCCACCTAGCATAATATTTTCAAGCTTTAGTCATGTTGTAGCATGTGTCAGCATGTCACTCCTTCCGGTGGCCCAATAATATCCAGCATGGACATAACACCTGTCATTTAGCCATTCATCAATTGATGGACATTTTGGTCATTTACACTTTGGCTCCATTATGAATAATGCTGCTGAGACGTAACACCTGTCATTTAGCCATTCATCAATTGATGGACATTTTGGTCATTTACACTTTGGCTCCATTATGAATAATGCTGCTGAGAATATGTCCAGTTTTTCATGGGGACATGTTTTTATTTCTTGAAGAGATGACATTTAATCTGAGATGTGAAGGGTAGGAAAAAAAACAGTCAAACCAAAGACTGGGGAAGATGCCTCTTGGCTGAGGACACAGCACAGGCAAAGGTCTGGAGATGGGTGGACTCTGGGATCCTTTGTGTGTCTCACAGAGTTTACAGGAATTTAGAAAGCATCTAATGTTAGCTACACAAAGCTCTCTGCTGACTTGCATCTGGTCTCTTCCTGAGCTGCGTAATCTGTATTTACTCCGTCTAAGGGTTCCTTGTCAGCTCAGGAAAATTCCTTGGATTGAGCAAATTGGGTGATTCCTGCAGGCCCCACGATTTGGGGGAAGCATAGGGATCATGGGCAAAGGGCATTGAGTGAAGCAGTTCGGGGTGACAGCACAAGGTGGAGGTAGAGGGATTTGAATGACAGATCCTGGTACTGGCATGAATGCATATAATTACCCCCCAGCTCCCGCAAAATGCAGTCTGGTTGCCTGGCAGCAAATATGCTCTCTTGGCAGCCATGTCACCTTGTCCACCAATGAGATCTTTCTCTTTAAACAGTCCTTGTATTTATTTCCCTCAGCCTTTACTGAAATGTAATTGACATATAATATTGTGTAAGTTAAAGGAGTACATAGTATTGATTTGATACACATATATCACAAAATGATTACCACCATAGTGTTATCTAACACCTTCATCAGGTCACATAATTGCCATTTCTTTTTTGGTGGTGAGATATTTAAGATCTACTCTCTTAGCAACTTTCAGGTATATAATACAATATTATTAACTATAATCACCTTTCATTTGTTTTTAATCTGGCTTCCCCTGGATCAGCCTGGCACTAATGTTAAGAGGCTGAGCTCACACTTGCTTAGATGTCCCATGCGAGGATCCAGGGAGGGCAGTTTACCCAGTGCTACTACAGGGAGGGTCTGACAGAAGTGTGTTAAAACAGCAATCAGAGGATGAATCTGCCCACTTCACAGGGAAAGAAAATGGGCCTGGGAGCTGTTAGGATCCCAGATCCTAGATCTAGATCATAAAGCCAAAAAGTGAAAATCTGGCTCTTGAAAGTGAATTTTTGAGCTCTTTGCAGCAACCTCTTGGTCAACCAGCACACTCCTTTTCATTGCTGATTAATCTTCACACAAGACCCAGGTTTCTTATGTCTTTCTTCTCTATTTTTCTTAACATTTCACCTCATAGTCCAAAATGGCTGCAGTAGTACCAGACATCACATCTGCATCACAGGCAGGAAAGATGAGGAAATGGCAAAACTATTTTCACCTCCTAATTGAGTTTGCTTCTTTTAAGTAACTTTTGTGGAAGCTCCATCTAATAACTTTTACTTACATCTAATCATACACTATATCTGCAAGGAAGGCAAGGAAACATGATTATATAGCCAGCAATATTGCTGAACCCAGCAGCAGAGTGTGGCTGTCAGCCAGGTAAAAGGGGAGAGTGGATAATAGGCAACTGATAGCCTCCACAGCAAGATCTTAATTTAATCATCATTTGGAGAGGGCTCCCTGGCCCACACTATCCAAAATAGTATCTCCCATTCTAAACCTCCACTCTGATACATGTATCCCACTCTCTGACATTAGTTATGTATTAGTTTCCTTCTTAACTGACTGACTCCCCTACTAAAACATAAGTTCCCCAAGAACAGAAACTCTGTCTTACTCAGCATGGCTCAGTTTGGAAAGCTGTGCATATCCGTACGTGAGTGTTGAAAAGCCACCACCCAAAGAAGAGCTTTAATGAGATGCTGAGTACAAAACACTGAGCCCAGAGCCAGGTACGGAAAAGGCTGGGACTGGCTAGTTTTTGTTATACCATTTCCCTATTCTGTCATTGGCATGGCCATAATACTGAGTTCCGGCCAATGGAATAGGCTCAGAAGTGCCACACGTTACTGGCCGCTAAACCTCTCATGCTATCTCCATGCTCTTTCTTCCCTCATTGGCCAACAATTCGGTGCAGGCACCTGCGGATATAATGTAAAAGTCTGGGTTTTCTGCACGACTCCAAGGAAAAGAAGCCACTACTCACATTGGACTGGGTGTGAGTGAGAAGTAAATCATAATTTGAGCCACTGAAATTTGGGGCTATTTGTTACAGCAGCATGCCATTCACCTTTGCTACATCAGAAACCACCCCAAAATGCACCTTAGAGCATCTTGTGTTTCATGATTCTTTGAATTGCTTCTGCATGTGCTCTGCCTGTTTTGCCTGCACTCATTCACATGGCTGCCTTCAGCCAAAGGTTGACTGGGTCCAAGATGGCCCCACTCAATGTTTGCAAGTTGGTGCTGGCTGTCTACTGGGCCACCTCTGATCTCCTCCCTGTAGCATCTCATCCACTAGTATGTGAGACTGAGCTTCTACACAGCTTCGGGGTCCCAAAGTTCGCAGAGGGCAAGAGAAGCTGCAGTGCCTGGTAAAACCCAGCCCCAAAGGCACAACGCCTCACTTGTGTCACATCCTGTTGCTCAAAACAAGTCCAAATTCAAGAAGGTGTGTGAAGTATACTCCACATCTTGAAGGGAAGAGCAGTAAATGTAAATGGACCCAGAGAGACAAGACTCTTTGGGGGTGATTATTACATTGGTCTACCCCAAGGGGTTAACATAACATGCATGGCTGGTTTTTGTTTTGTTTTTTTACCTCCTCACTCCTGTTCTTGTTTCAGCCCCATGTAACTCCTATTTCTGAAGAGCTCTCGTATGCACACATTTGGCTACAACAGGGAGGTCATTGGGAATTGGATCTCAGCAGGATATCGCTGCATTGACAGAGCCCATGAGCAAAGGGAACTGCCTTCCCAAGCTTGGCTTGGGGCCCGGAGCTCGGAGGAAAGGTCACCAGCTCCCACTGGCAGGAGGTCTGAGTCAAATAGCTGTTAAACCAAACACACTAACACCCACCTCCACTACCACCCACACAGACGTGGCCGATTCTTTCCTCGAGAGAGAAAAGAAAAGACTTCTCTTTGTTGTTTAATACTCTGACCTCTGCAGGCATGGAAACTAAAAATAATACCCATAGAAAGAGGGCTATACGCTTGTCCTATTGTTCTTTACACTCATAGCAACCTGTGCTGTGGACATCTAGATAAGAGAAGAAAGAGAATTAAGGACATGAACAGAAGGGTCAGGTTTGAGATATAGGTCTTCAGAACCAAAGCTTACATTCCTTTTATGAATCCATCCATCTATACCATCCCAACTACCCACCTATGCATCTACTTATCCACACAGACAACCATCCACTTATGCATCCACCTATCCACCCATCCGTCTGTCCATCCATCTATCCATCCACCCATCCACCCATCCACCCTTCCATTCACCCATTCATCCATCTATCTAGCCAGCCAATATTTTTTAAGTACCTTCTATGTACCTGGCACCATGCCAGGAATTCACTAGCAAACCATTAGGGCTCTTCCTTCAGAGAGTTTACAGTCCAGAGGGGGATGGAGATAATAATAAAGTAAACAAAACAATAAACATTAGAACTGCTTTTTGAATAAGCATATTGAGCTGATGCCCAGGGGTTGCAATCTCTTCTGGATCAGGTACTGCCGTAAACACATTTTCTAATTTAATTCTCTTTGCTCCTTTATGAGTTGTTGCTCCTGAAGTTCCTGTTCCATGGAATGGCAAGTGGAGACTCAGAATGATGAGGCAACTCAGCCAAGGTCAGGCAGCTGCCAACTGGCAGAGCTGGGGCTGGAATCCAAGTTATGTCCGCTGGTTATGGCGGAGCATTGGGATGAGGAATCACCTCCTCCGGGGCCTTCTGCTTCTGTTCATTCTGAGCTTACGGCCACAGCAGAGCCAAGGTGCATGGGGTCTGTCCACACAGGCACACTCCTTGACCTTGCTCTTGAGCTGATGATTCAAGTCTCTGGGGACAGGATGAACATTAACCCAGCTTATCATTACCGGGTCTCAGAACAGCCAGGCCTCCTGCTGGATTCCTATCCCTGCCTCCCAGGGAGGGGTCACCAGCCACCAGGGTGGGTCCTCCATGGCCATCAGCATGCGGTTAGCAGCCACAGGGTCTCAGAAGAAGGTCCGGGGGACATAAACAAAGGCAAAGGAAAGAGGGCCACCACCAGGGTTCCTCAAGCGTGTCCAACAAGAGTCCTGTTTCAAGTGTCTGCTCTGCTGCAGACTTGCTGTGTGACCCTGGGCAAGTTCTGCCTCTCTCTGGACCTCTGTTCCCCACCTGTCCCGCTGATGGAGCTTGGTGCCTAAGGCCCTCATTCATCCGGGTGTTTTTGAGAACCTATCATGTATCAGGGTTCGCACTAGGCCCTGGGGAGTGACTAAGTATGGCGTTAAATAAGAGGAAAAGCACATGGTGCTATGGGAATAAAATAGGCCCACTTGACCTAGATTAAAGGCCACATAGGACTCCCTGGGAAGGTGATATTTCAGCTGTGACTTAGAGGCTGAATAGAAGATAAGTAGGTAAAGATACAGAAAAGGGAATTCCTGGCAGAGGGACCGCATCTGCAAAGTTCTTGATATGGGGGAAAGTCACAGACCTGGAAAGCCACCAGAATGGCCAGTTCCCAGAGTGAGAGGAGGGCAGTGCAGGGAAAGCACAGGCAAGTCAGGGGGCCCGACTGTGCAGGTCCTTGGAGTCATTGGGATCGGGGGCCTTGAGAAGAGGTAGATGTCCAGCCATTGAGTGCCATGGGGCCCAGGTATTCCTGCAAAAGCTTGTGGAGATCCATTTGTTGGGCTGGGGGATGCACAGAGAGAGGTCAAATGGGACATTGAGGCTTCAGAAACAAACTTGACTTGCTTCACAATATTGCCAGGAGCGGGTTCTATAAGAGAGCTTGACTGAGTGGATAGGAAGACAGGGACTAATAACTGGAGCCTGGAAATTCACAATATGGGGGGACAGTGCCCAGAACTTTGGGTGAGCAAATGTATAATTCACTTACCTTTATACCATTGGTCTGAGCATCCTCTTGGCTCTGGGACCTAACAAACAGTTAGAGCTCAAGTATAGCAGAGAACCTGACCTGAGAAAATGGAATTCATTGGCTCCTTGGTTGGAATAGCCCAGGGTTAGACCTTCAGGTATGGTTTGAGCCAGGGACTCAAATTAAATCACCAGGATCCAGTTTCTTTCTCTCTCATCTTCTCAGCTCCACTTCCTTAGGGTCGGCTCCATGTGCTAATCCTTCATTAAAAATGGTGGTGGTGGCCCTGCATCCCATTCCTTATCCCTCCAAGAGCATCAGAAAAGAGGTCCCAGGCTCTTTTCAGAACCAGTTGCCATGCAGCAAACCGTGATTGGGCTCATACCTAAACCAATGAATGGCCAGGGAGACGGAAGGTGCTAAGTGGTTTAGCTTAAGTTCCACGCTCCACTGCTGGCATCCAGGGGTAGAGTCAGCTTCCTCAAGAGCCCAAAGAATGGGAGAATGAGTGTGAGCACAGGGGTCCCCACCCTAACAAAATTGGGGCATTATTGCCACATGAAAGTGAGGTACGGGGATAATAAGCTGGCTGGATGGGAAGAATCACACATTTTCACTACATGGGGCCACAATAACCCCAGAAGTGTGATGCTTCTGGGATCTTCCTGGGAAGTTGGAAAGAGTCGTTTCAGGTCGCTACATGTGAAACAAGAGGAGATATTGCCAAGGGCCAGGGCTAGGAGTCAGTGAGGAAGACAAGGGGAAGTGTCAAGGACGGGTGTGGTCACCAGCAATTGGAGAGCTAGGGGAAGTGGGGTCACATGTGTTGAGTTCTGAGCACACGGATATGATACTGAGGATCTCACACATCCCAGGGAGAGCGGCTCACCCTGACCCAGGTAGCGGGAGGAGACGCATGTTCTCCATCTACCTCCCTCCTCCGAGCATCTGAGTGGGGTTTCTCTCCACCACCTGCCAGTGCACAAGGGTCTTCTCTGGGATTCAAGCATCCTGGCGTGGGGGTCTGAGGAGACCAGCAGAAGGTCTGGGTCTCGTTCTGGGTGGGCCTTTGTTGCAGAGGAAGCAAAGTTCCAGGGGCATGAACACTGTCCAACACCTACGGGGCAGGCAGGACAACGTGGTCTCTGGGCCCCTGTGAGCTGCCTTCCCAGCTGTCCAGTCCTGGACTCATGAACCTGGCGCTCCCTGGACAGCAGCCTCAGTCCCAGACTCCTTTCCAATCCGGACACCTGCTTTCCTCACCCCTTCCTTCCCAGACCACTGTGCTCTGAGAGCGACAATATGGCCTGGCTTGCCTGGACAGTCTTGGTTTACATCTATCATCCCTGTGTGATTATTCATGGGGCCCCTTTCATTCTCAAATTGTCCTGGTTTGGACGACAAATTACAGTCATTCTATCCCTCCATTCCAACATCCCTGCACACTTCCTTTCTCACAATAGCCACAGTGGTCCCGAGAGCTGTTAAAACCTGAATCTAAATTATTAGCAACCAGAAAAATCCATTCCTCCTCACCAGTGCAGAAGAATCTTAACTTTCAACAACCAAAGTCACCACACTTCCCTCGGTTTGTTGATATCCAGGTCTTGGAAGGGGTCCTACCCACCAGGACAAGTGGAATGATTCTTTTTAAAGGAGCACAGAAAAGAGATTCCACATCAAAATAATTCCAGTCCCAAGGGGTTTCCTGCCTCCACCTTCTCCACATTTCGGTTCCCATTCATCCCCACAATAAACCCCCTTGTTTTAAGGTGACTTGTGTGGGACTTTTTTTCCTGCAACAAAAAGACGTGTACCTAAAATAGGCCAGGGCCTGGGCCTGAGGCCAAATTTGGATGAAAAACTGGGTCAGGCAGGGGAGGGACAGCAGGCTGGGATCCTTGAGGATGGATAGACAGCTCCTGCTGATGGGCTACTTCTCTGTGCCAGATACCAGGCTGCACATTCGACAACCATGATGTTATTTATTGCCCTATTGCCTGAGGTGGGAGGTACCATTATCTATAATTTACAGAGAAGGAAACTGAGGCTCAGAGAATTGGGATTTGGGGTTTACATCCCAGGCTTTGGACTCCAAAGTCTGCACTTTGGGGTACAAGGCAGACTTCCAAACTGCCAGAGGGTAGCTGGAGCCTCAGCCATCTGGCATTTGGAAGCTCAGGCTAGCCTGGCCCAAGCTGGAGCCCCTTGGCACCACCAGCATGTCTGCAGCTCCCTTCACCATTTTTCAAGTGAATTTAAGGAATGAGAAATACACAGACCACTGTTTCAACTTACATGGATTTAAGTGAAAGGGGAATTTTAGCTTGCTTCAGGCATAGCTAGGTCCAGGGGCTGATGTGATCCCCACCTATGTGTCTGACACCCAATTCTCTCTCCATCTCTCTTCTTCCCTTTATGTTACTCTCTCTACAAGGCAGGAAGAATGGTTGCTGGCAGCTCCAAGCCTCACTCCTGTGACTTGTAATCCAAAAGGAAAGGGCACACACTCTCTCTCTCCTTACCTCTTTCTCTGTCTCTAGCTCATCGATTCAGAAATCTAAAGAAGGATTCGGACTGGCTCTGCTTGGATCACATGTCCACCCCAGGACCAATCACTGGGCACTGGGTCTAGGAGGCTATGGCCATGGTGTGAGCATTGGCTCAGCCTGATCACCGGCTCTCCAGTCTGGTGAGGAAGGTAGAAGACAGCCTCTAGGTATCATGGAGAATAGGGGAGGCATGGTTCCATCAAGAAAGGGATGCTGGTGGTCAAAAACAATACATCTACCATTCTTACAAAGATATATACAGGGATAACTAATTTAGAACTTTTTAATGTGTTTTTTTTCACTACTGAATATTTTATTTTTGCTATTATTAATGTAGAATTACATGAGCAATATTACGGTTACTACATTCCCCTATTAACAAGCTGCCACCACATACCCCATTAGAGTCACTGTCCATCAGCGTAGTAAGATGCTATACAATCACTACTTGTCTTCTCTGTGTTATACTGCCTTCCCCGGATACCACCCCCATTAAATTACATGTGCTAATCGTAATAAAGCTTTTTCCCCCTTATCCCTTCATTCTCACCCATCTTCCCCAGTTCCTTTTTGGAAACTGTTTTTTAATGTGTTTTTGATTTTGCTTTCCCTGAGTACAGCTTTTGATCTGTATAGCCATAGGCATCCATTAGTCTGGGGGAGATTAGAATTTATTTCAGAAAATGAAAAGAGAAAGGCAAGCGTGATGTGCAGCTTTTGACCTTCAATATTGGACGATGCACCAGACCTTGAGGAAGGATTCTCCAGGTTCCTTATCTTGTAGTTTAACAATAATTATGCCAGGCGACTTAGAACATAGAACTTTCCTGGGATAGAGAGTCTCTTCCATCTGCCTAGAACCACTGGGCCAATTCTAGATAAAGAAAGGGTACAATACAGAAAGTAGGAAGAAATGCCAGCCCATTTTCTGACTTCAGGATTGTGGGGAGAAGTAGGAGCAACACAGAAAAATCCTGCGCCCGTGATGCTTCTCTAAAACATGCACCAATGACTATTATTTTTGAACATTTAATATCTCCTAGGCACGGCACTATGCAAGAGTTCATTTTTTTTTTTTTCAATATCCCTACGAAATAAGCATTTCTATCAATCAGGACTCTTGGTTACAGGCAAATACTGTCAACTCAAATGTGTTTAAATCAAACAGGGGAAGGTATTCAATGATATAACGTGGCCAACGTGATGGTAAATTTTATGTGCTGACTTGATGGAGCTGCAGGGTGCCCAGAGATTTGGCCAGATATTATTGTGAGTTTGTCTGTGAGAGCGATTTTAGATGAGACTTACATTTGAGTTGGTAGACTGAGTAAAGCGGATTGCCCTCCCTAATGTGGGTGGTCCTTATCCAACCACGTAAGGGCTAGAATAAAACAAAAAGCCTGACTCTCCCATGGGTAAGAGGCAACTCCTCCTACCTGACTACCTTGAGCTGGGACACTGGTCTTCTGTCTTTAGACTTGAAGTGAAACATTGGCCTCTCTTGGGTCTTGAGCCTGCTGGCTTTCAGGTTGGAACTTACACCATCAGCTCTTCTGGTCTCCAGTTTGCTGACTACAGATCTTCGCACTTCTCGGTCCATAATTATAAGAGCTAACTCATTATAATAACATTTCTTTCTATATCTGTATCGATCAGTAGATCAATGTATCAGAGCCAATAAGATGTGTGTGTTGTGTATATATAATTGTATATAATACACACACACATCCATTGGTTCTGTTTCTCTAGAGAACTCTGACTAATAGAGACATCCAGGACAAAATCTGTGTGGCCTTCAGGTATGGCTGGATCCAGGATTTTAAGCAATATCATTAGGCTCTGTCATTGCCAGGTCTTAGACAATATTTCTTTACATGGTGCACATGAGAGTTGACACTGGGAACTCTGGCCCATGTCCTTCTAAGCACATTAAGAAAGAAAGACCATCTCCCTACATCCATCTGATTGGCCCCACTTGGGACCTGTGTCTATTCTTGAACCTATCACTGAGGCCAAGGGAATGTGCTACAGTGGCAGGGCACCAGGACTGACAGAACACACGGAGTAGGCGAGGAGTCCTACAAAGCGAAGTTGGGCAGACCACAACTGTCAAGTAGTTACTGTTATTATGCCTATTTTACAGATGAGGAAACTGGCTCCGAGTATTTAAGTGACTGACCACTTACAAGCCTCTGAGCTAGCAAGCATCACTGCCAGAATTCAAACCCAGGTGTGTCCATGATCTCTTTCCACTCCTCCATACTGTCTCTCACTCACTAGTCCTCATCTGAAAGCTAAAGTCTTCCAACACGCCAACCCTTGGTCCTCATAGCTAAAGTTCTAAGTGCCTACCCCATACCTGGCACACAGTAGGGCAGAGTATGTGCTTCCCTGCAGGACGAAGCCCTCAGTGCTTTGTTATAGTCAGCTCTTTTTAGTATACCCTCTCAGACCCTTGGATTCTTCTCCCCACCTCAGCTACAATGGGGGACCAAGTGACAAGCTGAGTTTGCGGGAAGCTGGCATCAGTCCCACACAGCCATCCCCATCCTCTGATGCATTTTCATTCCCTTTGAGGACTGCCAAATTTGGGCAGATCAAGAACAGATGTTTCTTAACAAGTGCTGTTTACCATGAGTATTTTTGGTCCCCTAATCTTGGAAAATTGTTGGGATTGTGTTGGTTCTCTGCGGAGCAGACAAAACATCTCCCATCCAAGCCTCACTTGAAATGACAGCAGTGTGTCGGTCTAATAACTAGGCATTAGTTATCTATTATTGCACAACACATTGCCCTAGAACTTGGCAGCCTACAACAATACACGTCTTTGTGCTACAGTTTCTGTGGGTCAGGAATTCAGGAGCACCTTAGCTTGGTGATTCTAACTCAGAGTCTCTCATGAAGATGCCATCAGGATGTTAGCAGGCTGCAGTCACTGGAAGGCTTGACCAGGGCTGGAAGACCTGCTTCCAAGAGGTCTCCCTCTCACAGCTGCTGGCTGGAGTCCACAAGGGCTCAGCACATGGGTTTCGCCATAAGGCTGCTTGAGGGTCCTGACAACATGGCGGTTGGCTTCCCCAGGATGTGATGATCCTCAAGAAAGCAAGGACAGAGAACCAATGGCGGGGCCTTGGAACTTATGCACCATCACCTCCATCTTCTTCTGTTCATTAGAAAGGAATCAAGAAGCGCAGCCCACACTCAAGGGCTCCACCTTTTGAAAGGAGTATCAGAGATTGTGTGGACATATTTTCATCAGTGTAAGCACTACTGTAGAGCACAGCATTGGCTCTGATTCTTTCCCCCTCCCTGTATCACCACTCTTACCAAGTGACCTTACAGTTCCTCCTGTTAAAGGCATGGGGTACAGGTCCCCACCCTTTGATGTTAGATGTGATTCTGTGACTTGCTTGGGCCAACAGAATGAGCCAGGAGTAACTGTGTGCTGGTTCTGGCCCAGGTCTGAGTGTTTTTTGCATTCCTGCCACTGCAGGGAGAGGGAAGTGTCCAAGCCAGCCCACTGACCCCAGAAGAGGATGAGAGACCCTTGGAGCAGAACAGAGCTGCCCAGCTGAGCCTAGCCTGGCTCAGCCAACACACTCTACTTGCATGAGCTAAATAAACACAAATTGTTTAATAGCACAGAGATTCTGTGGTTGTTTGTTATGCAGTATTACAGTGGCCATACCCAACTGATGTAAGCTTGGGAATCAGCCAGTCCTAGGTCCAAATGTCAGTTCTACCACTCATCAGGTTTGTGGCCTTGGGCGAATCACTTCCTTTCTCTGAGCCTCAGTGACCTCATCTATGAAACAGGATGATAATACTACCTCTCTCCTGGAGGTTTTGAGATGATTAAGACCACGCCTATAAAGTGCTTAGGGAAGCATCTAGCACTGCTCTGATTATTATTAACAAAATACTCTGGGCTTATTTTCCCAATACTGATGTAGAGCCAAGGGTGGGATTTGACACTCTAGCTCAAGCATCTGCTGTAGCTCCCTAGTTCCAAGTTCCCCACTGTGATCTCAACATTCTTCCTCCTGCCATGCTCACTGACAACTCACCCTTACTCTCTTACAAATAGCCAAGACAAGTTCCTGAATCACACCTTGGGCCCCGAGCTCCAGTCCTGCACACCCTGTGAGCTGCCCTCCACATCAGACCACCCCTTGTGCTGGCTCAGCTCCTGGGTGACCACAAACAACCCTTAAACTCCTCAGGCCATGCGGTGACCAATAGCACGGGCCCTAGAATCAAACATACTGGGCTCTGAATTCTGGCTTCACCACTTACCAGCTGGGTGACTTTGAGAAGTGACCACACCTCTCCATGTGGTTTCCTCATTTGCAAAGTGGGGATCATTAGGACATTTACCTTGTCAGGTAGCTGTGGGGATTAGATCCTGTCAGGCATGTCACATCACATCCCTATGCATGGTGTGTTTAAAGTATAAATAATGGTAGTTAGCTAATATTACTGTCCATATTAATGTGATGTCTCCACCTGTACATGAAGGGGCTGGGTTTGTCCTGCCGTCTCTTAGGGCAGATGCTAAAGGGATCCCATGAATGGGGGATAAGGTGGAGAATCCCCAGGGGCAGAATTCCAGACCCCTCACCTCTGCTCCACCACTCTCTTGTCTGCTTCGCATAATGGGATGACTTATGTTAGATTATCCAGAAAGCAATTTCTTTGCTTTAAAAATTAAAGTGGAAACCATTGGATCAGATGGTCTTTCAGGATCTTGCTGGCTTTACATTTTGAGATTTCATTGCAAAGGGCCTAATAAGGGCCGAGCAGTGGACAGCAGGGGCCATGGTAACACCGTTCATTCAGCCCCTGGTGACTTCAAAGACCAAGGCCAAGCTCCAGACGTGGCACGGTGCCCATGCTGCTCTGCCACCCCCAGAACACCCACTCTCTAGTGGTTCTTCTCCAGGCCTCGCCATGCTCTGTTTCCTTTTGTATATTTTAAACCCAACTTCTGGCTCCCAGCCGCAGTTTGCAGAGGAAACAACATGGGGGGAAAAAAATCCCTTTGAATGTGAAGATACAATGCAAACCAAACCAAGTCCATAAACTCAAGGCCCGGTGGTTCGGATCATCAGGGGGTGGCTGGTGTGGGGGGTGGGCTTTCTACTTCCCCCTCCTTTTTGATCTTTTATTAAGAGCTTGTTTTGATTCTGCAGTTGCCACGATACAGGAGCATTTGGTGGCTGTTTCTGAGAGGCCACGTGGAGGACTGTTTGTATCAATTCCACCCGTGTGGCAAGAACACAGTGGGTGGCCAAGCTTCGGGTCTGGGAGGAGACAGGGTGGTGGGAGGGGGGGCAGGGGTGGCAGGTGTGAATGGGGTCAGCTGCAGGAAGCCGGCTGGCATAGAGATCCGAAGCCATGGCTATGGGGGCCGAACCCAGAGACATTGCCTGGAGAAGTCCACTGATCCTGACATATGGTGTGATCTGCAGAAAGTCCCCCAACCTCTCTGAGCCTCAGTCTCCTTATCTGTCTGAGAGGATCCTAACATGAGCCCACCAACCCCACCAGGGTGAGGAAGCAGGAGTGAGGAAAGAAAAACGAAACCTTTGCTGAGACTATCGTACAGCACCCATCGTCTCCTATAATCTTTACAGTGTCCATCTTACAGAAGACGAGGGTGACACCAGTGGAGCGCAGTGACTTGTTCAAAGTCACACAGCCTGGGAGGGGAGACTGTTCCACAGCCCCGTGAACACGGTCTTCTGTGCTCAGTTCACGACAGCATGATAATTATGCCAAACACTTGCAGAGCACAGCCCTGTTCTAACTTCTACATTAACATATCAATCCTTACAACAACCCTGGGAGGTAGGTATTAATATTATTCCTATTTTTATGAATGAGATAATTAGGGTTGCCAAGGCAACTTGCTCAGTTACTCAGCCCAAAAGTTATGGAGCTGGGATTTGAACCTTCAGTCCACTGACAGTGTTCTTGTTCTCAGAACAAACAGCCACAGGGCCGCTCAGGGGTCGTCAGGTAAAGTGTGCCATGAATGCGCAGGGTGGTCACTGCAGCACGGTTTATAGTAACACGCAACCAGAGTAACATAAATGTCCATCAGTGTGGGATTGGCTTAGTAATTTGCAATATGCCTATACAGTGAACCACTCACTCCCAACTAAAATCATCTAAATCTCCTACGTATTACAACATGAATACATTTTAGCAACCTGATGTTGGCAGGAAAGAGCAAGGTATTAAATGATCCAGACAGTATAATGTTTACGAGAGTCTATAAACAATACTTCACATACATAGTAAAAGTAAAAAAAAAAATAGTTGGAAGAGGTCCCTAAGGCAAAGAAAGGAAAGGGAACGGTGTTAGGAAGCACACAGCACTGTGTCTGCAACATTTTCTTCCTTATGAGAAATACCTGAAGCGAGAAAGGAACAAACGTGCTTCAAGAAGTATAAGCCCCAGGACCACGTGGAGTTGCCATAAACAGACTACAAGGCTTCCAAGTGCTCCGGAGAAGTGCACCCCACCCCTTAGCACGTCCCCACCCCAAGTGCAGGCCGTTGGTCTCTCTCACCTAGTCAAAGAAAACAGTTCTGGCCTCTCCCCACTTTCCCCAGCTCCACACACTAGCCAGCCGGAGGGAGTATTCTCCAGAGCCATTCAGATAGCTGCACTCCCCTGCCCAGGATCCCCGCATGGCTCCCCAGCCCCTTCCTGTGGTCACCTTCACCTCACACCCTGGGCCCTGTTACCTGGCCGGGCTCACAGCATACCTCTCTTCCCCCTCCGCCCTGAGGAAGCCAGAGTCCGTTCACGCAGAACCACCTCCAGTGCCCTCACCTGATCACAGTTCTTCCTCACCTTGATAATTCCACACACATGGAGAGCCCTCTCTCCCCGGCCTTGTCAATCTGAAGTCAGAAACCAAAACCCTCACCTCGGTGCACCTCAGCCTCCTGGGAAATGTCTGAAGGGCCGGCCAAGGTATTGAGCAATGGGTCGCTGCCCCTTCGCAATTTCCTGTAGCCACTGTTGTATATTTGTTTGTTAACAGCTTGTATATAAAATTGAGCATAAGATTCAGCTCTTTTCATTTAAAACCAAATTAATGCCCCCAAAACAGTTTAATAAAACACAAGGACACAATGACCCTGTCCCCTCATTTAGCCCATGAAATATTCCTCTGGCGGAGCAAAGGGGTACCTGCTCCATCGGCACTTCCTACCCGGCCCATCCTCCCTCTCCCTCCTCCTGCTGAGGCGTCAGGACCACAGGCAGCAGAGGCCCCCCAAATCCCCTGTAGCAAAAGGAAGCAAGAAGCTGGGCTGCAGGAGGGCTTGTGCACATGTGGGAATGTGTGTGTCTGTGCCCGCGCACGGGTGCACAGAGAGAAAAAAAAATCTAAAAACCTCTTTCCTACTTGTGACTCCATATCCATTTTTAATTGAGTTGCTGTGTACATGTCAAATGTTCATGTGATGTGTATGTCCATATAAGTGCTATACATTTGTATGTGGGCATGTGTGTGTGTCTTGGGCAACCAAATCTCACTGCTTGCCCAATAACAAAGCCCTTATCTCCAGACCTCAGTTTCCCCGTCTGTGAGGTGAGAGACCTAGCCCCCTCCAGCCCTGATAGTTTAACGGAGTCTGTCTGTGTGGGCGGTGGAGGCGAGCACCAGCCTTATAGTATTTGTCCTAATTGTTCCCCTGCCTGAAGTCACCATTTGTGACCCCATCCTCTTTAAAAATCTACTTCCCCACAGTCTGAGTACCCCCTCGTGCCCTGGAGCGGTGGTTCTCAGCCCGGGGTGATTCAGTGCCCAGGAGATACTAGGCTCTTGGGGCACCCCGGTTGGTTGTCCCAACTTGAAGGTGCTACTGACATCTAGTGGACGGAGGCGGGGGATGCTGCTAAACATCCTGAAAGGCACAAGACAGCCCCGCTAGGAGTGCCGAGGTTAAGCCCTGCCCTAGGGGGAAGACATTTTGGGGGTATTTTGCACGTGTCTAGACTGAGGATGCTGGACAGTCCTGGTGACACCAGGGTAGGAGGGGGCGTTGAAAGTTTAAAACAGAGAAGTTGTGTTTGTTCTGCAGCAGCCAGTCACCCGGCTCTCCACTCATCATTTCTCAGGCCATCTCCTCCTGAATAA
Source organism: Smutsia gigantea (assembly GCA_032199065.1). NCBI lineage: Eukaryota > Metazoa > Chordata > Mammalia > Pholidota > Manidae > Smutsia > Smutsia gigantea. The sequence continues at coordinate 352,059 of JAVSCE010022533.1, read as the reverse complement.
GCCCTGTGAACTCCATTTTCCGATGAGAACCCTGAGCTCAGCCGGCGAAGGCACACGGCTGTAGACAGTCAGGGTTTGCATCTCACCCTGGCTCAGATTTCAGAGTCGGTGGTCTGGAAGGGACTAATGCAGGGTGATGACCAATTCAAGGAGGAACCATTTCCGCTGGAGCTTGTACAATACATTGATTTCAGAAGATTGGAGGAACGGCACAAGCTGAGACACCAAGACGTTTTTCATCCTGGTGCTTGATTTTCATTAGACTTAGGCTGATTTCTCCATGGCCCTCTGCCTGGGCAGGACTAATTCTAAGGAAACTTCCTTATTGGTCAGCCCCTGATCTCTGGGTTTGACCACTCGTTCCTTCATCCATTCATTCAGTAAGTATCTATCAAGCCTCAACCACGTACCAGCTCTTGGAAATATGGCATGCAAAATTAGACCTGGCCTCTGCTCTCATGGAGACTTCTGCCTAGGAAGGAAGGGAAATGAATCAAGGAATCGAAGAAATGTAAAACAACATGTGTGATTAGGCCATCCGAGGAGAGGTAAGCAGAGAAGAAAATCACCTCTCATCAGAAGATTAGCCTGGCCAGCGAAGCCAGAGCAACATTGGGCCGAGATTTGAAAGCAGTGTAGGAGCTGACTAGGCAAACTGGGAGAGCCCTGTAGCTGAAGGGCTCGTGATGGGTACAAAGGACAGAAAAAAGAAGTGTGTTTATGTAGTAGGAGGCTGGAGAGACAAGACAAGGGTTAGTCCTTGAAGTTCCTGTGAGCCAATGACTAGGGCAGTGGGGACCCATAGCAGGTTTAAATAGGAGTGTGTCATGATGGATTTGCATTTTGAGAAGATCCATCTGACTGCTATGTGGGGAATGGACTGTAGGGTGCAGACAGAGCACAGAGGGCCCATCAGAAGGCCGTTGGGAGTGTGTGAATTAGAGGAAGCAGGCCTGGATCAGGGGTTGGTGAGAAGTGGGTGGATTCGAGAGAAATTCATGAGGTCAAAGTGTAATGGAAATTCAGGAGACCAACAGGGGGAAATCACACACTCTCCTCCCTTCAGGCGTCTCCTCCAGGACAGCCCTGCCAAAGTTTCCTGATATCTGAGTCCACTGCCAATCAACTTCCTCCTCGAAATGGGAGCAAACTTTTTGTTTTAGGAAGACCCTGCTGCAACAGACTGGCTTCCAGCCCGGATTCCCTGCAGAGCTTGCTGGGAGCAGCCGCAGGTTGCTGGGACCCAGAGCCCAGCACTGCCAGGCAGTGTCAAAGGCCCCAGTGACGCCGAGGCATGGAAAGGACTATTTCAGGCTCCCTATTTTTAAAGCAGCAGTTAGAGGGCCCTGCCCATCAGCATCTCCATACTGGAAGCTTCAAAGGGCGTCCCCTGACCTTCCGCCAGCCCAGCAGCAGAGAAAGACCAGGATGAGCCCAGGGCTATGCAGTGGCCGTGGGGAGCCTGGCAAGGGGCTCCCAGAGTGGCTGGTGGACGGCTGGAGTGTGGGGAGTGCAAGAATAGCCAGAGAGGCTGATGACTAACTGTGGTGAAGGTAGAAATCCAGGTATAAACCCCAGCTTTTCCACTTATTACCGTGTGGCCTATCGCAAGTCATCTCCCCACCCCCTGAGCCTCAGTGCTCATATGTAAAATGGGAACAGTCCCCAGGTTGTTTGCCGGTCAGATGGTGAATAAATTAGCCAGGAATAGCTTCCCAAATGCCCACGTGAGCTGGCCACTGTACCAGGGCTGGTGACATAAGGGTGGAATGACACATACCTCACAGAGCTTTCCTTCTAATGGGGAAGCCAACCTTCAATAGAAATTATCCAACTAACCTTGACTGACGGCAGGATAATACAGTGAGAGAATCTACAGATGTGTTCTGGGGAAGGAGAGGAGCTAAGAAAGAAAAAGAAATACGCAAGCTCAGAAGCTTGCCTTTGCCCATGTATCCGTCCAAGTAGTCATTTATCATGGGTCTTCCATGTGCCGGGCTCCAAGCAAACAGGAATCAAAGCAGCCGTGGTCCCGCTGCGTGGAGATCAAGGACATGAGTGCAGTTTCAACAAGTGGGGTTTCTTTCCTATCACAAGGGTAACAAGAGCATCTGAGGACTTAATTGCAGGAGGAGGAAGAGGTCAGGGTCGTATTTGTTCTCCGAGAGAAGGAAGAGGGTCATTCACATATGTACCCAGCTAGTGCACCTACTCGCTGCCAGGGGTTGTGTGGATGCGCTGGGGACAGGGTGGTGATGTTCCTGTCCTCAGGAAGTTTACAGTCCCCTTGGGAAGAGAGGCCAAACAAATTACAAATAATTACAATGACATCTGCAAAGAAAGTGAACGGTTCCTGGGAGATCTGATGAGGTTGGAATAATCCAGGTGGGATATAAAGGTGAATATAAAGTGCCTACTCAGTGCCTGAAAGGAAAGGAGGATTTGACCCATATTTAGCCCAGTGTTTTGGATTGAAACTGCTGCCTTGGAAATAGCAGTGTGGGCCCCCTGCTGGTGTTTCTTCATTCTTGGATTAAAGCAGAGAAGGGAGCTTTATAACCAGTCCACTCCCATTTGTGTTCTTTAATGGAAAAAGAATAACTTCATGCAACAAGAGCAGAAATCATAAACTTCTCTGAGAATGAACATCCTCTACCTGTTTTAAAGAAAAAAAGATGCAGAAGGGTAAACTATCTGAAGAAATACAAAACCTCAAAGCAGTGGTTCCCAAACTTGGGTTTGCCTCTGTTAAACACAGATCACTGAACCCCACCCCGGCAACCATACTGATTCAGCGGGTCTGCGGTGGGGCCAGAGAATATGCATTTCTAATAAGTTCCCGGATGATATTTTGCTTCTCTTCTGGGGACCACATGTTGAGAACCATTGCCCCAGGCAACCAGACATACTGGTATTTACTAACATCGAAGCCTGCTTCAACTAAGTGTATTCTTGAAAGAGGAGCTAAGTTTATTTCATGCAGCATAATGCTTTCCAAGTGTATCCATGATGGGGCAAATGGCAGCATTTCTTTCTTTCTTTCTTAAGGCTGAGTAATATTTCATCGTAAGTATATGCCACGTTTCTATATTCGTGCATCTGTCCATGGACGTGTAGGTTGTTTCCGTGTCTTTGCTGTATTGTAAACACGCCGCAATGACCACGGGAGTGGGGGGCGGTGGTCTGGACACATGAACGCGCCTCCCTCCTGCCCATCGGCTGTGGGGGGTGTGGGTGGGGTGGGGCAGCGGCCTGGCTGAGCCCACCCTGGGCACGTGACAGGAAGGGAGGAGGGGGGACAGAATGAGAAGCCAGGGGACAAGGTGGGGAATGAAGAGAAGGCGAGGCAGAGAAGTCAGAGCCCAAGGAGGGAGAACAGAGGCTGGAGGAAGGAGGTAGGAGCCAATGAGCAAGTCACGTCGTTGTACACCGGGCAAACTCCTACTCTTCCTACAAAACCCAGTTAAAAAACCTCCTCCTCCCTAGAGCCTTCTGGCCCCCGCACCAGGAGGTGACTGCCGCCCCTTAGCACAGATCACACTGTGTGTACTGACTGTGTCCCTGCTGTGCACCTGGCGCAGCGCTAAATGCTTCACACCCGTCATCTCACTGGTTCCTCACTGCCACGCTATGAACCGGGGCTAGCACTGTTCCTATTTCAGGGGAAACTGAGGCACAGAGAGGCTACTATAGGTCACACGGTTGAGTGGCAGGATGAGGCTGCTAGAAACACCTTTCTCGTGCAAAAAATCGTTAGTTTCACCTCCCACAAGATTTGGGAAGCAAGATGCAGAAAGAGACAGGACCCTAGAGATCTGTCCCTGCTCTGTCCGTGGCCCAGTGAGACCGCGGTCAGGGCACCCTCGCTCTCCGAGCCTCGGTTTCCCCGCTGGGGAGGAGGGGCTCGGAAGCCCCGCCCGGATCCGGCTGCCCGGGCGGGGAGCCCTGAGGGCGCTTTGCTGACACCTGGTGGCCGAAAGGGAAAGTGGCTCCGGGAGGGACGGGGAGGAGGGGCGGGGAGGAGGGGCGGGGAGAGCCCTGTGGAAACCAGGACGGTGGGGGGCCGACAGAGCAGAGCCCACCCTCGACAGTGAAAAGGAGAGGGAGGGAAAGAGGGAGGATGATAAAGGGAAGCAATTGAGAAAAAAAGGGGGAGACAGAGGTAAAGACAGAGACAGGGATGGAGAAACAGAGGGAGAGATAGAGACAGAAAGATGGAGAAAGAGGCAGAGATATCAGCAGAAATAAAGACAGGTCCCAAATGAGACAGAAGGAGGTAAAAAGCTAGAGAGACACAAAGGTGAGATGAGGAAACGTAAAGAAACACAGAGACGCAATCAGAGAACTGTGGAGGGAGAGGGACCCCACTCCCTCTCTCTTCCCCTGGAGCCTGGGTCCCCCACGTGGCCCCCTCCTCCAACAGAGTGTGGAGGAGGCGACGCTGGGGACTCCTGAGGCCAAGTCATAAAAATGCCCTGCGTCTTTCGCCTTGTTCTTGGGATAATCCCTTTAACACCCAGCTACCGCGCTGTGGGGAAGCCAAGCAGCTGCCTGGGGTTGGAAGTGATAACACAATAAAGCAGGCATGGCGAGCAGTGGAAACTTTTTTAAGGGCTGGAGCATCCATCAGATGCCCTGAGAGTGACTGCGCTCAACAGCTACATAAGAGGGACCAGGCAGGTCAGCCAAGCCCTGAGACACAGAGCATCGTGATCCACGGGAAGAAACAGGCTCAGAGAGGTTGAACGACATGCCTGTGGTCACACAGCTAAGTGGCTGCAGAGCTGAAACACTCTGTGAGGGCCCCTTGCCCAGTCACATTCTGGTTCTCTCTGTCTTTTTCTCTGTTTCTCTCTCTTTCTCACACACATGCACACACACACACAAGTGCCCCAGCTCCCACTGGGCATAAAACAAGCTGCAGCCGACAAGTTGCAAGGCACACTTTATTCACTCGCTGGGAAGTCTGAAGTGATCCTGGGCAGCAGACCAGGCCCCTGGGAAGGGGAACATTGGGGGCACTAGTTGGAGGAGTGGAAGGTGCCCCGTTGGTGCCACTGCATGTCACGGATGCGGCGCACGGACTGCACCTGGGGATGGGGGGCCCCAAAGTCCGCACTGTCCTTGTAGTCTCCCTTCTCCAGAAGGTACTGCAGCCCGCGGTAGCCAGGGTACTGGTAGCCGACCCACCTGCGGGGCCAGAGGCAGAGGGAGGGCACATGGGAGCCAGGAGAGGAAGCAGATGGAAAGAGAGAGGGGGGCATCCTTACACCATTAGGAAGGGTGGAGCCCCCCAGCCATTTCACACAGGGGCAGGAACAAACCACCCTTCCAGCATTCAGCCTCTGCTTTCAACCTTGTCTTGATGGGGAGCTCACTATCTCCTGAAGCAACTTTTGACTGAAGCCCTGATACTGGGATCAGAGGAAGGGGTGATGAAGCTCCCTGAAGCTTGGGTAGATAGGTCTCTTCACCACCTCTGTCTACTCTCATCCCAACCCAAGCCTAGCTGCAAGGCCAAGGGAGAGAGGTCCCAGGGGCCCTTGGCAATCCCTCCACCATTTAAAGCTGTCACCATGCAGGGAGTCATGCACTCTTTTAAGCACTTAATGGAGTTTATGTTTTCTCCCCCTAAAATATCACAAAGCCCTGTCCTACAAGGACCTGCCTAGCCAGACCCTGTGTACACCTCCAGCTCTCCTCCTCAGTATTGTGCCCCAGTTTCTGGGCTCCAGACACTCTGGGTTTTGTAGAGCCTCTCAGACTCACCAGGTTTCTCCTGCCACGGGGCCTTTGCACATGCTATTCTCACTGTCCAGAATGCCTTTCCTTTTCTGTTTACCCCTGCAATTCCTATTCTTTCTTGAGATCTCAGATCAAGAGCCCCTTCCTCAGGGAAAGAGTCTAGATTTGTGTCGATTCTTAAAGTATCAACTGTGGCCCCCAACTAGACTGTTGGCTACATAAGGCAGAAGCCAGGTCTCTTTCATCTACATTTGACACACTAAGCACCTAACACAGTGCCTGGCCTGTGGTAGCACTCAACAAACTGAATCAGTGAATGAATGAATAAGTGAAGGGGAATATGAACACAGAACTTTGCACATTATTTTAGGAGTTTGGCAAACCCCAGAAAGCCAGTAGAGGTTGGTAAACTCCCTGTCATGAGGAAAAAAAAAAGGTCTTGATTCGTACTGTTTTCCAATTTTTGTGGTGTAAATACTCCAACTATGGCTAATTTCAAGCTACCAATGATTCAACAACCAACTCACAAAAATTCTGAAAATTTAAGTGTCATCTCCTGCAAACTGGCGCAAGCTGGTTCCAGCACACCACTGCCAGTAGCCCATCTCTGGACCCCCATGAAATCTGTACTCTCCACAATGAGAAATTCCCCAAGGCCTCTGTGCCAAAGCAATTTAATTCGGTGGAAAATGGCACTTCCTGTGTCCAAACTCAGGAACTCTCACAGTAAAAGACCATTGTGGGCTGGACTTCCTGCCCCTCCCAGCTCTGCTATATTTCCACTAGCTCGTTCCCATATTTCCACCAGCCCTGCCTCTGCCTCTTCCTACCCCCGACCTCCCACCTGCATTTCCTGTCCTGCTCTTTAGGGCTGAGGTTAAGGCCAAGGTGTTTCTCCTCCAGTGGTATTTGGTATTGCCCAAAAAGTAGGTCTGGACCCAACTTCAAGGGCTGAAAGCCACACATGGGCTGTTGATTCCTATGCCCACTTTCCAGAAGGAGACTGAGGTCGGGAGTGTACACACTAGAGTTCAGGGCAAAGCAGGATTTAGGACGCTGGGTCCTGGGCCCCCTGGGCAGAGCGAGCCCAGGCTGGGGCTGTACTCACGTGCCGCTCTGCACCCGCACGGAGGACACCTTCTCCTGGTAGCCATGGGCATGGAAACTGGGCACGTCGTCATCGATGATCTCCATCTTCTTCCCCGTAAAGTTGGGGTTTTCATAGAGGACAATCTTGTGCTCTTGGCTGTCCTGTTGACAGGGCGTGGGGGAGAGTGAATGGGGGAGAGGGGCCCAGGGTAGACCTTCCTACCCATCCTCATGCCCGGCAGCCGGGGTCCGCACACTTCCCCTTCACCCTGCCCGGTGTCCCCCCACTGCCATTGAACCATGGCCATTCATAGAGATCCTGCTCGGTCATTTTCATGTAGCAGACACTCCAGATTCTGTCCTTTGGGGAATATTTGATTCTGAAATGTCATTTTCCCACCCACAGCCTCAACTCCCTTTTTTAAGAAATGGCAGCCTTGCTCTATACACACACATGGAGACAGAGGCTGATGGTCCCTCAAGTAGGCACTTGGTATTTTCGCTTTCCTTCATCTACACATCGCTTCCCATCCTCCCGTTCCTGTGATATTTTTCTTACTTATCCCCTTTAATCCTTTAAACTACTTTTATGCCATATGGCAGGTGAGAAAACTGAAGCTCAGAGAGGTATAGCAGCTGGTGCAAAGTCACACCGCTGGGAGTGCCAGAGCCAATGTAGGGACCCAGGTCTGTGAGATGCTAAGTCCAATGTTCTCCAATCTTCCATCAAGCTCTGGGGAGAACTAGACTGGGGTGGGAAGGTTTGGCAGTGTAACTGAGCATTGTTGGGACCTGTGCCCTCCCTGAGAGTTCTTCACACTCTAGTAAGAATCAGAGAAGCATTGAACAGTCGCACTGGCATGAGTTATAGGAACTAAACCTCCTTTTCATCTACATCCAACCCAAGAATTTCTTTTAATATTTATGATGGCTATTTTTTATTGAGCAATTGCTCAGTGACAGGAGTTGCAGGACCCTGGAAAATACTATCCACATAGAACAGAATGTGAACAGCACCCCCTGGAGCATTTTGAAGTCTTGTAAAAGGAGTCCCCTGGTATGATGCAATGCGGCAACCCTCAGGCTAAGTGTGTTGGAATCTCAGGACAGTAGAGCCTAATATCTCCCTTTTACAGATGAGGAAACTAAAGCTCAGGGAAGTGAAGCACGGAATACGAGGTCACACAGCCAGGAAGCCCCCTGCCAATTACAAGAGGCACAGTGCTGGAGCTGAAGACTCTCTCCTGGCCCTGGACCCCTGGCTCTAAGGTGACAGAGAGAGGGAAAGCAACAAAGGGGCAGGAGCTCACCACTTTGATGGGCCTCAGGGAGCTGAGGGAGTCCGTCCTCCGACTGCTGGTCCATGAATCCCAGCGGGGGTACTCCCCCTTCTCAAACACAAACTGCTCACCCTTGCAGTTGGCTTGTTCGTAGCCCACCCAGCTGCAGTGGAGACAGAGAAAGGGCAGGTCAGGCCAATCCCCAGCTGCTTCTGGCAGGCACCTGGCTACTTGCTCAGGCCCTGGGGCTCACACTTGCCCAGCAAATCAACGAGTAATAGCCCCATCTAAATCCCAGCCCAGCAAACCAAGGAGCAGGATCGCCTCAGTTATCCAGAACTCAGCGCTAAGCTGACTTCAGCCACCTGGAACACAATCAGGAAATAAGAAGGAAACCCAAGTTTGCCCAGCAACAAAAACGGATATGCAGAGCCTATGCACTAGGGCCAGTAGCATGCTGGTAAAGTAACAGGCAGCTCTTAAAAACTAAAACCAAAACCCTGATTGTAGCATTTGCCAATTTCCATGATGTAAATACTACCACCAGGCCACCTGCAAGCTATCAGTGTGAAATCCCTGAACGTGGAATTGAGAAAACATATACCCAGTCAGCTTTACCACTGAGAATGGACTCCAGAACACCACCCCATCTAAAGCTCATGCGCTATACTCATACCAGGCCTTATCTTTGGATCTATGTCCTCTTTTGTTCTGATGGTGGTCTCTTGACTCATACTTCACGCAAAATTCTAACAGCCCTTTAGACCCACAGTAGAAGAGAAATAGTACCTTAAAGGGAAGAATTACCTTCCAGTGGAGCCTGGCTAATAGAGAAAAGTGGAAAATAGGAAATGGAAGGCGCATCCTTCAAATTTGCTAGCATTCTGGGGCCATGCATTGCAAGGGCAAATGTTTCAGCATGACCCAATCATGGCTCTGCAGAATAATCTAAGTCCTTGCTGGAAGGGAGGATCACGTTTCTTGTTGCTTTTCCAAGAGAATACACTCTCGATCCAGCAATTCTGCTTTAGGCAATGTGTCCTTAGGAAACAGTTGTCAAGAGCTTAGCTAATGTTCATCACGGTGTCTTTCATGATATTAAATAATTGAAACCACTTAAACAACCAACAGCCGTGGCCTGGTTAAGACAATTACGGCATATCCCATAATAGATTGTTATGAAGCCAAACAAAATAAGGAGGTGGGACACAGGTTTCCAAACTTAACTGGGTAGAAATATCACCAGGTGAGTTTTTTGAATGCAGATTCATGTTTCAGGCCGAACAGTTTGATTTAATGGGACTGGGGGAGGGGGGGGGGCCCAAGAATCTGCATTCCAAAGCATCCCGTCCCGTGATTCTCAAGCAGATTTACCTCCAAAAAAATTCATTGAAAAAAACCATTATAAGATGCTATTTAATGACCTGGAGAGAATTCCCAAAATCTTGTAAAATGCTCAAAATAAATTATAGGACAGTATGTATAGCATGATCCGATTTTGGTTAAATATAGTTAATCAAAACTAGATCATGCTATATATAGAGAGAGACAGAAATCTAGATTTATCAAAATATTAACAATGGTTACTTCTGAATGGTAAAATTAGAGTCATATGGTTTTCTGTCCTAAACCATTTCTTATTTTAGTCAATTAATAATAATTAACCAAAATATCAAAAGTTATATATTTTTAAAGAAAGCAAAGGAGTGTGAAATCCATTTGAGAATTCTTCCATCCAAATACTACAAAAAAACAACTGAGAATCACATGCAGTGCTTAAGTGGTCAAAACTTTTAAGATGTGTTCTCAGACACCCCACATATCCTGAGCACATCAGGTGAGCAAGGCCCAGCAGGGCCATTCCTTTGGCTGTGTTCTCCCCATCCACAGACTCTGAATTGAGTAGGGTCATTGTGTTGTGCAAAATATTCTCTGAGAACCTTGACACAGTCTAGGAGCCCAGTGAGGGCCAGTCCCTCTAGCTCCACGACTCCAGACCAGGCGAGGCCACCCAGGTACGTACGGTCCAGCCTGCACCAGGACAGAGCCTGCCTTCTCCACGCCGGTCTCCTTCAGGTTGGGGCAGGGCCCGTTGAGTTCGTGAGAGTGGCCCTGGAAGTTCTCCTGCTCAAAGATGATGATCTGCAACAGGGGAAGGGAGTCAGACCCTGTCATGATGGGGAGGCATAAGCACAGGGCAACAGGAGTGGGGAGAGGACTCAGACAGTCTTGAAGGATGCTCAAGAACTCCACCCTTGGGAGTCACCAGTCAAACATAAAGTCAGACAGTCCCGGTTCTGCCAGTTACCAGCTGTGAGACTTTGAGCTCTGTTTCGCCTCAGTGTTCCCATCTGTAAAGTGGGAAAACAAGACAGAAACTCCATTCTGGGCTGTGGGAAGGATTCATAGAAGCATAATGCTCAGCACATGATACTTTCTCTGTGTGTGTGAGGCATATTTGTATTACTTAAGGAGCAGATCCAGAATGGGTAAATGGCAGAGCTGAAATAGGAGTCTAAGCTTGTCTGATGCTGTTTCCACTAGAGCAGCACCTTGCAAACTCCAACACACACTCAAAGCACCTGGGATCTTGGTAAAATGTGTTTCTGAGGCAGCAGGTCTGGGCTGCAGCCTCAGATTCTGCATTTCTAACAAGCTGCCAGGTGAGGCTGGTACTTCACAGTACGTGTAGCAAGATTCTAGACCACCCTGCTTGAGCTTGAGTTTCTCTTACTCCCATTAGAACAGGCCAGTACCACCATATACACTCCACCAGCCCATTTCACCCATAAAACTACACATACCGGCGCCATTTTTTTAAATCCCCATAGGCTTTGCATGCCTCCCTCTGACAAACCCTGGGATAATTCTTCAGGGGACTTGACTCCCTTTGCCTTACCAGTCCTCTCCTCAGCCCAGGGAAGGGGGCTGGGAGGATCCTCAGCAGGGAAATTGAAGCTTTCCACCCAAGGCCTCATGGCCTAATGCTAACCAGGAGGCCAGCTGCCACCTTTCATAATTTCAGAGAGCGTTTGGGGGCAGAGTGTTTCCAGCCACAGTTCCTCAAGGATTTGCCTCTGGACAAACAGGCGGGCTCACAGGAGGGGCAGCTGAACAATCCGCATGGTCAGCACTGGCTGAGTAAACATGCCTCTCTCTCCCAGGCTGCGGATTAGCCAGATAAAGCCAGGGAAACAAGGCCCAGCAGGGCTCAGAGACAAATTCCATGGGCTCAGTTCAGCCTTTGTAGTCACTGACTGGACCACAAATGGGTCAGGAGACATGGGCTCTGAGGCCACCTCTGTTGCATCCAGTTGTGCAGCTATAGGAAGGCTACTTGATTGCTCTGAGCCTCAGCATCTGTAAAATGGGTGATCGTGCCTATTTCACAGGGTTGTTGAGAAAAGTCAAGAACATGGAGTTAGGGGCCAGTTGATTATTACCCTGGCCTGGAGACAAGGGTTTGCAGGGGGGAGGAGGATGAAGGTGGCCAGCCTCTCCACACAGTTGAAAGGTCTCAGAGAGCCCTGGCACTCTGTATTATTATTATTGTTGTCATTATAAAATAAATTTTTTTATTTTTTATTTTGGTATCATTAATCTACAGTTACATGTGCAACATTATGGTTACTAAACTCCCCACTTTAAAATAATTTGTTATACTAAAATTTTACACAGTAGCTAATCCTTGAAACCTGAACTGTCCGATATAGCAGCCATTAGCCGTGTGTCTATCGAACATACCCAACTAGTCCCAATTCAGATGTGCTGGAAGTATAAAATACACATCAGATTTCGAAATTTTAGTTTGAAAGAATGTAAAATGGCTCCCTAATATTTTTTCTATTGATTATACATTTGGATATGTTGAGTTCAATAAAATGCAATATGAAAATTAATTTCCCCTGTTTCATTTTACTTTTGTAACAGGGCTACCAGGAAATGTTCAACCACGTATGTGGTTCACATGGTTCGTCTATGGGGTGGCACTGCTCTAAACCACATCACTGGCTTTTCATTGTTCCTCAGATGCACCCAGCCCGTGCCCACCTTCGGCCTTAGACTCCCTGTGTCCTCTGCCTGGAACGCTCTCCTGTTCCCCTGCCCCAGCGTTCACGGGGCTGCTCTCCCACCTGACCGCGGTCTCCGCCCCAACAGGGCCTCCTCCAAGGGGCCTCCCTCACCACCTGAGCCAGCACAGTCATTTCTCCCCCACCTGACTCGCAAGAAGACCGCACCCTACTTTAGGTTTCTTCGAAACACTTCTTACTCCTTGAAGTTATATGTTTATTTGTTTCTTTGTTTTCTGCCTGTCCTCTGAAAAACAAGCCCCTGGAGGGGCAGAATGGGGAGCGGGACCGCATTAGCTCAAGCTTCCCTTGGCTGGAGAGGCCCCCCCACCACCATGAACAGGGCAGTTCCGGCCATGGAATCCAGGCCCCCGCCCCTGATGCAGAGGCAGCCGAGTGGATGGCTGCTGGTAGAGGTTTGGGGGCGGATTGGGCATGACACACCTCCAACATGGGGATAGGATCGCACCTCCCTTAGAAGGGTGGGGAGATGAGAGAGCCAGGAAGGAACGGTTAGCTGGTGTTAGGTGGACAGTCACAGGCCAGGAGGTAGGCCTGTTTGCTTTGCCTCTTTACAACCATCCTGTGCCATGAATCCAAGTCTCTCCATTTTATGAAGGAGGGAACTGAGATTCAGAGAGGTCAAGCGACTGGCCTGGGGCACAGAGCAGGTGTGGAGTCAGGAATCCCAGGCTTCCCTTCAGTCACAAAGCCTGTCTCAGACTGGATGGAGGGTCCGCCCCAGCTTTGGGGACACACAATGAAGTGTGAGTGGAGGTGTAGGAAGGCACAGACATTTAAGTCTCTGCAGCCAGAGGCTGGTGCTGGGAATCATGACATGCCAGCCTTGGGCCAGGGAGGGGTCTTCAAAATCAGCCCCCAGTGTGCAGGTGGGGGAGACTGAGGCCCAGAGGATGGCAGAGGCAGAGAGGGGTGCCCCGGGAAGACAGATGCCAACTGCACTTCACGGAAAGGAGACCGAGCCTGGGGCAGAAGCTGGGTCTGCCCGCCCCCCGCCAGTGGCATTCACCTTGGGGTTGAGGGGCTGCGGTTTGCCCGCTTGGGTCTGGTGGTCTGAGGCCATGGTGGGCTGTTCCACGCAGCAGTGACCTGGAAGACATGGGAGAGCAGCAGTGAGGACCTCTGGCCCTCGACTTTCTCACCTGGGGGACCTCGGGGCCACTCCACACCAGCCCTAAACCCTGGTTTTGTCTCCCTAGTGTCTGTTGTCCTAGAGTGGTGGGGACAGCAAGCAGCTGCCTCACAGTCCATCCTTAGCGTCTCTTCTTTGTGTCCAGGCCAGGTCTGGAGGGGAAAATGAGGGCTCCTAAGAAAGTGGTGATAAACTAGAACTCAGGCGGGTCCCAGGCGGATCCCTGTCCCTCAGCTCCAAACAGTCGGCGCTTTTCTGAATGCAGACCCTTCGAGATGACGCAGACATTTCTTGATTAAAAGAAAACAATGTGGGTAAGCAAAATCCATGTCCTAGCCATGCTTGATTATGTGTGGCTTCCACTTTGCTCCCACGAAATCCCCCGGACTCCCTGCCCCTACCCCCACCTTCCTCCTTGGGCCCCCGTCCTGCCCACTACCCGGAATGCACCCCTCCACCATTTGTCTTATTTCCACTCCCACCCCTCATGGTCAGCGCACACATCTGTCAGGAACTCATGCCACAAAACGCAAAGGAATGAGTGTGATGGTGGAAGTCCAGGCACTGGAAGAGGCCGTGGCAGGGAAAATTCCACAGCAGGGGAGGACATTGGAAAGTCTGGAAAATTGTCAGTCTGTTCTTCTCACAGCTGGGGCCGGGAACCTAGTCTGTGTCCTCCCGGTGAAGAGAGGGAACCTGACCTCCTTCTCCAGAGAGAAGCCCCTTCCACACTAAGGGCCAGACCAGGACGTCCCTCAGAAATTCACATGAGCATCTTGGGAGCCAAACCTGCCCTTGGCCCGCTAAGATACCAAAACCCTGAGCCTGCCACAGTGCCAGGGGTCCCACCAGTAGAGCCGCTGGTCATCCGCATCCTCAGACAAAAGATGAAGTGCGACTGATTCAAGTCAGGTGCTGGCTCCACCGCTTACCCACACCAAGGCCCTTGGCAGGTCATCTTCTCTGGACCTCACTCTGCAAAGTGGGGACGGTAAGGGTGCCTAGTACTATCTATGAACAGGTTGTGAGGATCTAATTATATAATGCAGAAAACTGCAGGCACTTGGCAGCAGTCCTTGGACGCACTCAGTGCTCAGTAAATGGCATCAATTACGGCATTATTAGGGTCATTTTCACCCAACTTCAGTGGCCCTGAAATCTCCTGCTGCCAGGAGCTCCCAGAAAGTGGAGGCTGCTTCCTAGAGCACACCAATAGCGGGGGCCTGCGAATGTTTGTGGCTATGGAGAAATGGACTCACCACCTTAGGAACAATGCTGAACATTCCCTGGTTTGATTCCTTCCACTTACAAACGCTCAGAGTCTCCTTCCCAGTCACTAGCAAAACAAGATGCTAATGAACTGTTAAATGTTAATAAAGAGCATCGCCTGAGTATACACTATGTGCCAGGCCCTGTGCTGGACCATTCGCCTACATTATCTCTGAGCCCCACAACAAAGATTTTATGACCCCTCTCCCCACTTAACAGAAAAGGAAACTGAGGCTTAGAACATTAAGGTTTAGCACAAAGTCACCTTTGCCAGAAAGCAGTAGCACCTGGATTTGAACCCAGGTCTCCTGTACTTTCCATCAAGGTTGAGGATGAGAGAAAAAGGCAAGGCAAGCAAAAGAGGCATCCTTACCAGTGACACCAGCCCCCGAGAGTGCCCGTGAAGCCTGGCTGGCGGGAGGTGGCATTTATACCTTCCCCACGAGTGCAGGTGCCAGGATGGGGGACCGCTGTGTCCCCTCAGAAAGCAGGGCGAGAATGCTGGATTAAGCCCGCACCAAAGCCCAGGTCAGCAAATGCCCACAGACATTGTGTCTCTGCACAATAATGTCATGAGCTTTCAGATTCAGCCACGCCAGAGTGGTCAGGCAGCTGGGCAAGGAGATGCCGATTTGCATGCATCAGCCATCCCACTGCCAGGCCCGGGGGCATGCTGGGTTCACTGGTCAGTTGAGCCCTGGGGGAAGGCAGAGAGAGACAAATCTCAGTGGCCCTGAGAAAAAACAAGCAAAGGAGGGTCTGGCATCCATCCATCCACCCATCCATTCATTCATTCAACAAATATTTATCAGGCACCTGCTTGGTGCCAAACTCTGTTGTAGGGGGAAGGGGACCTGCTCCAGCCTGGGACATCCAGGAAGGCTCCCAGGAAGAGGCAGAGTGCTCAGAGACAGGGAGAATTTAGCCTGGAAAACACGGTTGGAAGGAGAATTCCAAACAGATAGGGGCCATGTGTAACATGAAAGGGGCTGGCGTGGTATTTATTGGCCTGAAAAGAAGTTAATGTAGCTAACGTGTGTCATGCAGTGGGGCAGGACCTGGGCCAGGTGGCCAGGTTGACTGCAAGGTGACCGTGCAGGGCCAAGGGGAGTGAACTTCCCCCTGAAGGCCTTCGGCTGTCCCAGCATCCGCCGTTCTCATATGGGATGCTCTTAGGACCCCAAGCCCGAGGTTTGGAGTAACTGCTCAGATCCTTGCAGCCAGTCTGTGTCTTGACTGAAACCAAAATCAGACAGGAGACAGGGACAGAGCTGAGGTTAGAAACAGGAGATTACTTCCCCCCACCTTTCCTCCCCCAACACACACACACACACACACACACACACACACACACACACACGCACGCATGCACGCACACCAGCTCCCTAGCTGCATCTCTCTGTGGCACTTCTCACCACCCAACATTACGTCATTCATTCTTTCACTTCCCTGCACTGAGAACATGAGCACCAGCATGAGGGCAGAGGCATCGTCTCCCTGTTCACCATCATATCTGCAGAGTCCAGTACCTGACACCACCGTAGGTGCTTGTATGAGTTTCCAAGCACCAAAGGGCCTTTGCCAGAACAAAAGGCCAAAACTGAGTGGCCTAAACCAGCAGGAATTTGGGATGTAAAGTGGTGCAGCCTCTATGGAAAACAGTATGGCAGGTCCTCAAAAAATTACCAGTAGAATTGGTGTATCATCCAGCAGTTCCACTTCTGGGTAGATACCCAAAAGAACTGAAAGCAGAGACTGGAACACATATTTGTACAGCCATGTTCAAAGCAGAATTATTCACAACCGCCGGAAGGCAGAAGCAACCCAAATGTTCACTGACAGGTGAATGCACAAACAAAATGCGTTATATTCATAAAATGGAATATCACTCAGCCTGAAAAGGAAGGGAATTCTGACCCATGCACCCTGAAGACACTCTGCCTGGTGAAAACAGCCTGTCACAGAAGGACAAATGCTGCATGATTCCGCTTATACGAGGTACTAGAGGAGTCAAGTTCATAGAGACAGGAGGAGAAGAGTGGGCTTCAGGGGCTGGGGAACGGGGAATGGGAAGCAGAGTTTAACGGGTGCAGAGTTTCTGTTTGGGAAAATGATAAAAGGTCTGGAGATGGATGGTGGTGATGGCTGCATAAAATGTGAATGTGCTTAATGCCACTGAACTGAACACTGGAAAACGGTGAATACGGTACATTTTATGTTACATATATTTTACCACAATAAAAATCATGTCCAAAAAAAAGCCCCCCAGAAATGTATTGTCTCAGACTTCAGGAGGCTAGAAGTCCAAAGTCAAGGTGTCAGCAAGGCCATGCTCCCTCTGAAGGTGGATCTGAGGGGCCTTGGGTGTGTGCTGGGCCATTTGCCATTTTCTCCTCCAGACAATGAGCTCAGTGAGAGCTGGGCCAAGTCATATCCACAGCCCCCGATGCCTGCATAGAGCCCAACACATGGAGGTGCTTAGAAAATATTTGCTGACTGGCTGAATGAGTTAGTGAATCAGCGAGAAAGAAATGAGTGAAGGTATCTCAGTTTGGGCTTTACCAGAAGCAGCCCTAAGACAAGGGTTCAAGCACAGGTAGTTTATTTGGGAAGTGATCTCAGGAAACACCAGCAGGAAGAGGGGAAGTGAGCAGGGAAGGGAAGGCAGGTACCACCAGGTCTTCTTGAAACTAGGTGAGGTCACATGATCTGGCCAGTGGATTCTGAACAGACACGACAGATACAATTTCCAGGTCTAATCAGTTTATTGCAGGTGCCAGACTTCCCACCGCTTCCTCTTCTATTTCACTGAGATGTCAGTATTGTAAGATGGCAGAACCTCCATCAGCCCGGGTCCGTGAGTGACTCTGGGAAGAAGACCAGCATTAGACCAGCATTAGACATGTGGCATGAGTGAGAAATAAACTATTGTTGTTATAAACTACCAAGACTTGTGGGCTGCTTGTTACCCAGCATGACCTGACTTATATACGGAGAGAGAGGGCTTGGACCCTCCTCTCTGCCTCACCTTCTTGCTACAAAATGGGTAGACCTTTGTCCTTAGATACAAAGGAGCCAGAGCTAGAAGAACATCAGAGATCATCAAGGTGAGAAGTTCCCAGCTCTATCAGAATCACCATTCCCTTCTCACGACAATTATTTTGCGACAGTCCCTTCTCTGTCTTGAAATAAAATTAATACTATAACCCACCTACCTACATGCTTTCAGAATAAATTAATAACAAAATATCCTAACTATAAAAAAGTAATGAAATGTGTAATAATATGTAACATGTAATTATGTAATAATACGTAGTTAACGCCGGCTCCTGGCAGGTGTTAATTCCCCAGAATTCCAGCTGCCCCCAAGCACAGAGGCATGCAGGTGCTGGCAGCTGGAAGGGGTCCGCACACAGTGAGTGCTGGAGCCTAGGAAGGCACCCAGGTAGCGTGGAGCAAGGGCCCAGATCAGTCACACTGCCTCTAATCCTTTGACCATACTGCCTCTAACCGTTTGGCTACACTGCCTGTCAAATAAACAGGTTAAGTGATTTCCCGGCCCTACCCCGTCCCTGCTGTTGCTGAGGGCTACTCTCGCTCCCTGTCCCTCTCAGGCTCTGTCCCTGCAGAAGCTAGAATTTGAGTCTAGATGCAGCTAAAAGCATCCTTTTAGAGTTAGGTCTGGGCTCAAATCCCAGCTCTGCCCCTCCCTGGCTGTGTGATGTGACCCCAGCAGGCAGCTTTCCCTCTCTGAGCTTCCCGGGCCATTAGGAGGACTGAATGGGAGAATGCAGGGCAGTGCTTACAGAGAGCAAGCGCACCCTGACGTACACAGCTGTGACAAGTTTGAGGTTTGGGACAGAGTTGGGTATCAGTGACCTCCTGGGTCTGCCCTGGATGTGGGCGTCCAGCTGAACCCTGGCTCAGTCAGCCCAGCGCCAGACCCTGGAACAGCCTGGGCACGTTGACCCAGCCCTGAGTTGGCCTCCTTGCAAGCATTCTCCCGACTGTTGCTCAGGAGCCAGTCGTGGCCCTCTTGGTGCTCCTGAGATCAGGCAGAGGCAGCCCCCGGCCCAGTGCCTCGCACACAGTAGGTGCTCAATAATTGGTAGCTGGTGCCCCAGCCAGTAGCCGCTGCAGCACAAGAGGCTTTAGTTTAGCCAATCACAGCCTCAACGGCAGGTAGAAATGGGGAGAATGAGGCTTGGAGACAGACCTGAACTTGAGTCCTGGTACCACCACTTAAAAGCCGTGGCACTTGGGGCAATTTAGTTCAGTGCCCTGGGCCTGCTTCTCTCTCTGCCAGTGGGGATCATGATCGTCCGTCCACAGATGAGAGAGCGTGTTGGTGTTGTAAAGCCCCCAGGGTGGGCTGGCACGCCCAGGGGCGGCATCACAGAGGCTGCTGATTTCTACCTCGTTTCTTGCCATGATGGATACATCAGAGTGCGTGGGGCTCAGGACCCCAGGTTCTGGATCAACACCCAGGGTTCAACCCTCAGCTCTGCCTCTTCTTAGATGTGCGGCCCTGGGAAGGTGATGCCGCATCTCTGAGCCTCAGTGTCTCCATCTGTTAAATAGGATAAATAACCATGCCTACCTTCTAGGGTTATTCTTAGGTTTCAATGAAGTGATGTCTACGAAGTCCTAGCAGTGGGCCTGGCATGCAGCAAGGACTGATTTATAAAGCATGACGGAGCCTCTCTGTGCAAGTGAGGAGGGGGTAGGGAGTTGGGGGGCGCTGCGGACCCCACGTCAGAGGAGTCAACCCTGCCTTTTGTCAGCCTCGTTGCTGGGTGTCCCTTACCCCCACCCTGAGCCTGAGGCCCCACCCAGCTCTCCCCTCCACAACAAAGTAAAAATAATTCAAGGTGATTTCTCAACCGTATGTACTTTTTTTTTTTTAATATGCAGGCTGAAGTAACCGAAAATTGCTGTGTTCTTTTCAATGCCTTCCTGAGGCCCCCACAGGCCTCCCACACACCAGCTGTGTCCGCCGTGCTGGGACGGGTTCTGGGCATGACAGAACAAAGTCAGGGAAACACACAGGACTGGCTGGTCCAGGCGGGAAGGGGAGGCTGGCCTGGCTTGCGGGGAGCCGACTATCACCTGGCTCTTCCCCACAGGGGCCAGAGGAGATTCATTTATGCCTGGTGCTGCCACCGCATCTCCTGTGCTCCGCACAAAGGCAGTGAGGCTCAGAGCAATGGTGGTCAGTGGCGGGAGGTGGGAGATGGAGGTCAGTCCCCTAGCTAGGGCTGCAGAAGATGTCCAGGCAGAGGGACAGGATTACCAATACATATCAGGGGGACCACGCTGTCATGGCTCTCCCAGATCTCTGTAGTGGCTTCCCAACCATGTCCAGTCGGCCCCGCGGTCTATACCCAGTGCTACAGCCAGAGCGATCCTATTCGACCCCAAGGAGATCATGTCTGACCTGCTTTTACTCTCCGGGGCTCCCACCTCCTTTGGAGAAGGGCCAGAGCTTCTGAGTCTGGGAGCCCCACATGTCCTGACCCCACTCCCTCTCTGACACCCCCTCCTGTACTACCACCTAATCCTTTCCAGACCTGCTGGCCTCCTTTCTGGGTCCTCACTGCCCAGCCACACTCCTGCTAGGATCGTCACGCCTGCTGTTCCTCTGCCCAGAAGGTTCTCATGGTTCATTCAGGTCTCAGCTCAATGTCAGCTCCTCAGAGTGGAGCTCTCTGACCGCCCTCGCGTCCCCTCCCGTCCGCGTACTCCACTTTCCTGTCCTTACCACTTACCATCTCCTAACGTTATATTCAAAATATTTGTTTTCTGTCTCTCTCATAGAGGATGGACTCCCTGAGGTGGGACTTTGATTTGTTTACTGCTGTGTCTTCAGGCCTTGAAGAGGGACTGACATTTGCTGAACAAATGAATGAAACCAGAGACTGACAGAGAGATGGAGGGGGAAATGATGGGTGGGGGGAAGGAACGATAGACGGGTGGCTGGGTGGATAGATGGATAGACGGATGGATGAACTGATGGATGCCTGGATGGATGGATGGGTGGGTGGACAGACCGATAGACAGAAGGAGACACAGGCAGACAGACTTAAGATCAGGGCAGAACGCCCGTGTGGTTCCACCTAAAAGGCCTAGAGCCTAGAGTACAAGCACAGTGGGGTCTCTGAACCCTCAAGCCCCAGGCCCTTCAGCCTTCCCCACCCACAGCCTCACCCCAGGCCTGGCCCCCTTCACGAGTGACGCAGAGAAACATGGCAGGTGGGGGACTGGCCCCAGGCTTTATTGAGCAGATCCCGAGGAGGGGGCACAGGCAGGCTCTCCCCCAGGGCCTGGAGCCCCCTCTTCTTGCCCGTGCTGTCTCCCAGGGCGGGCCTGGGCCGCTGGCGCCTGGGAGCCCTTCAGCTGCTGAGGAAGCAGCCCCGCTCGCGCCACTTCTGGTCACGGATCCGGCGCACGGACTGCAGCCTTGGCTGGCTGGCGTCCCATTCATTCCAGTGGCGATACTCGCCCTGCTCAAACACATACTGGCGCCCCCGGTAGCCAGGGAACTCATAGCCAACCCACCTGCCAGATGCCAAGGCTGGGGTGAGGATGGTCAGCCTCCAGGCTCCACCTCCTGCCAGAGCCCCTTAAAGGCAGCATCTGACCGTGCTCTCCCCCTGCCTAAATCCCTCCATGGCTCCCTAGTGCCCTCAGGAGGAACTCAGACTGCTTACTCGCTCACAAGACCCTTCACTAAATGTCTCTCGCTTCATCTCTCAACAGTCCTTCTTCATATCCGTACTCCAGCCTCTTGTTCTACTTTCCTTGAACCTGCATGTCTCTGAGCCTTTACACATGCTGTTCCTTCTGCTTGGAACACTCTTCCTCGCCTCATCCGTATGCCTCTCTCTCTTTCATTCACATATTTTATCTCAATTCAGATGTCTTTTCCTCACGAAAGCTGTTCACTGATTCTCTCAGGCTGAATCGAGTGCCTTGCCAGGACCCACAGAGCTTCTGTGTGTCCCCGTCACAGTCCTGATCAGAATGAGCTGTCATACTGTTTCCTTGTCTGTCTCCCTATCAGACTATGACATTCTTGAGAACAGAGGCTGTGTAATCCTTGTATGTTCCCCCCACCCCATGCTCTGCACATAGTAGATGCTCAGTAAGAAATTGTTGACTAAATTATTATCAGGAAAAAGTGGCATCGTTCAAGGTCTAACCCCAGATCTCAAGCCCACAATGAGACGTAGTCACCAACAAAGGGAAGGTGACCCTAACATTGCGTTAACAGAGATATTAAGCCTTGAAGGAGGGAGGTGATGAGCCTGGTCTCCTGTGCACTATTCATGTCACACCTAAAGAACCATTATGTCAGTTCTTCCCCTGTAAGAAGGACAAGGATTACCAAGAGGAAAACAAAAAATCTGAGAATCAGTTAAAGGGTCCAGGGATGCTCAGAAAAGGAATGAAGACCTAGATGGGGGCAGGTGGAGGGAACAGATTTCACTTGATTAAAAAAAAATGATAAAACTTTCTATAAGTCAAGCCTTCCTAGAAATCCAGTGGTACGGGAGTGCAAGCAGTCAGACATTTGCATTACGTGGGCTCTTGAGTGAGGCTTTGAGCAAGAGTGGCGCAGAAGCAGGTGACTTGAATGGAGGACCTCCAGGCCTGGAGGGACAGGAAATGTCAGCTGTGTAGGGTTCACAGTGAACGGAGATTCCGTTTGGAGTGGGAGGGGTGAGTGATCAGAGGGTCAGGCAGGGGCAGGAGTGGGGGTCGGGTCTCTTACGTCCCACTGATGGCCCGGATGCTTGCCACACGGTCCTGGAAGCCATGAGCCCAGAGGCTGGGCACGTCATCGTCCACTATCTCCATCTTGCGGCCACTGAAAGCTGGGTTCTCAAACAGATGCAGCTTATGATCGGAACCATCCTGGCGGCAAGATCACGGAGTGAACCGACTGCTTCCACACCCAGGACAGGGGTCAAGGAGGCTCAAGATGCAGAGAAGAATCAAGTCACCACAAAAGAACCCCCACCCCAAGTCTGCTCCAGGAGGACTGGGGACTTGGGAAGTTCCTGTAGCCAGAGCTGGTCTCCTGAGGAATCTTAGAGCCAGGGAGCTGTGAAACTGAGAGGAGGGCCTTCCAGGTTTCATCGAACTCCATCACTTAGCAGATAGGGAAACTGATGCACAAGGAGGATAGAAGGAAATCAAATGTATTAATGTAGGAGCAACCCCTCTTTTCTGCAGCAGATCTTGATGTGGTCTTCCCAGCGGGAGAGAAGGGTGACATGGGAAAGTGTCACTGTGGACCTAGTAAAACACAAGGGAAGAATCTAAGCTGTGTTGCGGTTACTTTCTGATTCTGTGTTTCTCTGACCACAATATGGATCTAAGACTGCACCACGTGGCTCATAATTTTAATAGAGTTACAGAGGGACATGCCCAACGCTGAGCTGGCTAACTGAAGCCGTGAATCCTGGCATTCCACTCCCATCCCCAGCTCCGTGACCAAGTGGTAGCCAACTTCTTCTTGTCGCACACAATTGCTTAGGTCTGAGATGATGAGGGCTTTTTCCAGGCCACATCCACAGCAACCAAGCCCTCCGCTCAGCTTGTCAAATGAGCTTGCCTGCCCAGCTGCCAACATGTCCTGCTTCCAGGATGCCCGCTGAACTGGGCAGGAGTCATACTCACAATGTGCAGAGGCCGGAGGGACAAGAGGCTGTCACTGTGGTGGCCGTTGGACCAGGCGTCCCAGCGGGGGTAATCCCCTTTCTCCAGGACAAACTGCTCCCCACGGAAGGCCCTGCACTCGAACGCCAGCCACCTGTAGGAAGGAGGAGGCCTGGGAGCACGTTCACGGCGGCTGAGGGAGTACCCAAGTCGAGTGAGGGAAGGGCCCACAGCTGTGGACCTTTGACCTTGCACCCCCACTGCCAACCTGGCTACGGATCGCTGGTCCTGTTATTGAAGGTCCTCCTAGAACAGAGGGAGAGCTCAGACTCTGAGCCAGAAAACCATCTTGGGAAGCAGTGTTGAGAATCTGTTTTATTACAGCTTCTGCATAGGGTGCTCAGAAAAACCCTTAGTACAAAGAGGACAACTCCCCTCTGCTTCACAATTATCTTTTCTTGTTATTTATATGCAGCATCCCATTCATTTCCATGAACCTCTCTCTGAAGTACAGTCCATTTTTTTCCCCACTTGACAGATGAGAAAACAGAGGCCCGGAGGTGAAGCCCCATGTCCAGGATCACCCAGCTGGTAGGTACCGGAGCCTGGAGTTTGAAGGCAAGAATTAGAGCCCAGTTGGGACATCTGCTTGCCATGTGGACATGCCTGCATCACATCACCACTTTGGCCTCAGTTTCCTCACCTGTCAAATGGGGATAAGAATGCCTCCTCTCTCCTAGGGCAGTTGTGAGGATTTAGTGATACAATGCATTAAAATTTTAGATGTTAAAATTATTATTCAGATGATAATTATTAAATCCCACTCATCAGGTGCTGAGCTCGTTGCTGGCTTGTCTTCCTCTGTCCCCTCTCCACTGCACCCTGCCATTTATCACAGAAATCGAGACCTAGAGGATTCTAAGAGAATCACAGTTCAACGCCCTCATTTTCCAGATCGGGAAACAGGCCAGAGATGGCAAGGGGGTTGCCTAAGGCCCCACAGAGCTTGAACCCCGAACTCCGACTCCAGGAAGGCTCAGGACTGTGCGGAGGGCCTGGGGCCCAGATACTCACGGCCCTGACTCCACCTGGATGGAGCCCACCTTCTCCAGCAGGCTCTCCGTCAGGTTGGGACAGTCAGCAGAGAGCTCGCACCGCTTGCCCTGGAAGTTCTCCATTTCATACACGATCACCTGGAAGGGCAGGGTCCTGAGGGTCCCACCGGGTTGGACCCCCAACCCCAGGCCCTGTCTGGTACAGTCCTGCTGCGGGGCTGCCTGGGAGCAGCCTGGAGCCAGCACCGCCGCAGGCTTGCACTTGCCCCCTGGTGGCCACGAGGGAACTCTTCCAAGAACCTCCATTAAACCTGGGATAGCAACTCCGTGTCTGGCAGGACCCAGTCCCCAACCTAACAGAATGAAATAAGCCAAGGGAAAGACTGTAGAGAAATGAAGCCACCTATGGCTAATAGGGAATTCTAAACTTTTCAAGAGAGGTCAGAAACCTACATTTTCCTTCATGTGAAATTTCTCCATGTACAAAACCTAGTGCAGGACAAATCAAAGAACGCTTTGCAACCTCGTTGTATGTTTGCCTGCCCCATGCCCAAAGAGGAAGGGGCTGCAAATGCAGAGGAATATTTTGCCTCTTTCAACCACCTGGGGGCACAAACTGTCCTTGTAGAAAGTCCCTGGGGGCACATCTGCTCCAGTCATTTTGTAGAAGGCTCGCTTGTCCCAGGCTGCCCAGCAAGTTAAGCAGAGGCACTGGGATTCAATAAATTGGCCGACTTTTTTCTCCCCTGCAGCGGTACGAATGGGCAAGGCCCACAGATACCAACAGGAGCCAGGAGGGGCAGGCAGCGGCACCCACCTTCCTGCTGAGCAGATGCACCTGGAATTTGGTAATGCCCTTAGAGGTCACTAGACCAGCCCTGGGTTCTCCGCAGGAGGAAGCGATCAGGCCCCGATCCAGGAAGGCTTCTTTGCTGCTCTCCCACTCCCGCTCTCCTCCACTCTCTTTAAAGCCACCAGCAAATCCCCAAACATGCTTCTGCCCGCAGTTATCTCCCTAATCACCCTAGCCTTGGACCCCATCTCACATGAAAGCCCCAGGGCTCATTCACAGAGGGCAGAATGAACAAATCCCAACTCTCGGGCTTCTCCGTTCACCGGCCACAGTGATGCGTGTGCGCCGAGCCTGCACACCAGCTCTGGGGCTGAGAAGAGTGGGCCTCTTTCCCACTTTCAGGATGGGGCTGTTGAAGGTCGGGGTGGGACGGCAGTGGGACTGAGCTCAGACAGGAGACTCAGTACCATGTCTCCTGACACCCCAGGGCCTCGGGGCCCCGCGGAGACAGGCAGGGTGTGTGTGAGCAGCTCCCCTTCGCAAGGGGAGGATGCAGCAAAGTCATGAAGGGAGTTTTTGGCAGAGGGTTAGGTGTCCCCTGGGCCCCAGCTGGCTTGGAATGGCTGTTGCTCCTTTCTGTGGGGCCTGCCCAGATGAGGAGTTGACCCTGAGGCCCAGGAGCGGTCCTGGGCCCAGAGCTCCTGGCAGTACCTTATAGGCGCCCCCAAGGCCTCCATGGCTCTTGCCGGCTGGGCCTGATCCGGTGCCCCACGCTGCTCTGCCATCTCAGCAACACAGTTTGGCTTCAAACAAAGGAAAAGGGGGTCACCAAGTCCATCCGGGTAAAATCAGGTGTTGAGGACATTAGAGCTGAGGATGAGCTACAGACCTTACTGTCTGCGGGATGTGGTCATTACTCACCTACACTGGGTCATTCAGTCATTCAACAAACACCCACTGAGCACCCACCATAGGCCACAAGCACTGGGAAACTCAGCGGGATCAGAATCCCCATTTTGGCGCCAAAGCCTGTGCCCTCCCCCCACACCCAGAGCTGGGTGCAGACACCCCACCGCCAGACCCTGGTCAGAGGGTGGGCTTCGTTGGGTTTCCCCTCAGGGATCTCTCCCACCTCCACACTCCAGGCCCAGTCCTCTGTTCACCCCTTACTCTGTTCACCGAAGATTCTGGGCACAGCTACTCCATGCCCGGCCCCGTGCTGGGTGATGAGATGAACAGGTCGCCCCAGGCTGGTGGGAGATGGACAGACAGATGTCTGGGGAAAGCATGTGGGACCAGGTACCCATATGTTCAGTTATTCATTCCATGTGCATTTATGGAGCACTTACTGTGTACCAGCCGCTTAAAGAGACAGACATAGACAGTTCCTCTTCATTCCTATGGGGGCCATGACAACAACACAGGCCCCGCCGGAGCCACACGGGAGGATCCTCATGACGGTCACACACACAGGCACATGGGATTGTTCCCCAGTCAGCACATGCACGCACACACACACACTCACAAGCTCCCATGCTCACTGTACGGAGTCCATTCCACCCACTGCACTAGGACAGTCTCTCTCTTGCACACACACATCCACAGTGGTCGTAAGGCACCCACATTTACCTACACCCCACCCGCAGCTGCTACCCACCGCAGCTCCAGCATCTGCCTCTCTGTCCTGCCTATGCCGAGCCTCAGCAGGATACAGGGCTTGGTCCAGCTCCTGGAGGACTCTCGGGAGCCTTGGCAGCCCCCCAGATTTGCCCGTTCCCCTTCCTCAGCTGTGCTCAGTCTATGGAGGCCTCCTAAACTAAGAACATGTGAGGGGCTGGACCCTGGCCACCTCCCTGGGATACCAGCTGGGCTTGGTGGCTTTATGGGGTCTTCCCTTTCAGCTCCAACCCTCAAATGAATCCCCGGTTTGTTTAAGGCCCAGACATGCATGCCCCACAGAGACCACCAAACTCCTGTGCCTGCTAGGGCAGCTCTTGCCTCCCCAACCCTGACCATCCCCGAAAGAACCTGTTGCTGCAGCCTTGGGAAGAACAGAGCGGACCGGCGCAGTCTGTGGGACCATCTGCCTTTGCAAGGAGCGTCCTATTTATGGGCACTTTGTGACAGCCTGCTAAGGCAGCACCCTGTCTGTCTGATTCCGTTCAGGCCACTTCACTCCAATAGCAGCTCCAGGGAGGCCCCAGTGCCTGTATCCTCAGCCACGGCCCCCGATGACGTCCTGAGGGCAGCTTTGTTGGGAGTTGACAGCACCAGGCGGGGATGGAAGGGGCATCAAGGTGTAAATCTCTCCAGCCCCCAGCTTCTTGGAGCCCCATCTTCCTGTCGGGATGCATGACATTCTTGGAATGGTTGGGGCCCCAGGGTCTTTCCATTTTTCCATGTACCACATGGCCTCCACTTTTAAGTCAGATCTCCCTAAACAGACCCTCCACATTGGGTGTGAATCCATCCACCCATTCGCCTGGATGCTGTAACCAGCAACAGTGTTTTCTTCATAGAGAAGGCGTCTGTGGGCACTCCTTTTTCACTGTGCTTCATTTTATCGCACTTCCCAGATACTGCATCTTTTCACAAATTGAAGGTTTGTGGCCACCCTGTGTTGAGCAAGTCTGTGGGTGTCATTTTTCCAATGGCATTTGCTCACTTCATGTCTCTGTGTCACACTGTAGTTAATTCTCGCAATATTTCAAACTTTTTCATTACTATATTTGTTACGGTGATCCATGATTGGTGATTACAGCTCACTGAAAGCTCAGTTGATGGTTACCATTTTTTAGCAATAAGGTATTTCTTAATTAAGGTGTATACATCGTTTTTTTAGACATAATATTATTGCACACTTAACAGACTATAGTATAGTGTAGCCATAGTTCTTATACGCCTTGGGAAATCAAAACATTGATTTGGTTCGCTGTATTCCAGTGCTCTGAACTGAACCTGAAATATCTCTGAGGTCTGCCTGTACGAATAACAGCTATCATTTATTGAAGATCTACTGTGTGCAAAGCACTGTGCCAGCTTCATGAGCCTTACATTTAATCCTCATCCAGCTCTTTTTAGGGGAGGAATTACGGTCCCAATTTTATAGATGGTTGGGGAAACGGTTAAGAGAGATAAAGACACCCACTCAGGGCCACACAGCAGAGAGGAAGAGGAGGGGCAGGCCTGCCTCAGGGCTCTGCTCCTTGTCTCAACATCATTAAAGGTGATCATGATGGTCAGCTTATTTACAACTAAGGTAGACCCATGCATATTTTAAGTATCTAACAAAGTATAGTTTTGTCTATGATAGTGTTTAATGACTACTGAATGAGTAAAATCATCAGGTGACAAAGGAGTGAATTATTCAGCAACAAGATTTTCTTCCCTGTTGTTTTTGGCTAAAATCCTCAAGTCAGCATAAAACCCAGTGACCCCGCGTCCCTGAGGATGGCGGGAGGACACCATAGGTAACAGCTGGACTCTGGAAACTGGTGCACCTGTGTGGCCTTGAGTGAGTCACTGAAGGTCAGTGCCCCGGTCCCATCTGTAAATGGAGAAGCATTGAGAGGTCATGAAACAAAGAACTCCGCACAGTCTGTTACTTTCCTACTTCTATTCACTGAGGATGCTGTCCACTCTTGACAGCTCAGACCAAAGGACTACTTCCGGCTGGTGATCGTGGAAAAAGATTTGGCTTCAAACCCTTTACCTGGGGTACAGCTGCCATCTGCTTGGGATCTAAGAGGGGAGACGGAGGTGGTGTGACTTCTTCCAATCAGATCCTTTAGGATCCTGAGGACCTACCGCATTTCCTTCACCTAGAGCCCACAGTCCCTGCACTATTGCCATTTGGAGCCAATTAATCCCTCGTGGTGGAGGCTGTCCTGCACGTCGTAGACTGCTCAGTAGCACCCCTGGCCTCCACCCACTAGGTGCCAGGCGCATCTCCCTTCCCTCCTCGTGATAACCCCAAATGCCCCCATCATCACTACACGTCACCTGGGGGGGAGGGGCACAGTCCACCCAGTTGAGAACCACTGCTTTAGACTCTTGCCCCTAATGCCACTATCACCACCCTCATGTGGGGGAACTGATGCTCAGGGATATCCCTTGGCCAGGAAGTGGCAGAATGAGGATTCAACGCCAGGTGGGATGGGAATCCTGCTTTGTCTCCATGGGTCCCCTCTTCCAGAATCCCAGCTCCCCCTCCGGCTGCCCAGCCCCCAGCTCAGCACAGACAAGTGACCGGCTCAGCTGGTGACAGGCGTGCATGCATGGGAGAGCCCATTCATTCACACACTGACACACCAACTTCTCCAGTGCAACTTGCATCAAAGCTTTATTTGCTGTTTTCATAGTCTGAATGCAACATCTTTTTACATGCAAAGGTCATCTTGTTTTATGGCAGTCGACCAGATTCCCAACTGCTCGTCTGTGCGTATGAAACCTCTTTACAGTTACAAAATATAAAAGCACTTGTAGACATCCAATACTCTGTGAGGTCCAGGAAACCCCGTTTGTTTTAGTGTTAAAAATATAGGTTTTTCTAGATGAATGCTCGGTCACATGATTAGAGAGTCTTTCTGGGATTGGATAAAGTGCCTGTCTTCCACCCTCCGTTCAGAACTCCTAGAACTTGTGAATTCATAAGGCAATTTCAGAACACCAGCAGGCAGAAAGAAGGCTTAACATTTCTACACACAGGACTTGAGTTCCTTTTCTACACTGACTCAAGTATCTGAGGAAGGGACCCAGAAGAAAGGTTAGGAAAATATATAGCATATATATATATATATTTCCACTCTCCTATCTTACAAAGCATTTTGAGGATCATGATCTCATGATCATTTGGGAAGTGCATGAATCCTAGGATACTGGTATGATTTAGGGAACGACACAGTACAAAATATCTTCCATAATGGCATATATTACTTTTGTGAGCCCCTATTTACAGGATCTATAAGGCGATATGGAATGAGATCATTAAAAAGTTCAAATTGTCCTTTAGATAAGGGCATAAAATGTTTAGCAGGCATGACACTACCACAGATTGTCATAAAAGGGCCAGTCAGATTCGTGGAAGATGTATGGCACCAGATGTGACAGTGACTATTTAAGGAGATTCTGGGAGAGCACGGGGGAGCAACAGAGAGGGGTTGATTTTAAAAGTTAACTTGCCAGAAACCTCAGGCTGACTTTCCAGAACCTGCCTGGCTCTTCCCTCTCTCCCTGCAGAAGCCAAGCCAGACAAAAAAGGAAGGAAGCTCCAGGCGGATGGTTCGGGGACAATGGAGCTAGACTGGCTGAGACCCTGCATACCAGTGCCTACTGGCTTTTTACGAGGCTCTGTGTTTCCAGAACCTCCACTTGTCCAGAATTCCAACAGGTGACTCCCAGCAGTTTTTCTGCAGAACTCCGATCCAGCACTCCCTAAGTGGATGGACCCCAAGGTGGACCCCTCCTAGACGTGCATGGGCCCTGCCTGCTTCAAGTGGTTCCCTCCATCCCAGTACCACCCTCCTACTCCATAAAGTCCTGATGCCTTGGGATAGTCTAACACATGGTAGAGGAGGAAAGGCACAATAAGAGGCCATATAAGTTTCTCCATCACTGTAGTGGCTTGCCACGGCTTAAATTTGTAGGGAGGTATTTCCCATTGGACAGAGCTTTTCTCCTGCCTCTCCCCTCGGGCTAATGCTGAGATGCCAGATGACACAAGGCAGAAATAACCTAGCTTCCGGCATTAAAGTGCAGGGCTGTGTGGGAGGAGCCACGGGGATCAAGGGGAGAAGCAGAAACTGATGGGGGAGAGGTGGGCCTCAGAGCCCTCCCACTGGGTGGGACACGGTCTTCCACACAGGCTCGAGTCACTCTTAAGAAAGAATGAAGTTTCGGAGGTGCTCTGACCCCACACCTGTGGATTTTTAGCTTTGTAATTATGCCTAGCTCCTGCGGCCACCTGTCATGATGAACGTGTAAACGCCTAAATGGACAAGGCAGCCACCAGCACCAGCAGGGGGCAGCTGAGGTCTCCTTCAGGGAAATCACACCACGGGCTTTTCCAAATCCCGTGCACAGCCTCTAAGGTTTAGGACTTCAGGCTCACACCTATTTGTATTTTCACTCCTTAGTAATACCTGCAGTTGGCTTCACTTCCCAGGACACATAAAAGAAAACACGTTTGTCCAAAACAAATGACTTGGCTTGTTCCCCTAGAAAAATCCCCATCTGATTGTCCTTCCCCAGAATTCTGGACAAGTGGGGGCTGTCAGGTCAGTGACACTCAAAACCCCTAGCACCTGAGACCCCGTGAGGCTTCTCTTTCACCAGAATTTCCCTGGTGGTGCTGAGGGATTCTCTACAACACTGATCGTTGAGGCCTTGCCATGGAATTTTACAGGCCAAAGGCCTCTGTCTTACCAGGCAACGGACTAGGAAGAAGGGAGTCCACAGGAGCGGGAAAAGGTACAGATTTATCAAAAGACTAGCCATCAAAATACTGATGTGCAAAGGGTGTGTGTGTGTGTGTGTGTAGACAGAGAGAGAGGAGAGAGAGAAAGAGAGGTTGTACACAGACTCTCGAGGAGCCAAAGGTCCCCGGAAGAAGGGTTGGGGGAGGACAGGTGACTTGACTGCATACAAATGTTAAGGCCTATTTGAGTTAGTTTGAAAGGAAACACCTTTCCAAAGGTGGCTCCAAACTGGAGAAACTAGCATACAACCCTCTGCTTAGCCCCAAAGAGCTTCACCCAGTTCAGAAAAAGGAGAAATAAATAACCCATTTGCCCAGCAGTCTGCAAAGGTTCTCCCGTAGCCATTTCTACCTTCACTGCACTGATCATCGCTGGATCCAAGAGGCGGGGGAGACTCCCTCTAGGGCTTGCTCCCTACCCGCTGTGATTGTCTGCTTTGTGGCGGAGACACGAGGCTGCTCTAGTCGGTTTCAAGGGACGAGACTTTTGTGTGTCATGAATCACCAAGGACTTAAATGGATTCTTATTTCCCATCGAGGTGCAGGAGGTCAGGCTAAAGATCTATCTCCAGGTCAATATCATTTTCAAGCATTTTTCTTTTTTGCCAGGCATACTTGGGCTAAACATGACTAATGAAGGACTGAGAGTTTTACCTGGTGAGTGTCAATGTACTCACCTCACTGGGCAGAGGAGGTCAAGTTCTGCTGCCTGTGGTGGCCACCTGAAGGAAAGTCAGGGTCAGAACGTGGGGAAATTCTCTTAAAGGGACCTACTGACTGGAAAGTCACTACATCAGAATGTTATAAAACATGATATGGATCTTTAAAAAGAAGAAAAATCAACTGAAGCAGCAGCTGCTGGAGGAAATAAATCTCCATCCAAATGGCCACAGACACTGACTTAGCACTAACTCAGGGAAGGAAGAGAATACAAGCTCTCATCAGGCAGGGCCAAGCCTCTGGGGACAGAGGCACAAGGCTTCCAGATGCAAATGGCTGGGTGACTGACAGGGTCCAACAACCGCCCATCAGTAGGCAAAGTTCAGCCAACAGGACCTGGCCAAGGGACGCAGGGCTTCCATCCCTGTCCACGGTGCTGAAACACAACCACCCTCCAGGGCCCGGACATGTGTCCTAACCTGGAGAAAAGCACTGCTCTCCACCCTCCTTCATCACCCACAGAACAGGGAAGAGGTGGTACAGGCAACAAGGGAGGGAAAAGAGATGAGGAGACAAACAGAGACTCTTAGAGAGGTGTCCAGGGAGAAGGGAGGTATGTTTTGACACCGTTTGCAAAGAATGGATTTATCAAGAAAGATTTTCATGTCTCAGGAAGTCATGCGCATGCCCCCGACCCCTACCCCTTCCAGCTCTAGCCACTGCTATGCACGGATCCATTAGGAGATTCAGCCCAGGGCCTCTCAGCCATCACAGGCTGCCCGGGAAATTGCTCAAGCTTCTTTCTCACCAATGGGTGCCTCCCAGGCAAAGTTGGCACAGAGTTTATGGCAACTCCAGGCATGGCAGGCGGCCAGCCAAGTGCATTGGGGAGGTTTGCCAGGGCCTTGGGTTCAGAGGTGAGAGAAGCTGGTGTTAAGGACTTCCAAAGAGAAGGACAAAGCGGAGAGTGCTTAGAGGCCCCAGAGGTCCTGGGGATTCCTGGGGCTGAGCTTGGAGCTAGCAAGAACAGGAGAAGTAGAAGAGCCTTCCACATCGTCACCTGCATCCAGCACTCCTGTCCTGAGTCCCTGGCTGGGGGTCTCCCTTCTGGAGAAGGGCTATCAGCAGGACCCTCCCTCCCACATTTGGACCTA
Organism: Smutsia gigantea; assembly: GCA_032199065.1. Classification (NCBI taxonomy): domain Eukaryota; kingdom Metazoa; phylum Chordata; class Mammalia; order Pholidota; family Manidae; genus Smutsia; species Smutsia gigantea. The sequence continues at coordinate 318,652 of JAVSCE010022533.1, read as the reverse complement.
CACAAAGCACTTGGTCAGATGGAGTTGGGGGATTTGGTAGAAGGATGAAGTAAGAAGAACCAAAAGAACTCTCATTCATGCATTTGTTCTGAGGCCAACTTGGAATGGTTCTTCCATGCCAGCAGTTCAGGTGGTGTTCAGAAAAGACTCTGGAGGAAAAGATTCTCAGGGCAGGTCTGATGTTTGAGTGGGAAAGGCACTGCCATTTCGGCTGCAGTTTATGAACCCTTGAGGCCAAGGGACAAAGGTCACTCCAGAGAAATCAGAGCTCAGATGAAAAGAAGCCAGGAAAATATATACAAAGGTGACAATTAGCATTTTTTAAAAGCGTGGATGGGATAACCTGAGATGATCGGATACTTCAAGCAAACTATTCACACATCTTTCCTCCTATTCTTTAACGTAAAAACATATGTACATATCAAAATTCAAAGAAAATTGGCTGAATTATTGCTTTATCACCTTCTAAAGCAAACAAAAATGACAAGCAATGGAACATGTCAGCTCTGCACACAGTTCTGCTGGAAGGACAAATACACTGGAAAGAATGAGGGAGGGCATGTTTAACAATCAGAACTGTTGATTTTCAAGAGGGAGACAGACCCCACCAGAAAAGTAATCAAAAACCCCACCCCAGTGGTACTGACTCGGACCACAATTACAGCATGACATATTAATGGTTTCTCTTCCTTGGAAATGTCCTTTTGAAAAAGACCTGCCCTGGGGTGGGGGGAAGAGGTGCATTTATGATACAGATGTTTTCCAGAACCCAGGAAGATGGTCTAGCCTCACACCAATGTTTCTGGAATGGCTGCAGGTGTCTAAAGTGGGTAGAAATGTGAATTTGTTCATAAAAAACCCAAACTACCACATGGACCATTGAGGGCAGCCTGGCTTCCTGACCAGCCTGAAGTGCCGTCTGGGAGACAAGTGAATGTTGGAGGACATGGTGCCCCTGCCCGGATCTGGGGAGGGTGGGAGGCACCGGACAGCACCCTCCAGCAACCGGAAGGGCCCAGGCAGGTAACCATGTGCAGGAAGGCACGGCAGCAGCATGACCTCATCTTCGGGTTCTGACAGTTAAGGCTTCTGTTCATTAGATGTGGCACTGTCCCCTGTCTGTAGAGGAAGGGACAGCCATGGTGTCAGCGGGGGGAACATGTGACCCCCATTTCTATCATCAAGCTTTCAAACCTTTTCTGATATTCCCCAAGACAGCCACCCCCACAAGTCACAGGCCAGGAAAGACGACTTCTTTTTTAATGGGTGGGTGAGGGGGTGGCAGACAGCCAGACACAGTGGGATGAACATGAAATTTAGGGTCACATCAGAGTTCTAGTCTCAGTTCCCTCAAATGGATTGCTGGAGGCTTAACTGACATGTCTCACGTACAACCGTCCACCTGAAGTCAACACAGGCTCCGGTTCCCTATCCAGAACCCTTGAGCGTAGATTTAACTAGGACTTCAATTTTTTTTTGGAGTTTATTACATATATACATACATATACACACATGCATATGCATACATACACATGTAAACATTGTGTAACACACGTCATGACGTGTGCAATGTGTCACCCCCATAACCACGGCCCAGTACACCTGCAGAGTAATGGACAGATTCCCACGCGATGAAAATGCTTTGCTGTCAGAGCTTTCTGGGTTTTGGGTTTGTGGCTAAGGGGTGGTGGGTGTCCTGTGCTGCTCGTATGAACCACGTGTGCCCAGGACTCAGAGGCAGCACTTGAGGGCTTTCTCAGGGACGCCTGGGGGCCACGCGGTGACATGGCCACCATTACCCCACGTCACAAATGGGGATTCCGCTGCTCAAGATGTGAAGCCAGTGGGGACCTACGCCAGGGAATGTTCAATCATTTGATATTTTAATCTTTTTTTAACTAGCTTTTAATCATGCGGGTTGTATGTGAATGTAAAGACTGGGAACATTTCAGAATAAGTTTTTGATGTGCCGCTCTTTCATTTTATAAAAGGCTTAGACAGAGGGAGCAGGGTGGGTGGAGAGCAGCAGGCCAGAGCCAAGGCCACGTGCCTCCTCGCCCAGGCCCTGTCACCCATCCCAGGCTGTCCTGCTGTGTTTTTTCCCTCGTCGCCAGCCCCTTTACGAGAACCCAGAACACCCTCACCCCCTCTTCCCTTTCTCTTTGCCAGGGTACAGCATCCCAAGTGTCTAAACCATTTCTTCCCAGCCTAGGCCCCCTCTTCCTTCCCTGGGTTGCTGCTTCTGTCCAGGCCTCCCCATCAGAGCCCCTCATACCCGGTCAAGCTTGATTCTCATACAGGCTCTGCCTCTTCTTGGATTTCAACTCCTTTAGCCACTGGGGAGGGGGCTCTTCTGATCTGAAACCACAAAGCCAGTGTCAGCCAGACAGGGGGCTCCTTGCAGGCAGGGCCGTGAGGCGCCAACTCCCCCTCTGCTGCGCCAGGTGGATGCTGAGCTGGGCACCCACAGATGGCAGAGAGGCCCACGTTAACGTGAGTGATAAATCAACCAAAGCGCCCAACAATGAGGAACATAAAATAAATCGTGCATACCTGTTCTATGGAAGAACCTGCAGTTATAAATCATGCTTATATGAAATTACTTCCATCCATTTATTTGTCATTCAGACATGTATTCATCCTTCCATCTCTCTACCCATGTAAACACTTCTAGTGGTTCATTTGATGTTAATGTTATGTTTTAATTTAGAGCTTGGATAGGCCACCGTACCTGGATAGTTGGTCAAACATGGTTCTAGATGTTTCTGTGAAGGCATTTTTTTTTTAGATGAGATTAATATTTAATCAGCAGACTTTGAGTAAAGCAGATTACCCTACAAACTGAGGTTGGGTCTTACCCAAGCAGTTAAAGATCTTAATAGAGAAAGACTGACCACCCCAGGAGAGGGGATTCTGCCAACAGACTACCTTTGGGACTCGACCTACGACATCAACTTTTCCCAGGGTCTCTAGCCTGCCCTGCAGATTCTGGACCAGCAAGCGTCCACAGCGTGTGAGCCAGTTCCTGAAGGTGAATTTCTCTCCATCCCCCTGCGTGTGCGTGTGTACATCCCATGGATTCTGTTTCTTAGGGGAACCCTAATACGATGCCTGTAAGATTAGATGGATGTCTTATGCTGATTGAATAATAAGGATGAATATTTGGAGGATGTAAGGTTCATTCTAACTTTTTTTTTTAATTGAAGAGTACATCCAGAAAATTACTCAGATTAGAAGTGCACGGCTCAAGGAATTTTTTTCAAAGTGAATACATCTGAGTAACCACTGTCTGAAGGGTAACATTTCGAGGGCTTTATTTTTTACTTTTTTTTTATGTATGTACTTCTCTGTTTTCTCAGAACTTCTTGTAATGAGAACACTATTTTAACAAAAAATACAGGCATCGTTCTTTGAAACTTCTTTCAAGAAAAAAATGCTCGTGAAGATTGCTTAATGGCCTTGGGAAAATGGTCACGTGAAACATGTGACAGGAAAATAAATTACATACACGTGGTACTCCCAACTCCATTAGAAAAAAAACAAAATGGAAGGAGAGATGCCAAAACATCACAAGGGTGGTCTTTGCGGGATGGGATCACAGGTGATTGTATTTTCTGCTGTATAATCTTATATTTTCCAGAATTCTATGGTGAGCATGCCCTGCTTTTATAATCAAATACGTGTATGCACAAGACCTGAAGGCACCTCCCCGGAAGGGCATCTGGAGTCTGGGAGGGGATGCACCGCCTCAGCCCCAAGCCCCCTCACCTGTCGTCCTTCTCCACGCTGGAGGGCAGCACGCGACTGCCCAGCTGGAAGGGAGACTTGGGGGTCTTGGGCTGGGGGGCCCAGCCAGGGGTCTCACTGGGACTATCCGCCTCTGGCCTTTTGTGCAGCTGAGCCTGGGGAGAGAAGAGAGCTGAGCCCGTAACCACCTGTGGCCTGGAGAGGGGTCCCACCCAATGGTACTGTCATGGCATGGTGACAGTGGGGTCCCCAGCCTCTGAATGGATCCGGGCAGGGGAGACGCCACCCGACCTGGAACACTAAGAAAAACCGGAGGCTTGTATTCCACGCAGCCATCCTTGACCACTGGGATCAAAGAACCACCACCAGAACTCCACACCATCACGTCATCTCTGGCTAAGAAGCCACCACCTGCAGTGTTCTCAGCACCGGATATCCCGTCTCCTCTACCTCTACCTTCCTGATGAGGGCCCCACCTGCAGGTGACGGTCTCTCTGTTAAGCTCCTTGCTTTGGTATGCACGTGAACAAAGTGAAGTTTCTGACCATCAGATTCCTGCCTGAGAAAGGCAGAGTGGAGTTTCACCTGTATTTGGAGGGCATGTTGGGAATGGAATGACTTAGCACAGTGTGCACGGGATTCCCTTGGGGGCCAGGGCTGTGATGGTGGCAGGGGGCACGTGTCTCTGAGGTAGTGCTTGGACGGCCCTCGGCTGTAGTCCCCACTGTCACCCACCAGACAGCTCTGTGCGCCGAGCAGCCACACCGTCTGGGGCTCTCCCAGACGTCAGCTGTAGGATGTACGTCAGTTTGTTTCTGAGGTAGAAACCGGCTTTCCCCATTTTACAGAGGATGAGTCAAAAAGTCAATGGGCAAGTAGTTTGCCCCAAGTCAGTTTTCAAGACTGGGATTTGCCCCAGGTCTGCCCAACTCCTACACCTGGGCTCCTTCTAGAACAAGCCCGGTGGCCCCCTCCAGGGTTAACAAGTGCCAAGTGTTGTCCATGGCCAAGAGCAACCGGAAGAGACGCGGCTGCCAGCAGGCTCAGGAGCGTGAATCCCAAGGGCCTCAGCCTCACGGGCACAGCACACCTAAGCTGTGTCTGGGGACACATGGACTCGCCCTGGGAGTTATCCAGAGTGACCACAGGGACCTGGGCCTCTGCCCCCTGCTGTACGCAGGGCCTTTTGTCGCCTCCAGCATTAGGCTGCCTGGTAAGATATCATTTGTTTGGATACTTAAAAAAAAATCAGAAGGTCTTTGGCCCAGCGCAGTGGATGTGAGATGTTCCCATTTCGAAGGTCTGCAAAGTCAACAGCAGGCTCAAGCATGCAGCTGCTGTTTACTGACTTTTTATTCTTGCAAGAACTGGCATGGGAAGCACATCTGTTGCCCACAAAAGGGCAGTGAACTTGAGGCCCTGCCCCTGGTGGTGCTCGTGGCCTGCAGGGAACATCGAGCTGACCAGTTCCACAAACAACCCAGCTTCCTCCGCCTTCATTTCTTTAATAAAATGGGAGGAAGGAGCTACCTCTGGCAGGGTTCCTGGGGGCAGGGAGCCAGGGTGCAAGTGCACGGCGCCTGGCCCGGTGCATCCCAGCCCTCTGAGAGATGCTGGGTGGAGCCGGGAGCGGGTGCGGGAGGGAGAGGAGGCCCAGCCCTGCGCTGAGGATTCCACAATCCAGTCGGGATCCCGGTGTCATTCGGGACAGTGGAATGTGGCTGTGGTGCAGGCTTCCCGTGTCCTTTGGTCTCAGAATGACTATTTATGTGCCTCCCACCCACAGCAGGCTGGAGTCCTCATGGACAGCAGGCTGGGTTTGTCCACTCTGTCTCCCTGGCACCCAGCACTGGGCCTAACGCCTGAGATGGATTATATGCCCACTTTACAGATGAGAACATTGAGGCTTAGCTATGAGACCAAACTAAGCAGCAGGCTTGGGGGCTGAAGAAAGATAGAAAGTGGAGCTGAAGAAACACGGGGTCACTGGTGAAGTACAAAGGAGTTAGTAGTACTGCTCAAACTGTACCCAGGCCAGTCCTGGTTTTGAGAATGAACTCCGGTCGTGAGGTATTACTGTTGGGGGAGCTGGGTGAGGGGATACATGGAAATTCTCTGCACTGGGTTTTCAACTCCTTGTGGGTCTTACACTCTTTCAAAAATGAGAGAGAGGATGGACAGAGGGTGGCATGGAGAGAAACATGGGGCCTGTTTTCACTGCTGCCAAGGTCAAGGTGGCTCTGGGTGTAAAGCCTGGTACCTTCAGCACTGCCGGGTCCATGCCTGGAAACACAGGCATCCTCTGAGGATGGCCAGTGGGTGTCCTCTCAGCCCTGGACGGCTTCTCCTCCTCATCAGACTCTTCCCTCCCGGGAGCTCTCTCTTCTGTGGCAGAGAAAAGGGCACTGAAGTCATTGGCAGCTGCCACCGATTGGAGCCCACGTGCTGGATCCTGTGTGCAACAGTCCCTCATACGATCCTCACGACAGCCCTGCACAGAAAATACTACTGGCCCACTTAACAGATGAGGACAACCTTATTGACAGTAAGGTACGACAGGTTTTCTCCTGGAAGAGGACACAGACAGGCCCACCTCCTGGGCTCCTGGCTCATTCCAAGGTGGGGAAATAGAAGGAAGTCTTTGGCAGAGGCAGGAAAGAAGACAGAAACGCTTTCCACCAACAACATACCGGGGTTATGCTTTCAGAAAAGAGCTTCCCATGTCTTATGGGAGGTCTGGAAGCTACTTTCCATCACCTGAGCCCCTCTTTCCAATCCCATCGCCATACTCCAGCTTTGTAGGTGAGAATTCTGGGGGGTGGACTACCCATCCGCACTCTTCCAGGGGAAAAGGGTGAGGAATTTCAACCTCCTGGAGACCCTGACACAGACATGGGCACAGAGAGCAGGAAGGGGATAGTGGACGAGGCATGGCCTGGCTCTCTGGAGCCCCCAGGCCAAGCAGCAAACTGGGATAGGTTCCAAAAGCACACCCCGAGGCCTTCCCCAGTCCCCAGCCAGTTCCTCAGGGCTGCTGGGAACCAGAAGGCTGCTGCCATGATCCAGCTGGGGGGATTTGTGGGCCTTTGTCCGCACTTTATTTGTTCCAGGCAGCTCAGTGAAATCTGGCTCAGAAGACCAAAAGAGTGCACAGAGAAGTCTTATTCAAGACATTTAAGCATTTCCTTAAACAACAGACATGAGATGGGAGAGGGAGAAAGAACTTCCATGCACTTATTTGAAGTGCCCGGTTGGAAGCTACGCCCTGCCCCAGCTCTGAGCCTGGCCTGACATCCTCCTGTTTGCCATGGGCAAACCCCAAATGAACCAAAACCCCCACAACAGGTTCTGGGAGCCTAATGGAGCTCATGTGCAGAGAGGGCAGTTACCTGTTATGGTTTTCATTATAAGTAGAGATTTTGCTTCTCTTTAACTCTTTCATGGCTCTCCAGTTATAGACAAAGTCTAACTCCTTAGGAAGGAATCACAACTCTCCAGGAGCGGGCCACTGCCTACCATGCCAGCATTGTTCCTGCTATTCCCAGCCTAAGCGACACTGAGCCGCTTAGCAAGGTGTCTGCCACACACACACAGAAGTCCTTTCCACACCTCTGCCCCTTTGATCCTGTTGATGTTGCTGTCTGGAACACCCTCCCCTGGCCAATTCCTATCCGCTCCTGAAGATTCAGCTCATGCTTTGATACAGAATGCAGCCAAAGAGGTCCTTAGAGGAAAATATGTAGCCTCAAATAATTTATTAGAAACTAAAGAAGACTGATGAACTGATTTTTCAACTTGAGAATCTAGAAAAAGACAGGGAACAAACCTAAAGAGAGTATGAGGGTAAATGTAATAAGCATAAAAGCAGGCATAGTAAAATCCTATTAAGTTGTCTCTCTGTCCCATACAACCTGTAAAGCTCTTATTAATGTATCCTCAAAAACTTGTTAAATCTTTTTTCTAATAAACCCTGTAGAATAAGAAATCGGTTTCCTATGAACAAAATGGCAGCAGACTCAGAGACTCCAAGAAGGAACTAGTGGTTACCAAAGGGGAGGGGTGTGGAAGGGAGGGTGGGGAGGGTCGGAGAAGGGGATTTAGGTGTATTATGTTTAGTACACATGGTGTGGGGGGTCACGGGGAAAATAGTGTAGCACAGAGAAGGCAAGTAGTGAACCTGTGGCATCTTACTACACCCAAGGACAGTGACTGCATTGGGGTATGGGTGGGGTCTTGATAATATGGGTAAATGTAGTAACCACATGGTTCTCTCATGCAAAACCTTCATAAGAGTGTATATCAATAACACCTTAATAAAAAAAAAAGAAATCGGTTTCCTATGTAATTGCATTCTAATATCCTATAGCCTTCAAGATCAGGAAGTTCTCCGGAGAGTTTAACCGAAATCCTTCTGCCGTCCAGTGTGGATCTGTGGAGAGAGGGTGTGGCCTACCTGTTGAATCCTTGAACATCCAGGTGCTGCTGGCCTCCTCCTCCAAAGGAGACCTGCTCTCTGACTCGCTGACACGGCTGCGCCGGAGGGAGTGGGAGATAGGAGCCCGGCGGCGGCTTCTCTTGCTGAGCTGCACCCGGGTCTTGAGGGCACTTGAGTCGAGGACTGAGGTTTGCTTTGGGAGCAGTGGGGAGGAAGATGGAAAAAAGCAAGGGAACTGTTAATCGAGGGCACCACCCAAGGGGGGTGTGCACAGCTCTGCTGATACACAGGGTGCTATTTAGGTGGTACATGAGCCAGTGTTTCTGTGTTTTTATAGTAACCTGAATACCCTAGCCTAAATTTCCCCATGAAACATACCACACAGGCTGATTACAAAAATCAAACATGTAGCTAGAGCAACTGAACATGTCACCTAACCAAATCCTTACAATACAAGGCCACGTCCATGTTAATATAGGGGGGCACCCCAGTGGAGAATGAACTTGTGCATTTCTCCATCTCTGCCTTCACCCAGAGGTGCCAGACCCCGAGCATACTCAGGAGGGGGGATGACCCCTTTGAGGCCCTAGAGGAAGCCCCTTCTCCCAAGGCTTTGGTGCCCCTTCTCTGAGGGAAGCTGGGTAGCCACTTCAGAGAGTGTGGGCATGAGGCTTGACTACCAGGAGGGCGGGTGCCTTTTAGATTCTGCATCATTTCTGAGTTACATCCTCAGGAGGGCGGATGGCTAGAGCTAGATCCAGGGAAGGAGAATAATGAGACCCAGTGTTTCAAAGACTAGAAAGGAAAGTGTGCCTGACCCCTGCAGGTGGGGTTCCTGTGCCGGGGTGGGGCGGCGGGGACAGGTGCTGGTCTGGAGGGGCTGGAGCAGGAGGCAGCTGGATCCAGGTGGTTGGCATCCCGGAGGATGGCTCTGCTCAGGACCTGGGAGAGCTGAGTCCTAGGGGCTGCCCCTGGGGATGCACACGAGGACCGTCCATGCCTGAGAGGGCTCCCCTTCTGGGAAGAGCCATCACCCATGTACGGGAAGACTCGGATCCCCCGGCACCAGGGGCACATCCCACTAAGCAAGACCTTGGGGAGAAAACTCAGAAGTGATCTGAGAAAACTCTAAACCGGGAATTGCAAACTTCAGGCAGACCCCGCAGGGGTGAGAAGCCAGACATCCTGCTTTGCTAACAGTTGCAGGCTCAGATCAGTTTTAATTTGACTACATGTGCTGTATTTGAGGCCGTGGAGCCCACTGTGCTGGCTGCAAATGGATGAGGAAGCTGAAGCTCAGAGAGGTGAAGACATTTGCCCCAACACACACAGCTGGTGTCTGGCAGGTCCAAGCTGCATGCAGACATCAGTCCCATCTCAAAGCCTGCGCCCTCTGCACAGACTCTACCCCTGAAGGGCCAATTCACTGGGAGGAGCAGCTAGAGCCCCCCTTTAAGAAGAAACGACTGTTTCCAACACATGCTCCCCGGTTACCAGCTTACATCGATGAAGGAGAAGTCGTCCACTCTCTTTGCAGGCCAGGCACCTGGCGGTGGCAGCCCTTCCGTCCCATCGGTGGATTCCAGGTCGGTGCTGGATCGGTCGACACGGGTGCTCTGCTGGTCCCTGGAGCATTCGTACCGGTCCCTGGCTGAGGTGGCCTCCGTTTGAGAAGACAGTGAGGACAAGCGGCTGCTGGGGGCTTGTTTCCAGGCCAACACAGCACTGCTGTCTGGGGACGGGGACTCTCGGGCAAAGCTATGAGAAGGGAAGGAAGGGGTACAAGGTCGAGGAGATTGTTTCAAAGAACTGAATTTCAAATGAAGGAGGCAGCAGAAAGTGGGGTATAGGGTGAGCTTTATATGCCAAGAAACAAGATCCAGGACATTCCTGTAGGAACCCCTCAGAGGGGACAGCCAGGTGGTGTTCATGGTACCTTGGAACAGCTGGGCATGGGGGAGTCAGTCTTGTCCCGTTCAAGACCCTCTAATGTTGCCCTGTCCAGTACAGAAGCCACCGGTCATGGGTGGCTCCTGGGCCTTGCAGTGCGGAGAGTGACAGCCCTGAGTATGAACTATTCCCTGCCACTGGATTCCTGAGTAGTCTGTACCCTGATGACATGTTGAAGTGATAATACTTCGGGTCTACTGGGTTCAGTAAAAATGTTGCTTTTCAAATTAAATTCAGATTAATTCCACCTGCTTCTTTTTACTCTTGCTATGGCTACCAGAACATCTTAAATCATACACATCTCGCACTGGCAGCTTTACTTGCATTTCTATTGAGCAGAGCTGATGTACATCAAATAATCACCAGCTGTCACTGGAGAAAAGCAGGGCGTGGGGGAATCTTCCCCATGGTTCCATTCATTCACTCATTCATTAAGATTTACTGAGCACGTACTAGGTATCGGACACTGAGCTAAAACCTGTACTATTAAATCCTCTTCACAGTCCCATGAGGATTATCCTATAGTTCTATAGCCTCCACAATCTGCCACAATCCTATGAGGCAGGATTAACCTAATGAAATTAAATATTAACCTTGCCAAAGATGAGGAAACCGAGGCACAGAGATGTGAAGCAGCTTGCCCAAAGGCAAAGCCAGAACTAACTCCAGATTCCGTGTCCTGGACCCTCTCCTACTCCTGGAATTTCTTTCCATGATAATGTCTCCAAGTACCACTTGCATAATTGGAACCACATAGGACAAAATTTATAAATAAATTAAGTCGTTAAATTAAAAAGCTCCCCCTGCTCCTCACTAAATACACCAAAGTCAAGAGTGGGACAGCGTCACTCTGAGAAAGGGCAGATGGACATGCCAGATACCACATCTCTAAGAGGAGGGTCTGCCCTGAGAGCCCCGAGCTGCACCCTTGAGCAGAACCGTCAACCCAGTGTCCTGGGGCTTCACTGCCCGACAGCAGCCATGCTTTTTGTCAGCTCTGGGATGATTTTATTACTTGGAATAGGCAGGATTGGGTCAAATTCACATGGAATGAGGGAAATACCTCCAAAGAGGCAGCAGATGGCGCCGTTGCCCAGGGCTGGGAGCTCATGGCTCCTGGGATGGCCCAGGGAAAGGGTGCCGCAGTGCCTCTGGGAGACAGGAGGGGGCGCCCACCAATGGGGGAGATCCCAGATCCCTCCGGCTCGGGGAGGCTGTGGGCAAGGAGGCCCAGAGAAAGGAAGGCCTCCCAGGGCCACAGCAAGAGGCCAAACTGAGACCCAGGCCTCCACAAGGTCCAGTGCTCTTATGGGGGCTTTCTCGTGAAATTTAAGTAAGATCATTAACCAAACACATTTCACAGGAGAGAAGCAACAAGAAACCATTTCAACCCTTTTTCTTTTTCTTACCCATTTTCAGTTCCATTAAACCATCATCCCCTTTAACATCGACTGCCATGGGACATAACCTCCAGACTGGGAGGGAGGGGGAAAGAGATGGGAGACCTGGGTTTGAGTCCAGCTCAGACACGGAAACACCATATCCCTGGGCATAAAACCCACAGATGAGATCACTGAGTCACGCAGTGACACACAGATGGTAAGTGGCCCTGCTGGAGAGCTGACCCAGGTCTCTGACTCCAAAAGACCATGCAAGCCTGCAGCCCTTGGCTGGGGAAGGCATGAACTGAGCACATGCAGTGTTCTCATGTCCAAGAGGCCTCTACTATCACAGCGATAAAGCTCCTGCTGTGTGCCCATAAATATGCCCGCTGCACAGGTGACCCTCCCAACAGAAGGGGGTAGCTCACCTTCCCTTCTGTACAGTGAGGCAACAGGACTGAAGGTTGACACACTTAAGTGCTTACAACAGTGCTTGGCTCATATGCTCAACAGACCTCGGCTGTCCTTATAAGCATCATTCCCTTTCTATGGCACGGGACCATAAAAATCTGGAAAATACAATTAATTTACCTGGAGTCCCACAGCCAGCTAGGGTGGAGCTGGAACTCAGACCTGCCTGCCTCCTGAATCCAGACTGTACTCGATGACCTTCAAGCTTCTACCATACCCACAATCCTCCCTCCTAGCCAAGCTGCCATCCGAGGGCCCTCCAAGCCACCCACAATGGCGATCTGCAGCGTAGCCATAGCTTATAGTACAATTGGTGTCATAGGTTCCTGCATTTTAAACACACGCACAAATATGGTGAAGAAAGTCTAGAGAGACACAATGAAGAACATTGACGAAAGTTAGATCTGCATGCTGGGATTACGGGTGCTTTTCAGTTTCTTTGTAATTTTTTTTTGGTGGTCATAGATCCGTAACATAAAATTTACCATTACTGACATTTAGTAGATTGCAGTGTTGTGCAAACATCCCTATGTAATTCTAGAACCTCTTCCTCACCCCAAAAGGACACCTGGCATCTGGTTAGCAGTTTCTCTCATTCTCCCCTCCCCAGGCCCCTGGCAACCACTGATCTGCTTTCTGTCTCTATGGATTTGCCTGTTCTGGATATTTCATATATCATTTTTTAATAATGTTTCTTGTGCTTTCTAAATGGTTTACAACAAGAATGGTTTACTCTTATAATTACAGACAAAACAGTTTCTAGTAATATACACATCAGGGGGCAGATGGACCACACTGACTCCTGCCCAGATGCCCCGCCCTGCAGCCAGGAACCCCACACGCCCTACCTCTCCCCGCTTTGGTGCTGGTCCGTCCACGTCCCATACTGGCTGTCGGCTTCCTGCACAAGGGTGTCGGTGTCCTTGGCCTCGGGGGGTCGCCTGGAGAAACACTGCTTCAGCTGGTCCTACAGGACAAGCCAGACAAGAGGTTTCTATGAGGGCAAAATGCTCAGAACCTGGCCCCAGTGTACACACATTCCATGGCATCATCCCCAGCTCAAACCTGCCCTAGCTCCTTCCTGCTCTCAGAGGTGGGTCCAAATGCCTGGGCTGGGCACGAGGGTGATCAACTGTTCAGATTCGCCCAAGACATCACAGGATGTCAGTCGTGCTGGGCACCACCCTGCCCCTCCTCAGTCTCCCTCTGTCTGCGGGCACTGCAGCCAGGTCGACCTTCTCTCCATCTTCAATGCTCCCAGGGCTTATCCGTCTGGTTAGGGCACAGCCTGACCATCCGCCACCTCCCAGGCTCCCCCCACCGCCCTGCTTCCCCCATCAGCAGCACCCTACACAGCACTGTGGGGCGTGTAACCCGTGCCCAGCATGGGCCACGCCATCTACACGTCGCCTCACCGAAGTGCAGTCCCCGGGCAATCCCATGAGGTAGAGCTTGTTAGCAATCCTCATTTGGCACATGAGAACACTGGGGCTCAGACAAGTGAAGCGACTTGCCTGCCCCTGTCAAATAGCCAGTAAATGGCAAAGTGGAATTCAAACTCAGGCAGAGGTCTTGAACCCCAAGTCAAAACTGGTAACACTGCACCCCATGTGCCTGGATCCCCCAGTTACCAGTCCCTGCCCTCAGCCTGGGCACTTGGAGGGGATGCTTGGTCCCATAGAACTGGCCGCAGGGCCCAGCCCGTGGCCTGCTGCACAGTGGACAGCCCATAGGTCTCCAGTCAATGACCATCTGCCAGCTTCCCCATGATCACGGGGCAGATTCAAAGCCCGTTCCCTGTGATGAGCTACTGAGCTGGCTGCCGCTTGGGCCTGTGCTGCTGAGGGGGAGAAGCTGCGGTGCTCAAGGCAAAACCAGAACGCCCACCCCTTGGGGGCCATCGGCACAATAACAATTCAAACAGCCTTGGCTTCTGAGCTTTGAAGGATGTTACCGGTCACCATCTTCTGATGACCTGCGGCCAGTGGATGTGGAATGCAGAGATGGGGTCAGGGGTGAGAGCAACCTTGCCCCAAATTTCAGAAAGACCAACAGGGAGTATCTCACTGCTTAAGCTCCACGGAGGTCCGATGGCAGATTCTGTTGAAGAGCTTAAGAGCAGTCGTCTACTGCTCAAACACTGTCAATGACTCCCTATTGTCCTGCTGCTGAAATCCAACACCTTTGTAATTCAGCCCCCACATTTCTTGCCTAGTCCCATCTTCCATTCCTGCCCCCAGACAAACCTTCCATACCACTCTCCTTCATCTACTCACTCTCTCCCAACAAGCATTCCGGCCTCTCCGGCTTTGCGTATGCTATTCCCCCTTCTTATCCAACCTTTCCTTCTGAAGTCATTGCAATCCACAGCAATCTCTCCTCCTCCTGAACTCTTCCTGCCTACCCTGGACTCAGAGTTGTAGGTTAAGTCTGACATATACATGATTTACTTAACAGGCATTTGCTGAGCACCTACTCTGTGTGAGGCATTGGGAATCAGGGGTGGAGGTGGGGGTCACAGCACAGACATAGTCCACAAAATTCTATAACTCAGCAGATGCATGCCTAAAGGTTGGGATGCCCCCTCAACTCTGTTCCCTATGCAGAGCCTGCCTGGCATCCAGGAGGCACTTAGAGGACACGGGCTGACTGCCCCTCATCCGTTAATTTTCCACCCATGGATGGGGGGCACACCTCTTCCTGGCTTCTATGGAACAATCCTTAGCAGAGCAGGCATATATGGTCCAGCAGGAGTGCATACCTGCGGAAAAGCTTTGCTGTGTGACCTCAGGGCTCTCACCGCCCATCTTCGGGACACAGAGGAGTTGCAAGGAAACAGAGACCACCCCAGGGCATGGCTGCCAGGGACAGGACCCAGGTGACAGCTCCAGGAACAGGGCTGGCACTGAGAAAATGTCCAATCCATGCCTACCTCCTTTCCCATTCTCTTTCTCTCACTTTTCGGGGACACTTGGGTATTGCATGACATTCAAGGGAATTCAGAATAAACCCCTCAGTCATCTCTGGTAAATGGTCACGCTCAAAGACGTAACAACAGCCACTTTCTGAACAACCCTAATGCTTCTGCCTTTTCTTTTTCTAGTTACCGAGGTAATATATGTTTGTTGTAAAACATTCAGAAATTATAGAAAAGCACTAAGAATGGCATTTTAGATAACCCATCACCCAGTGATAATATTTTGACAAAGACCTGTCCAGAATTTCCCCAGGTCAATTCATCTATATCATCATCATCATAGAATATTCCACCAGATGGATGCCGCATTTAATCAATGTGGTTTACTTAACAAGTATTTGCTGAGCACCTACTATGCCAGGCACTGGGAACTGGAGGTGGTAGGGCACAGCGCAGACACAGTCCCTGAGATTCTGTAACTCAGCAGGTGCACACTTTAAGTTCAAGGTCAGGACACTCTGTCAACTCGGGGCCTGGCACATAACATGTGCTCAGGAGACAGGAGCTCTGTGATTGGAACCATTTTCATGGCCCTCCCCAGAGTCAGGCTGGGGGATAGGCCCTGGGCAAAGCATGATTCTTCTCAGGTCCTCAAAACCCCCAAGACATGGAGATTGGTTCATTTAAACAATCCCCAAGGGTTGGGCATTTAGGTTGCTGATTATTTCTCACTGCTGTAATCAGCAATATGATGAATATTCTTGAATCACATCTCTGTGATGACTCTCACGGGAGGAATTCCTAAGTGCACATTACCAGGTGGAGGGCAGCACATTTTAAAGGCTGTGGCTCCTGATGAGCGAGCCAGCCTTGGGGCATTCTGCCCCATCTCTAAGCCCATGGGCAGCCTGGGGGGAGGCTGTTAGCATGTGCTCGGAATGAAGTCAGTTCCCACTTGGGGAAACTTGGATGTTTTTGCCTTGAAAGATCGATCCCCTGACATTCTCAGACACCCAGCACACCCTTCACAGAATTTTCCCTGAGACCCAGGAATGGAAGTGGTCATCTGAGCACAATCCCAGCTGCTTGCTGTTTTCAAAGATGTCACAGACTCAACCGTTGCCTAACTTCATCCCCTACATGGGTCAGAATCAGCAGCCAGAGACTGGGGCTGCTTCTAGTGAACTTGACATCGTTTCTCCCAGGTAGTTGGCGCAGAGCTGCAAGCTGACGCCGGGCCCACGCCCTGTGCATGCGGAGCAAAGCGGAAGGCAGAGGGGTGACAGCTCAGGGACACCGCTGGCAGTAGGGGGGCGCAGCAGGGGGGCAGGGGGCTTGCTGTCTCTGCACCGCCCTAGCTGTGCGGCCTGGCCAAGCAGCTCCACCAATCCAAGCCTCAGTTTCCTCTTTATAAAAACAAGGGTTGTTTTGAGGCTGCAAGGAAATTAATCTCTGGAACTCATTAAGCTCGGAGCCTGGCACACAACACGGGCTCAGGAGACAGGAGCTCTGCATTTGGGACCATTTCCACAGCCCTCCCTGGAGTCTGGTCGGGGGACAGGCCCTGGGCAAAGCAGGTTTTTCTGAGGTCCTCGAAAACTTGGAGATGGAGATTTCTCAGTGCAGAGGGACAGAAGAAGGAATCTGAGGGAAATGAGAATGCCAAGTTCTGTAGAATGCTGAGGGTGGAGTCAGGGGAACTGCTTCCTGACCACCTATGGATGGCCTAGTGGGGGTGGGGGGGTGGCGAGGTGATGTTAGGCAAAAACCTGTAGGTTTCCATCCATTTCTGTTTGTGGGCTGTCCTGCTGAGGTTTAGGATTTACACTCAGGGATCTGGAATCCCCACAGCAGGGATGGATGTCTTTTCCCTCTACCGTCTCCACTGGACTCAGGACTTCCAGAGAAGCATCCCTGACTCCTCTCTCCCTCACCCCCACATTGCATCAATCCAAGTTCTTCACAGTCTCTTTTCGGAACATTCTGTCCAGCCTCAGCCAGCTGTAAGGTCTTCCTGCCTCCTTCATCTCTGGCCCTCTCCCATATAATTCTTTCGCATTATAGTTTCCAAAAACACTCAAAAAGCTTTCAGTAACCCACTTCCCATAGGGTAACGTTCAAACACCTTAAGGATGGCTTATGGATTCTTCACTGTGGGGAAGGGGGCTCTTTCTCCACCACTCCCTGCCCCTCACCCACCCCCAGTGTCCCCCAGAGCCCCCCCACCCGTTGTTCTGGCCCTTCCTCCCCTCACCTGCCCCAGTGCACTTCCCTTACCTCCAGACATGCTGGAGTAGCCACCACCTCCTAGCTGTCATTCAGACTTCAACTTTGGGGACTCTTCCTCCAGGAAGCCTTCCTGAACTCACTCCCTCACCAACCCTAGGGTGGCCCAGGAGCCGCCAGGCTCTCACCATTCCTTAGACCTCAAGTCTCTGTATCTGTGCCATCCTGTAGCTGCTTGGCACCTGTGGCTTTTAAAATATAATTCAAATTAATTAAAAATTAAAAATACAAAGAACTCATTTCTTCAGGGGCACTAGCCACATTTCAAGGACTCCAAAGCCACATGCGGCCACCATATTGAACAGCACAGACACAGAACATTTCCATCATTACAGAAAGTTCTAGTGGACGGCATGACTGTAGAACTTCCCACAATATAATAATTGTAACTGACCTGTTTCTTTTCAGTCTCCCCTGGACGAGTACTGCTTCTGGGGCCAGAATGTCGATTTGAATCCAGGCCCCATTACATAGTAGCTGTGTGGCGTTGGGCAAGTTACCTAACCTCTCTGTGCCTCAATGCCGGGACACAGTAGACGTTAAGTATTTGGCCGAATGGCATCTCAGTCACTATGTAACAGAGACCCCAGGTTGGGAGTGATTCAGGGCTTATGATTATCTAAGGGAATTCATCTTATAAATGAGGGCTTAAGCAAGCAAGCTGTTTATCAGCGCTTTCTCTAGTTAGTATCCTGGTAACCTTGTGGACACTGCAAATTACTCATGTCTCATCACTAGCAGACGCTGGCAGCACTTCAAATCAGCAAGGCTAGAGCTCCGCTCTCAGGGCTACGAGCCTCAAGACCAACCAAAAAAGGGCCCAAAACTCTTCCAAAAACTTTCCAAAAGCCAGATGTTTTATCAGCAGGATGTTCTTCCAATTCAGTTTTGCTTCACAGTCTGCTATAAAAACCCTCACTGTCTGCAGGCTGGTTGATATCTACGAGGTAGTCTGAAAATACATGTGACAAGCTGAAGAAGCAGCGTCTGAGGAACATAGTCCCCCATCTGGGCTATGTGCTGGTCTTTTTGACAAACATCCCTCCTAAGTATCAGCCATCCCTGATCTGGATTTCAGTTGTCATTTGTCAGACAAGGATAATCAAATCTTATCATTTAAAGCCAGAAAGAGCCTTGGGTCTCCTCAGCTGACCCTTTTCAGATAAGAAACTGAGGCACAGAGACAGGAGTGGCCGTTTGGCATTTAGTTCTCAGGGGGAGTGCGAGGCCGCCCCAGGCGGACTGGGACCCAGGTTTCTGGGTTCCTGTCCCCTCCTTCTTCAAGATGCTTCAAGAGGCTCTGATGAAGAAACGTACATTAAAACCTCAAGAACTTGGTGGGTTTAACAGCCACTTGCTCAGACGAGCAGCTCACCAAGCCCCAAGCCACTGGTGGGTGACAGCTTGGGGCCCTTGTAGCAGCAAAGACGATTGCCTCAGCACAGGACCTATAATGGGCAGCTTTGTAACCCAGGCTGGGGGGCCAGACTAACACATGCATGCCTTTTAGGGCCCTGTTTCAACAAGCCCTGACACATGTCCGGAAATTTAGAACATGCATGTGTTTGACTCAACAATCTGAGTTCCAGAGATTATCTCAGGAAAATCATTAGACACCCTTGCTGGGATAAATGAACACGGATGCTCCCTCAGGACAGCAAGTATTGCAAAATACTGGAAATGACTTAAATGTCCGATAAGATGGGGATCAGTGAAATACAATATCCACACAAAGCCATAAACACAGCCAAGGAAAACGATATGCAGAGCCTTGACTGTCACCGAAATATGCCTGCCTTATACTAGCAAAGGCTAAAAAAAAGTAACCAAACAGCATGTGTGTTGGGATACCAGTTTTGTAAAAACAAACACATAAATGTATGCTGGTATAAGCAAAGGAAAACCTCTGGAAGGTTCTGCAGCACACCGTAAATAGTGGTGTTGTCTGTGGGTGACATAACAGGCTGTCTTTCTATTATTGATGATGACTTTCTGAGGTATCCACACCTGTAATTTTATATCCCAGTAGAATCAGATGATAAAATTAATGCTGATTAAATCATACCTCCAATACTGTCACAGTGTAGGTATTACGAATTAAAAACAAATCAGATGGGGGCTCTTTATTTGTTACCTATATCAGAGCCCAGCAAACATTTTCTATAAAGGGCCAGATAGTAAATATTCTGGGCTTTGTGGGCCATTTGGTCTCTGTCCCAACTACTTGACTCTACAGTTGTTACCCACAAAGGACGATATGTAAATGAGTGTGCGTGGCTGTGTTCCAACAAAACTTTATTTACAAAACAGGTGGCTGGCCAGATTTGGCACACAGGCAGTCTGACAATCCCTGATCTATATACCCTTTAATCTGTCGGCTCGTGTCAGTGGGGACTGTTCGATTTACTGCTGGACCCCGGCACTTACAGTAATACCTGATGTATAGCAGTTGTTGAATACGTATTTTTGGAGGAATGTTTCTGAAAATAACTTTTTTGCAGTGAGTAGCTGTGAACTTCTTAACCAGAAAGAGCGATGGAGTTAGGGAAAAAAAGAAAATATTACTACTGCTTGTATTTTGGGGTGCTTGACACATCCGCCTGGGAAAGAACCCTGAGTCAGGGCCACGCACAGTAGCCCACAGCTGACAGAGCAATTCAGGATGGGCGTCCCCTCCCCCACTGTAACCCTACACTCACAGCGATGCAGAGCTCTGCGGTCCGGTCCGGGCCAGGCTGGCGTGGGTGGCCACTGCTCTGACACAGGGCCCCTGAGGGTCTGCACCGCCCTCCTGTCCTGTGCCCACGTCAGACTTGTACAACAGCTGAGCCCAGCAGAGATGCTTAGTTACAGTACTTAGTAAGTGCTCAATAAATAGGGAGGAACGGGAGAGGGAGGGAGGAAAGGAGAGGAGAGAGAGGTGAGACAAGGCAGTCAAGCCATAAGGAAACGGACAGGGACTGGGGCTGGCAGAGCCCCGGAACACACTCCCAATTCTGCCAGCAAAACACCGCACAGCATCCCCTCCCTGCAGACTTGGGTCCCGGCCAGGAGGAATCAGAGCAGTTGATGGGGTCCTGGGCAGCCCACAATGCCACCTCAGCCTACAGCACCCACCTGGCTTGTCTCTGCCCTGCCCAGTGGTGGGAGTGGTGCTTTTCCAGACAGAGCAGGTGGGACGCCAGTTGCAGACCCATCTCAAGAGGCTCTAAGAACAACCATGCAGGTATGGCCAGGTGTGGCCACGGGTAGCCACACAGGTGGCTTGGATAGGGGCGTAGCTCACAGTGTGAGCTGGTCGCCTGGCTGGAGTCTACTTAGGCTATGCTGTGGGCACCACTCAGTGGGGCAGGAAGGTCCTGAGACCATCTCTGAGGTTGGTGGCAAACTTGGGGTGGAGGAGGGAGGTGGAGAGGACAAAGAACTGCCAGCCAGACAGATGGAGGCAGAGAGAGAAGCAGCAAGAACAAAGAGACAAGAAAACGAGAGAATATGACCACGACTGAGAAGGGTGCTTAGGGGCGCTGGGCGGATTCGAGAGCTTGTGCATGTCCGGCACGTGGTCAATGACCACTGGATGCCGGCTGCCCTGATGATGGGGGTGATGCCCAAACACGTGTGTTTTAGTTCCCAAAACACATCATTTAACAAACACTGTGACAATGGCCTTACAGGAGCCTGACAGCACCGCTCTTCAGCTGAGAGCGAAAGGGCCGCCAAAACCAGAGCCCCGAGTACCTCCCTCGACCGGGACTTGAGTCAGCTTCTCGCCTCCATCACCAAGTGAACGGGACTCCAGCTCTGCCCCGCAGACCTGCCGCCTTCCGGTGCCGAGCTATCTGCCAGGCTGTGGAGGCTGCAAATCATGGCTCTGGCAGAGACACGCTGTCTCCATTGGGCAAGCATCACCCCAAGTGGCAGGAACACACGTTTGCAGCTGGTCCTGCAGGAGGCACGTTTGGTTCGGGCTGGGAGTGCCCCACAAGGCTGTGGAGTGAGGGCTTCCCGGCTCTCCTGACAGCCTCTGAGGCTGTAAGTAGAAATGACAGCTGGGCTGGGGGCCCAGGCCCTCTTCAGCCTCAGAGGCAGAGCTCCCCACCCAGACTCCTAGAGTCCAGCGGGCACTCTGCAGTCCGGGCTCTGGGTGTAGAGGCGGGAAGGAAGGCAAGTAAGGATAGCAATGACCACGAACACATAAGGAGCACCGACTGCCTGGCACCAAGTCAAATTCTTCTATGGGCCACCTCGTTTATTCCCTTGGTAGGCAGTACATTAATACTCCCCCATTTCACAGATGAGTAATAAGAACTGACACTCACATGGCCCTTACTGTGTGCCGAGCTGCCACATTTGGACCCCTGGACAGCACTAAGAGGCAGGTACTGTTATTTCCCCCACTTTCCAGATGGGAAGACTGAGGCACAGAGAGGGGAAGTGACTTGCCCTGGAGAAGCCCATTCAAACCCAGGTGGCCAGGCTCTGAGGCTACAGCCTCTTACATCCCACTCTACCAACTCCTGTTATAATTCCACCCAGGATAAGCCCCTCTGGGAGACTTCTCATATAGTCTTTCAGCCGTTGGCCAGTGCTGGCTGGCCCCAGGTCTGCTTGGAATGCGTCGTGAAACACAGCTCAGGCAACAACTCCTCCAGGAAGCCTGCCCCGACTGCCTCCATCTGCAGCTGGGCTGTCTCTCCTTGGAACTCCACAGAACCCCTTGTACTCAGCCCATCATGGAAACTACTGTGCTGGACTGTGCTTGCTCTTTATTTGACTGTGTCCTCCAAATTGTGAGCTCCCTGAGGGCAGACACTGGGATCTATTCACCCTTAAACCCCAGCGCCAAGTGTAGAGACAGACACGGTGGTCAGGAGCATCTGATAATGGATTGATAGATGAATGAATGAATGAATAAGTGAATGAATGAATGAGTGAGAACTCTTCAACAATCCCCTGGCCCCCCCTCTCTAATGTCTACGAATGATAACTGCTGTTTACTCAAACTCTCTTGATGTATTGCTGGACTGTCTGTTTTCATATAAGCCCTTAAAATTTAATTTTTGTTACTTCTTAAAACAAAACTTTTTCCTAAAATGCCACATTCGGCATGCTGACAGTGAAAGTGGATTTTTTTTTAAGTTGCAAAATAGGAGAGATGGACCAGAAAAGGAGTATAATCCCCCAAATAATCAGGAACCTACGAGCAGGGGGAAGGGAGGGGCACAGAACATTCTAGAAGCACTGAGATACTCTGCATGGAAACAAATTCATTTTCAAGTTTAAGGTTCTATTAATAAAAGATCCGTGATTCTAAGATTAAGATGAGCCAAGGGAAAAGAGACTTTGATGTTTAGAAAAATGTATTTAACCTAAATTACAGAGCAACCACAACATGAAATACGATTTATTGTTAAAAAGTATGAGGAAGATGTGTATGGCTTGGAATGGCTTTCAGGATACATCGTCATGCAAATAAAGCAAGGTGTGGAACAGGTGGAGCATGCTGCCATTTGTGAGGAAAAAATATATACTTGTGTAAGTAAATATACAAATATATATAAATATTTGAAAACATGAAGAATATTGGAGAAAGACCCGGGAAAACTGCACTAACACCTGTCTCTGTAAGGAGAACGGAGTGATGGGGGAAGGGGAGAGAGGGAGACCTACTTTTTAAATTCTACCTCTTTCTGCATTTTGTAACATTTGTGGTTAGTAATTTAAAAAAATAAACGTTAGAAATGCAAACTCTGTGTAAATACAGAATTCTTTTGTGTTTCGCAGTTTCTCTTCTTTATGGCATCTGCTCCCACCCGTCCTGACTTGGCTCCTCTCGGAGGGATTCTTAAAACAGTCTAAGCCAAATTTGACTACTTCTTTTTTGAAACATCACACGTCAAAACATCTCTCTTCTGCTTATTTCAGGCCAGGGCTCAACTTGTCAGGCGACAGAAGACAGGGAGCTGGGTGTGTCCTTCCATGGCCTGAGACCCCAAATCCTGAAGGATCCCTCTCTGAGAGGACACAGCCACTGCCTCTTCCATGACCTGCGACAATGAGCACATTCCAGCGTCACAGCATCGCCCCTCCACCCCTGCTTCTGGCGACTCCCCCAGCAGAGACACACACACACACAAACACAGATGCATACACACACATACATAGACACAAAACACACACAAATGTAAACACATTGTCTGCACAAATACATACACAAATTAATATACACAGAAAACACATACACATAAACACCCCCGCACAAATACATACACCAAACACACATAATACAGATATACACACATACACATATATATTATACAAAACATTCACAAATATACAAAACACATAGACAACATACATAAGCATATACAACACAAAACACATTCAAATACATGCACATACAATTACACACAAACACATAACACACATACAAACTCACACACCCGGGGATGTTCACAGTAGCACCATTTTTGGAAACAGCGAACAACCCAGCTGCCTTCCCATCAGGACATCTGACCACCGTTCACCCCTGAACACAATGAAGGGGAATTTTAAGTGCTCACAAGGAAAGATGTCACATGTCATTAAGTTTAAAAAGTGCAAGAGGCAGAAAACTCTGCCTTAAATCACGCGTCATCCCGTACCCCAGGATTAATCAAGGTGTCCTATCTCAGGTATCCAAGGTACTTCTGGGCTTCAGCCATAGGGCGAGGGGAGAGTGTGGGAACAGAGGGTCCAGAGTGGTGGGTGACAGAGGGCTTCCTGGGAGTCATGGCCTCTTACCCTGAAAAGTGGGTCAGACTTGGGCAGGTTGGGGAGAAGAGAGAAGGAAATGCAGGTGAGGAAACAGCCCAGGGAAAGGAGAGTGGGGGAAGCAGAACGTCATCTTTAAGAGCCTACTACTCTTGGGTATCCACAGGACAGCCTACTACTCTTGGGTACCCACGGAGCAGCCCTGCAGGGTAGGTGTAGGGCCCATCTGCCGATGAGGGACTGCTGTGTGCAGAAGAGGAGGGCTCAGAGCATATTACGTGGACAAGGTGCCTCTTCTCCTGGGTGGGGGCTGGGCAGGGGTAGGGGCCTAGCCTGGAAGTTCACAGTCATCAACCAGCACGGCAGCTCCACTGTTGAACACCCAGCCCTGGTGGAGGAAGAAAACCAGTCGGGCTGACATTCCATTGCCCTGAACAGAGCCAAGGGCTCCATTTCTTTCTGGTGCCCAGCCCAGCCTGTGGCTTTGTTCAGAGACCCTGCCCAGGGTGCTACCTGTTCTAACTCATAGCTAGATCCACTCCCTGCTCCTGAATCCAGCCCTTAGTAAGCCAGAGGCCCTGGAAAACACCCAAAGTTGGGGTGGAACTGCTTCCCGAAGTGCTTCTTCTGCTCATCACGTGACTCAGTGGGTCACAAGTTGGTGAGATTGCTCTGGAAGCCTCAGCTGGGAGCTCCAGGGTGCAGGGGCCAGGCCCCATGCACCACTCAAAGCCAGCTTATCAGACGGCTGCCAAGACTGGTGCACCAGCAGAGCCCAGAGACCTGTTCTGGCAGACACCCACCCCCCCAGTTGAGCCCACAGGCAAAACAAGAGACCCATCTGCAAGGCACTGGGCCCATGCAGGCTTTCGGGCATGCTGGAGAGGTTGTGAACATCCTTAGGATCGGAACTCATTTGGCAGGACCTAGACGTCAGACCTAGTGATCGTGGAAGGCTCTCAAAGGCTCTGAAGAGTGCAGTGGGCTGATGTCCAGCTGCCAAAGGGCCCATCTCTCAATGTGGGGGCAACATCCAGCCACTGGGGCTCGAGGTGCTGGGCACTTGGACATTTTGTTTCATCTTGTGTGAGCACACACTATGGCCAGCTCCAAGCACTGTGCTTCACTGTGTCAGCCCCCAGAGGGTCATCCCACTGATACGTGAAGCGGGTTCTAGTGCCACAGCCCACCCCCAGCTGCAAACCCAAGCCCAGCGTCTGGTGCATTTCAAACTCAGGATTTCTCAGGTTTTAGAAAGGCAACAGGTGGGCATACTGCATACTGAGCGATGTTCACAGTGGTCTAGATCAGGGTTCCCAGCTGTGGCTCTAGAGTACACAGTGGGTGGCCGTCCTGTGCACTGCCACCGTGTTGCACACCATCCCTGGTCTGTACCCACCACCGACCAGTGCCAGCAGCACCCCCTCCCCACAGTCGTGACAAACATAAATGACTCTAGACAGATACTGCCCCCAAGGAAGTGAAAATTGGTTTGGGGAGCAGAGATATGCATATAATACATGTAAAGATATACAACATATCCGTGATGTTAACATTTCATGGGAAAGCAATTCAGGAAAAAATGTTTAAAAAGGCCCTTCAGGAGACAATAATGAAAAAAACCCTGACATTACCCTGATGTAGGACAACACCCCTCAGGCAAAGGTGTTAGCATTTCAGCAGCCACATGTATGAATAGTCACACCACATGGGATAAATAAGTACTATTTGCAACCTCACATCAGCACACTGTACAGGGTAGTTTTGCCTCAAATGAGAGCTCTGTGGATTTTGGAATGGTGGATATGGGATTGTGAACCCGGTGTTCTATTTTATACATGAGAAAACAGAGGCTCAAAGGTATTAAGCAACTGTGTGTGTGTGTGTGTGTGTGTGTGTGTGAGCGAGCACACACTCACACCGAGGTGGAGCTGACACCAGAAGGATTTAATCACCACACAACATGGCCTCCAAAGCAATGTAAATGACTCTGGTGATGGATTTGAACATCATGCCATTAAAATTGGGTTCTTCACCTCTGTCCCAATTACCTTGCTTCTAAAAGTTATTCCAATTATGCAGATATATGAAGGTGGATGTCTAACCATGTTTACGGCAGCACTATTTATTTATAAGGCAAAGAGACTGGAAACAACCTAAATGTCCAAAAAACAATTGGTCCCTGACTCCATAAAGTGGGGGTAACCCAAAAAATGGGATATAGTGTAGCCTTTGAAAATGTGGCTGCGGGTCCATGTTCACTGATGTGGGAAGTAAGTCAGAGTAGAGAAAATGAAAGAAAACTGGGTACAAAAGAATTTCATGTAGTATAATTCCATGTTACTGATCAATCTATTTGCATAAATGCAAAAATGTATATATTTTGCACATATACATTGCATATATAGGGCACATATATTATGTGTGTATCCAGTTGATCCTTGAACAATGTGAGTTTGAGCTATGTGGGTCCCCACTGATGCATGGATTTTTTTCCAATAAATACCTTGGAAAATTTTTTTGAATTTGCACCAATTTGAAAAACATTTTCTTTTCTCTAACTTATTGTAAGACTACAGTATATAACACATTTAACATACAAAATATGTGTTAATTGACTGTTCATGTTATCAGTAAGGCTTCCAGTCAACACTAGGCTATTACTAGTTACGTTTTTAGAGGAGTCAAAAGTTACATGTGCATTTGACCACGCGGGGCTTGGTGCCCCTAACCCCCAAACTGTTCAAGGTTCAATATGTGTGTGTGTGTGTGTGTGTGTGTGTGTGTGTGTGTGTGTGTGTGTGTATTTTTAAAAGTCTTAAAAGATATATACATGTTATAAGTATTATTTCTAGGGGGTGAAATGTTGAATAACTTTTTCCTTTTCTTCTTTCTCTACAGTGAGAACGTTGTTTAATTCTTTTAAAATAGGAAAAGGGCCCAGAGCACACCCAGGCAGGCAAGCACTGTGGTTATCTGGCCAGGGGTGGGGGAGGAGGACTTTTGTTCAGCGTCTCTCTGCGGTCTCCCCGCCACAGGGAGAGCTGTTGGTGCGTCTCGTCTCACAGACATGCAGACTCTTTCGGGAGCTTAACTGCCACCAGGCGGGGCTGTGTTCCCCAGCCCTTGGTGTTACAGGAGACCGAATGAGGGATGGCTGAGAGGCCCTAAGAGGAGCAGGCAGATTAGCTCTTAAGGCGACAGGGGCGGATGGTCCAGGCATGGTGTACGCAGTGGCTCCGTGAGAATTTCCGCCCCCCAGCCCCACTGGGCCCGCCCTGGGCCCCCAGTCACTTCACCTCCTCAGCCCGGCACAGCAAAGCGGCCAGGGCTCAGGCAGACCTCGGGTCCCTGTCCATGCCTCTTATGAGCGATGTGACCTTAGGTTAGTCACTTTCTCAGAACCTCAGTTTCCCCTACAGTAAATGGGCATCATTACTGGGGTTGCGTCCCTGGGTTAGGATATCACCCAGGGCTTCTGTGCCAGGCAGGGGGCAGCCACCCCCTTGTGCCTACTGTTTGCTCCCCACTGGGCCCCTCAAGTGACGACAAAACCATGTCCAGTGCACAAGCCATAGGATCTGGCTTTCCCAAAGAAAGGGGGCTCAGAGGTCACCCGGAGCTTGCAGGGAGGGCTAGCCCTTACTCAGTACCCCCTATGTGCCAGCGCTCTGCTAAGGACGCTGAGATGCCTCAGGTGTCTGTCCTGGGGGAAGCTTAGAATTGAGCCGAGGAAGTGGACATGTAACATTTCAACAGGGTGTGAGAAGGGCAATGGGCTGGAATGGATGCAGCACAGAGGTTAGTGATGGGGAAGGCTGGGAAGGCTTCCTGGAGGCGGTGACTCTTGAGTGAATCTTTCCTGAAGAGTATGAGTTAGCCAGGGGAAGAAGAGGGGTGGTTGAAGCAAGGGCACAGGTGTGTGAAGCAACACGGAAACTCCACACAGCACAGTATTTTTGCCTGGGGCATTAAGTCAGAAGTGAGGGAGGGAGGCAGAGCCGGGGCCAGGCAGGGCATTGAGTGCCTTGCTAAGGAATGCTTATCCCAAGAATGAGATGGAAAGCCAGCAGAGCGCTGTAAGTCAGGGAGGGGCAGTTAACAGAGCAGAAATATCATTCCAAGGGAAGAGAACATCCCAGCTGCTGTGTGCACAGCGGACTGGAGGGGACAAGAGAGGGACCTGGGGGCCAGTAGGAAGGATGCTCCCCACGGCTGTCCAGGTGAGAGACCACAGAGGCCTGGCCCAGGGCACAGCAAAGCGAGGGAGAGAAGCACATGCATCTAAGGAAAATATAAGTAGCTAAAACTAGCGGGACCCTGCAGGGTGGCAGACCCTGACTGCCAGTTCCCACAACCGGGGCATAAGCTGCCGCCAGCAACTCGGCTGGAGACTGTGGGAAGGGACTCCAGGGCCCAATCTTCCCACATTTTCCTGATGCTTCTCTGTACTTCCAGTGAATTCCCGAAGGAGGGGGCAAGTGAAGGGTTGGGGTCTCACCTCCGAGGGGCTGGGATGTGAGCTGCAGACCATGCAGGTCACAGGGATTCAGGGAAGAGAGACGTCAGGTTGGCAGGCACCTGGGAGCCTGGTTCTCTGGCATTTAGAATCTGTGTGGCCTTGGGTCAGTCCCTCCGCCTTTCTGAGCCTCCATGAGAGCAGAGAACCACTCTGTGAGTTCAGGGCTGATGCCAGCAGTGCATGGGCTAAAGATCTATGTCAAGTGTCAAGTGCTCTGCCCGGCCGATGGTAACTACTCAGGAAAGGACTGCGACTGTAAGTCAGCATCACAGTCTCTGGCTCAGAAACCAGCAGGAGACACAGAGCCAAAGGCGCAAGCTCATACAGGGAGCTCTTAGGAATTAGGTGTTTTCGGAATTCCGCAGCGCCACTCCCTTGGAGGAGCTGGTGTCACTTATAGGAATCATAAGAGTCCCTGTAGCAATGACTACCCTTGGCTTCCGGAAAATAAGGCCCCAGCTATGACTGCTGTTCTCTGGGGGGTAAACCAGAGCGACCACGGGAGTGAGGTGCAGGGAAACACAGGACAGGGTGGAGAATCCTGGGCCGGGCAGAAGCTCCAGCTGAGCCCACCCACCACCACAAGCCTTAAAAGGCGCCAGGGAACGAAAACGCCAGGCTAGCTGGAAGCTGCTGGGCTGACATCCTTTCCAGGGCCAGGGCAGGCTGGAGAAAGCCCAAGCTTGTGGCTGGGCACCTGTAGCCCCCGAACACCCCTCATGCCTGTCCCTGGCTCCTCCTCCTGGTGCACATCCTGCTTCAGTGAGGCTGGACGTGGTGTGGTTCTGCAGCCTGCAATGCTGCTGCCTGCTGCTGCATACTTCCACCTAGAATGCCCAACCCTGCCTGTCTGCAGGCAAACTCCTACTCTACCTTCAAGACCCAGATCTCCACAGCACAGGGGGACACACAATCCTTACTCATAACTCTCCTAGATCAGTTCTGACCACTCACACCCCAAGACAGAGTGGCTCTGAGAGGTGGGACCATACTGGGTTCACGTCTCTCTTCTCAGGGCCAAAGCCGGGGCCCAGCACAATGCAGGAGCTCGGTGAATGACCGAGGAAGGAAGGAGGAAAGAAGCACTCAGAGGAGAGAAGAAGGGAGGGGACGGTCAAGACCCAGGCTGTGGCTGGTCTAAGGAAGGTACCCAGGTATTAATTACTAGGGTACCAAGCCCCAATGTCCTCATCTATAAGAATGGGGACAGTAGAGCCCACCTCCCCAGGCTGTTAAAGATGGCAGTCAACAGTAAGTGCAAAGGCCCTCGCACACAGGAAGCCTTTCTTCTATGCATGCATTTAAGCACCTACTGTGTGCAGGCACTGCGAATGAGGCAGGTAAGCCCGTGCCTTGAGGGAGCTGACAGTCTAGCATGGGAAATGGACAAAATAGAGAAAGGAGATGACAGATTATGCCACAAGGTGCTATGAGCCCTGGAGAAAAATTAAGCAGGGGGTGGGGATAAGAAGGCCAGGGCAGGGGGCTGCCAATTTTAAACAAGGTGGTCAGGGTCAAGGGAAATCTCTCTTTTGAGGCATTTGAGCAAAGGCCCCAAGGAGGTGAGGGAGACAGCCAGGCAGAGGCCTAGGAGGAGGGCCAGGCGGGGAAATGGACCGAGGCAGGCTATTGCCATAAATGCTACCGTTACCGCACACAACGGTTTGGGCATCCGGCGTGCCGATCTGGGAGTCTAGGCTAAAGCACCCCACACCCTCCCTCTCCCATTTCCCCAAATCGCATTCGAAGTCTAACATTCCCTCCGCCCACTCTTAAACCTGAGCTTCCTAAATAAAAACAGGAATTAAGCACCCAAAGTGTGAGGCGCTGACTTCATCCCCATTGGACGGAAGATACTCTGGGCCTCCAGATGAGAGGGCTGAGGTCTTCCCAGCTCATCCAGTCCCGGGCTGCCAAACACTCCCTGCTGAAGTTTGTTCTCTTTTATTTTTAAGCACTGACTGAGCACCAGCTGTCTAAGGGCAAGACCCTCTGCTAAGCGCATTCGTAAGTGTCAGCTCCAATTATGAAAACCAAATTCACAGGCTTCCAATATTCTGTTCCCACTGGGGAAGGGGTGAGCATTATCCACTGTCAGTATCCCACTCGCCAGATGGGCAAAGTTCCAAAGGGATGTGACGTGCTCAGTGATACACAGGAGTCAAACCCCAGCAGCACAGACTCGATTCTGCTTCCGAGGTTACCTCTCTAGCCCCCACTTATTTGAAATAGCATAACAGCAACAGCAAGCTTGGCCCTGGGAACTGCTCTTGTCCTCAGATGTTCTCATTAAATAAGTAACATTTCGGTGATCTGTTGGTGAGGCCTGGGGGGCAAGGCTGGGAAGGAAGCGTGATTCTTTAAAATAAAAGTGCAGGCAAGGGATTTGTTTCCACAACATATCTTCGAAGGACTACTTGGTGTCAAGGTCCAAGCACCGTAATGGATCTGAGGTCAGAAAGGCCTGGGACTGAGTCCTGGCTCTGCTCAGCACCAGCATTGTGACCCTGCACAACTTGCTTCACCTCTCGGAGCCCATGCCTGGTGGGGACTACTGGAACTCTTATCGTTATTGTTTATACCATAATTAGAGTGTGCCGATAAACTCTGAGATAGTCCTACCCACAAAGAACCTTCCAATCGGTGAGAAGTTGATTTTCTGCAGAGGTAACCTGTGTGTGTCACCAGGTTTTTTAATATGTGATTTGTAAAGAGAATCACACACATGTACTGTCACCACACCACTGGCAAGAGACGGCTCTGCTCTCCAGGCTGAGTGTCCATTGAGTGCCTCAGAGCTGGTCGGGGCCTCATTTTAGGAATAAGGAACCTGAGAACCTGGAGAGAAGTGGGCTGGGCAGGTGACACAGCTAGTGGTGGCAGTGTTCAAAGGGGAGGCTGGAACTGCTCTGCCACCTCCCTCCTGGAGGAAGCAGAGGGTGGGGGTCACCAGGACCAATCCCTCCCAATCCTCAACTCTCCTACACCGTCTGTGGAACAGGTCAGTAGGGACACGGTCAGGCCAGAGGCCACACTATGGCCTTGGGGAAATCATGGTCACTGTCACTACCCAAGGGGCAGATCACTGGAGGACTCTCATCTTTAAAACCCCGTTTTGCAGCTGTGCTACCCATGGGACTGAAAACAACGGGTAACATGGCCAGCCACCCTCAGCCTTTCCAACACTAAGATGCTGCTAGTCCGATGCTTTTTATAACTCACCCCACCCCCAGCAGGGAAAAGAGGCAGTGGCATATTCCATTCTTCCTCCAGCTCCCTATTTATAGCATGTTGACAGGCGAGGGATGGTCTCCAACAATAATTAGGAAACACACACAGGGCCCCAGGTCTCCGGAGGGCCCTGTGGCTGTCGGGTGGCTCTGCCGGGCATCAGGATACACTCACTGTCCCTAAGGGGAAGGGGCTCCCAGCCACCCCTGGGCCAAGGTGCACGTGGCTGAAGGGGATTAAAAGCAGGTTAGTCACGGAGGGCAGGGGGATAGGTGAAGGAGTTAAAGAAGTGCAAACTTCAAATTATAAAATAATTTAGTCACAGGGATGGAAGTACAGCATAGGGAATAGAGCTCATAATATTGTAACGGTGGCGGATGGTAATGACACCACAGTGAGCATTTAGGCAGGTATGTAACCGATGAGTCACCAAGTTGTTCATCTGAAACCAATGTAATATTGTATATAAACTGTATATCAATTTTTTAAAAAGCAGGTTAGTCAAGCACTGAGTGCAAAAGGGCACTTCCCCCTGAATTTGGAGATCACAGGTCCCCATGAGGGCTCTTCCATTCTTGCATGGAAACATCATCCGATACTAACAGTGGCCACATGGGGACCCTGGCCAGGTCAGGGTCAACAGTGAATGAGGCTTACACAGGGATCCCAGGGCAACGAGGTTCAGAGTGGTGGCCCCTGGTAGAGACAGGACTACATTTCATGCCCTGCTCTGCCCTGCCTGGTGGTGGGGTCCTGGGCAAGTCTTTGGTCTCACTGGGCCTCAGTTTCCTCTTCTGTACAATAGGTCTCCTAACTGTACTCACTTCACTCAGCTGTTATGAAGACCATACATATATTTGTTTTAGGTTTTGGCGAGTTTGATTTTCCTCACATGGGAGGCCACTTGCCTCTGAACGCTGCCCCCAGTCCCAAGACCACACTCTGTGCTTTGCCAAACACTAGAACCGCTTTACAAGTTTGTCCAGTGGCCTGCAGGTGGGGGGCAGGGAGGGATGTCATCTGTTGCACTGGGCCCACTGGTGAGCTGGGGCCAGGAGTCAACATAACATTTGCTAAGGAGCATCCCCTTCAAAGGAGCATCAGGGGAGCCAGACGTGTGTGCAAACTGATAGAGTCTCGGTTACATGTAATGAGTGTGGATTAGTTCATCGAGAGGGAGACAAAACAGGGAAGGCTACCTGGAGAAGGCTTGTGAACTGGGGCTCAGAGGATGGGGATGCAAGGGCCTTCCAGGGAGGAGGATCATTCAGCAAAATGGTAAAGGTGGAAGAACTTGGAGTACTGAAAAAGCTAGTTAATAGTGAAAAAAAAAAAAAGAAAGGAAAAAGAAAGCATGTGTTGTGTTTCTTACATTCAGACAGGCAGTTTCACGATGAATCCCTTCAAAAGCCCTAGGATGGACGTACTATTATTCTCATTTTAAATACAAACCAACTGAGGTTCAGAGAGGTTAATTCACCTGCCCAAGGTCACACAGCACAGAAGTGGTAGAACCAGGAAGAATCTGATCCACTCTAATCCCAAACCCAAGTTTCTAGACCACCAGGCTGTCCTGTGTTTTCAGGGAAAATGAGACTGAAGTCTGCCAGAGGTGAGAGCCAGTGACTAAGGCTCAGCCCGTCACCGGGCTCAGGAGTCACACCTGTCAGATGAGAAGGTGGACTGAGGCGAGCAGAGACCAGCGTTTCAGGTTTCACAACCACGAGAATTTATAGAACAGAAGAAGGGAGGAAGGGAAGGGAGGAAAGATCAGCGGGGAGTGGGCTACACTGGGCCGCCAGCATTTCAGTCTGCTGAATCAGGACGCTGCCCACCCCCAGAAAAAGCCAACTTCTCATTTTCTATCAATTCATTTCAAATGCATTTTTGGACATTTTAACACCCTCCAATACTGACAAACATTATTTCCAAATAAAAGGCAGTCCTTTCGGAATGAACTGAGTTTTTCTTCTCTCTTTCTCACTGGCTGCAGATGCACACAGCTCAGGCTGGCTTCCCTGGGCAGACTGGACGCTCCACGGGGGAGGAGTTCTTGTCAATCCCCACTGTCTCCCCAGCACCTTGCCCAGTGCCTGGTCCAGGGGAGGAGCTTGAAAAATACTTGTTAATGGATGACGGCAGAAGGCGGAAGGCTAGCGAAAGACCATGGCAGAGCTCCCCAGCCTGTGGGCCAGTGTCCGGAGGCCAGCTGCCCAGATGACACAAGTAAGGACTTCTCCTATTGGTGGGTTCCCAGTGTGAGAACGGGAGATGTCAGTGGCTCTGCCTCTGAAGACAGGGATCCCTGCTTGGTTTCCAGGCATAAGACATGAGAACCCAATGGGTTTCATCCACCTGGCCTAAAGGGAGCCCAGTCTAAAGGGACTGAGAGCAACAGACAATACCCTGCTCCCTCTGGCCCAAAACATCAATTTCAAAGGCAGACTTTTACAGACCAAGATGGCACCTGGGGCCGCTTTAGTGGGACACAGCAGAAAATCCATGGGCATCTTGCACTCTGCGGTGACAGAACCAGTTACCTGACTCTTTTGTGGCCTCCAAAATCTTGCCTATGGCTTGGGAAGACTCTGGGAAGGAATCAGATTCTGCAACTTGTGGACAGGGTTGTGCTCACTGCTGAGTTACTAATTTTTTCCTTCTCATGTAACGGGATACGGGCACCATCACAGCAGTAGAACATTCTCACAAATTGGAGTACCAACCACTATGGGTTTCCCATTGCTAGGCAACCAGAGGCTGCTGCTACAGGGCACATGCCACCCCCGCCCCCGGGGACTTGAGAGTGGAATTACGGGGGACTGTGGATGTTAAAGGTCTGCCCACAGAAATGCCTGACAGAGAAATGTGCAGCTCATTAATTGTTAATCTTCAGCAAAAAACCACCGTGTTTGTGGTGTTTCATAGCTTTATTAAGCTCTTCGCTGAGATTCACTCCATTGCATTTGCTCTCTCATCCATCCCTATGAGGCAAGGACTGTCCTTATGCTGCTTAAAGCCCGGGAAACAGAGGCTTGGTGGCAGAAAGGAGCTTGCCCAAGGTCGCAGAGCTAGTACGTCATGGAGCCAGGGTTCAAATTCATGTCTACTGAACTCCAGAACTTGGAAGGTGCCAGACAGACCCATGAACTTGCGCCCTAAATCAGAACCACTGGAATTAGCTTCAAGAAGTTGGAAAATAAAAA
The DNA here is from genome assembly GCA_032199065.1 of Smutsia gigantea. NCBI lineage: Eukaryota > Metazoa > Chordata > Mammalia > Pholidota > Manidae > Smutsia > Smutsia gigantea. Next base: position 283,755 of record JAVSCE010022533.1, on the reverse strand, counting down.
CCGACTTTGATGGACCAGCTCTTTAGATCAAATTAACTTGGGGAGATGCACAACCCCTCACTGGCTGTCCCAAGCACCGTGGAGAGGCAAGTTAGAAAATGGATACGTCACCCAAATAGCCTTGGTGGTCAGGATTTTTTTCTGATTATAGAAGATAGACATTTTCACTGTAACATATACGTAGAGATCTAGATACAAAGATATATAATAAGAGCAGAAAGCTATAAAGATGAAAATAAAAACAACCCACAATTCCACTTGCAAAGAGAATCACTGTTAAAATGTGGGTAAATTTACTCCCTGTCAGTTTTCGGACCCTTATTTTACAAAGCTGGGATCAGACGTCATGGGTGATCTGCCAGTGTGATTATTTGTTTAATGGTTTATTATTCTTACTGTTGCCTACTGGAAGCTACTATGTGCTGAGTCTTGTGTCTCATCTGTTTTATAGTCTTGTGAGGGATCGAGGCTGAGAGAGGTGAGGGGCTTGTGCAAAGTCACACAGCAAGTCCCAGGAAAGCCTGACAGAGAGCTCTATTTTGCCAACTCTCCTTCACTTTCTGCTTCCCATATATGTTTCAGCAATGTCCAATCAGGAGCTGGAATGACTATTAAAAACAGCAGTGACCATTTATGGAGTGCTTACTTTGAAGCAGGCATAATTTCTCTATGCTGACTTCCTGTTCCAGAGTCTCCCATGGCTGCCCATCACAAGCAGAATAAATCCCAAAGTCCTCACCAGGTCCTACCAGGACCTCACTCATGGCCCCACACTTCCCACCTCTCTAGCATTGAACCCCAACCCCCACTGCCTTTGGTGGACAGACTAATGATCCCCACCTTGTGTGACAGCCTCCCCTTGAAGGGATGGGACCTGTGACTTGCTTCTGACCAGCAGAATAAGGCAAAGGCTGTTCTCTTTGTGACTGTGGCTGTTACTCCTGTGACTACATTACATTATATAAGCCTCCCTTGCTGGCTCACTTGCTCTAGAGAGTCTTCCTGCTGGCTTGATAAAGTAAGGGGTCACACTTGAAAAAGCCCACGTGGCAAGGAACTGCGGGAGGACTCTAGATGACAGCCAGGGATCTCCGGCCTTCACCCACAAGAACTGAGTTCTGCCAACAGCTGCAGCAGACTTGGAAGTAGATTCCTCCCCAGTCAAACCTGCAGATGAGAACACAGCCCAGCTGATGCCCTGCCTGCAGTCTTGGGAGACCCTGAGAAAAGAACCCAGCTCAGCTGTGCCTGGATTCCTGACTTATAAAAACTGTGAAATAATACATCTGCATTGCTTAAGCCACAAAGTTTATGGCAATTTGTTCTGCTACAATAGTAACTAATACAGAGCCCACACTCCATTTCTCAGTCTCCAAGTCTTCCTCTCATTAGAGCCCCCAGCCAGTGACCTCTATGTGGTATCTGAAGCACGGCAAGCACAGCACAGGCCCACCTTAGAGCCTTCGCACTCGCTGCCCTCAGTCCTGAAATGTTCTTCTCCCACGCATCTGCATGTCTCTGTCCTTCATCCAGGCCTCTGCTTGTATGCCCCCTTCTGGATGAGGGCTTCCCTGACCATCTGTGTGAAGTACATATACCCCCATGCTTCTCTAAACCCCCAACTCTGCTTTTATGATTCTTCATAGCACTTAGAAGCACCTGATTTTTTTTTAATTTTGGTATCATTAATATACAATTACATGAGCAACACTGTGGTTACTAGATTCCCCCCCCTTATCAAGTCCCCCCCACATACCCCATTACAGTCACTGTCCATCAGTGTAGTAAGATGCTATACAGTCACTACTTGTCTCCTCTGTGCTATACTGCCTTCCCCGTGCCCCGCCCCCTACATTATGTCTGCTAATCATAATGCCATTTTTTCCTCTTATCCCTCCCTCCCCACCCTTCCTCCCCAGTGCCTTTCCCTTTGGTAACTGTTAGTCCATTCTTGGATTCTGTGAGTCTGCTGTGGTTTTGATCCTTCAGTTTTTGCTTTGTTCTTACACTCCCCACAGATAAGTGAAATCATTTGATACTTGTCTTTCTTTACCTGGCTTATTTCACTGAGCATAATACCCTCTAGCTCCATCCATGTTGTTGCAAATGGTAGGATTTGTTTTCTACTTATGGCTGAATAATGTTCCATTGTGTATATGTACCACATCTTCTTTATCCATTCATCTACTGATGGACACTTAGGTTGCTTCCATATCTTGGCTATTGTAAACAGTGCTGCGATAAACATAGGGGTACACATGTCTTTTTGAAATTGGGCTCCTGCATTCTTAGGGTAAATTCCTAGGAGTGGAATTCCTGGGTCAAATGGTATTTCTATTTTGAGTTTTTGAGGAACCTCCATACTGCTTTCCACAATGGTTGAACTAATTTACATTCCCACAGCAGTGTAGGAGGGTTCCCCTTTCTCCACATCCTCACCAACATTTGTTATTGTTTGTCTTCTGGAGGGTGGCCACCCTCACTGGTGTGAGGTGATATCTCCTTGTGGTTTTAATTTGGATTTCTCTGATCATTAGCAATGTGGAGCATCTTTTCATGGAAGCACCTGATATTAAACATCTTTTGTTGTTATTGTTCATTGTGTCCCTTCTCCATCCAACTAGAAAACAGACTGCATGAGGCCATGCATGTCTACCTTGTTCTCTGATGCATCCCCAGCACATGGTAGGCCCACAATAAGCATTTGCTGAATAGATGAATGGCCTAATTAAATCCCGACAACACCTTTGACAACTAGATAGAGTTAATGTTTTTTAATGAGAAGAAACTAAGGCTCAGAGAGGCAATGTGACTCACTCAAGGTCACATACAAATAGGTAGCAGACTCAGCATCCAAGCCCAAGTCTGTCTTGGACCCCCATCTACACACAATACAGTCTCCCCCCACCTCCTGGGACCTCTACCCCACTACCCAGGGAGGCCTGCTTCTGGTTGGGCTCCCCTCACAGGAGCAAGGCCAGAGGCTGCAGCCTACTAAACCTGTCTTCCCATGGCCCTCCCAGATGAACCACATCAAGGGGGCCTCGACTCCCCCCTCTTACTATGTCACTGCTTCTCTAAGTACTGCAGGAAATGGGCGTTCCTTTTATAAATATCTTCCAAACAGCATCCCCAGGATTGCCAGCTGAGAAGAGATAAGCACAAATGCTCAGGAGGTCCCCTAAGAGCTAGACCCATATTAACTGTTCCTCCACTGCTTCTCAGTCAGGGGTTGGGGAGGAGGGGTGGAGATGGCTGGGCCTTCTCTCTGCTTAAGCACTGAAGCTGGCTTCCCCTTTCCCCCAGAGGGAAGAGCAGGCAAGGGGTGAAATTCTAAAGCCCCCAAAGACTGAATGTCTCTCTTAACAATCTGGAACCCTCCTGAGGCAGCCGTGTAACCACTCTAATTCCCGCACAGAAGCCCTGGTACACAGCAGGCTGCCCACCTGGAGTAATGCAGGCCCCAGAGGCTGGGCAGAAACACTTCAGTGGGTTGGAGAGATACAGGCCTGAATTTCTTTAAAGGACCCTGAATTTCTTTAAAGAATTCTGGTATTTGAGGGTTTTTTTCCACTGCAGGTTGGCAGTCCATTCTGGGATGAACCAACGGATTGAATAAATGAATGGAAATGTCAGGATCAGAAATTGTGCTGTAACTGAAATGGGAATAGGTTTGACTCAGGCCCATTGATAAACCCAGGAAATCAGGACAGGATTAATCCAAAAGAGTGGCTCACGCTATGAGGAAGGAGAAAATGGATGTGTGCAGACTCAGTTCTACAAATGAATTGGTGGATCACACTGAGACGGTGGCAAGCAGTCTATACTACAAGACACACATATTTATTCACTCTCCCTGTGGAAGGATTATTATATACCCCTCGAGCTCAGGTGTGATCATATGATTCGCCCTAGCCCATGAAATGTGAGCAGAAGTGATGCCATTTGTTTCCAGGCAGAAACATTGAGAGCCGACGTACGGCCGGCTGTGTTCTCTTGCCCTCAGCCATGTGTCTGGCCATGTCCAGGCAAGCTGCTCCATCAGCCTGGGCCATGGAGTAACAATGATACGAAACATAGATACAGCCAGTGTCAGTGGACATGTAAAGCACTCAAGAAAGAAACCTAATTTTCTGTTTTAAGCTACTGACACTTTGGGGGCTGCTCATTACTGTAGCATAACCTACCCTATCCTGACATACAGAGGCAAACAAGTTTTGAGATAAGTACAAGAAAAATGAGCCATCGTAAACGGAACACCTGCCGTAGCACAGCCATTCCCTTTACGTAATGAAGAGCAGGAGCTTTTGACGGACACGGGCCCCCAGCTCTGTGTGATCTCAGGCAGAGTGGCTTAACCTCTCTAGGTCTTAGTCTCCCCCACTGTAAACTGTTTACTTACTGGAAACTTTCCCAGCTGTATGCAGGTCCTGCAGCAGGACTGACTCTCTCAGGAAGGGCTGAGCAACCTTTATTTTGCTCTGAAAGAACATCACTGGATGAGGACATGATGGCTAATAACAGGAATTGAGCAAAAAAAAGAAAGACAGACTTACAGAAGTTGGTAAACTCTGCCCATCAGGGCCCATTTGCCTATTAATGAGTAATAAGCTTTGACGATGAGGCAGGTATACAGTGGTATCCCCTCAAAAAACAAGAGATTCATCTCAAATGGCCCTGTCATTACCCGCTTCTGTTAAACTAAATTACGGGCTTGTCAAATTCTCCCGGACCGAGAGAAACCCAGGCGACGACGGCCATTCCACGATTCCATGACACTTTCCTCAAGCCTCCGGCCCATGCGGACAGCCCCCACAGGCCCGGTAACGCAGGCCAGGGAATTCTGGGTGAAGGAGCTGGTGGCTGGTGTGGACGTCTATGCCCTCCTGTCCCTAAATTTTTTAATACACAGTAATAATTTCACATTGGAAACACAAACTCTTACTCTTTAGAAAATAGCAAAGATAAAAGGAGAAAGTAACAAGACTTCCTAGGTGGCCTGTGGCAGACATCAACAATCAATTACAGAACTGAGCCCCACAACCCCTGAGAATCCGCAATGGAGGCACTCCGAGCAGCCTCTGCCAGTCACTTAGAGTTAGCAGGTGGGAGCAAAGCTATTTGGTGCCCTGCCATGGGCTCATCAGCTGGTTACCTTTTATCACAATCATGGGATTAATGAACTGAAAGGTATTTGAGGGGTCCTTCTAACTTGGTCTGGCACCTAGAGCACCCAGCCTCTGCTTGCTTTCCTCCAGAGACAGGGGACTCATCATTTGATATTTCCCATATCTGCAGGCCTGTAGAACACTGAAAGTCCACGGTCCCAAAAAGGTACCCCAGTGATGGGACCTGCCTATTTCACTGCTAGGGAAAAAGTTTTTCATGTGTTAGGTAAAAACCCCATTGCCAGTCTAAGTTCTACCCTGGCTTACACAGAACATAGGTACTTGAGTCCCCTATCCCAGGGACACTCAGAAATCTGCAGGTCAGCCCTGAGCTGCTTCTTCTCCAGGCCTCTTGCTATGATCAGAATACATGTGAAATGCTGGCATGCAAAAGAGGCTCAGAAGCCAGGGAGACCAACCCCTGGGGTACAAATGAGATAATGGAGGCAGAAGCAGGGTTTTCTCTGGCCCCCAGTGGGGTCTTGTCATGACCAGGACTAAGTCCCAGGCTTCCTGACTTCTGTTCTAGGGCTGTTTTCATGATGCCAAGCTGTGGGAACAGGATCAGAAATGCCACATCTAGCTCAATGTGAAAAAAACAACAACACATGGGCTCAGAACCACCCAGATCCAGGTGTGAATTCTGACTTTTACTGGCTGTGTGATCTGGGTAAGCCCTTAGATGTCTCTGTGCCTTGATTTCTTCATCCCAAAAGCAGGGATCATAAAGTTAATAGTGTCTGTGTGTGTGTGTGTGTGTGTGTGTGTGTGTGTGTGAGAGAGAGAGAGAGAGAGAGAGAGAGAGACACATAAAGTCGGAGAGAGACAAAGGAGTATATAAAAGAAGACAATGCAATGGATATGTAAAAGTATATCAGCCCCTCTCCTCCTATTCTAAACAGGGTCAGGGCAGTTCCAACTCAGAGTTCAAGTTAGCTGCAGAGGTTATAAGCTCTGGGATAGCATTATGGTTATGCTCACAGGCTCAAGTCCAAAGCCCTAGGTCAAATGCATATTCGTGACCTCCCAGTCTTGTAACCTGAAGCAAGACATTTCACCTCCCTGCACCTCAGTTCCCACAACTATCAAGTGGGATAACAATACCAACCTAACAGGATGCCTGCAAGGATGAAAAGCATCAGAGCATGTGAACCACTTGGAACAGTGCCCGGACATAGTAAGTGCTAAATAAATGTCATCTACTATTAGTGTTGTTATGGCTGCTGTCTTGGCCCTTGTCTAGCTCTGCCCAAGGAACTGGAAGACGTAGGACCCAAGAGGACAGACAAGAAGGAAATGCTCTCATTGTCCATTTTGAGAGCTGACACCCATCAGACAGCCACGTGAGGGACAGAATCAGCTACTTTTGGTAGCTGCCATCTTAATGACATCTAAAAGGTCATATTTCCCCCACTTAAGAGGTGTTAATTAGTCACACGTCTGGCTTCGATTCTTTAGGCTTCCAGAGTGGGAAGGAAATTTCAAACGTATGAATGAACAGGGAAAAACAAGCAGCTATTGGCACTAGAAGCAGCACACAGGATCCATGCAACAATAGCCCTTTGAATGAGCAGCCCGAGGTGGCCAGGGTCCCTCAAATCTCTGTGACTATGAAGGGAACGGTGGGTGGGGCCAGGAGGGACTGTCACAAACAAAGGTTTAATGGTAATGTTACAAGCTAACCCTCTGGCAAGTCAATGGATCTGTCCAGGACTTGGCCCTCACACGTATAAAATGGAATGTATTTAATGCTATGATAATTGCTAGCATTTATACAGGGTTTGCTATGAGACATTCTGCTAAGTGTTCTACCTGCATTAGTACACTTCAACTTTACATTAAGTTTGTGGAATATATATACACACACAGAAGAAACAGATTCAGAGACATGAAGGAGTTTGCCCCAGGATACAGAGCTGACACGTGGCAGACTCAGAATTTGAACCGTGTAGCTCCCGGCCTCGTAACCACCGCAAGGACCAGCCTTGCAAAGCTGCAGAATGCAAGGCGTGTTCTGCTGCCTCCTGTCTCTGAGTTCAGCACATCAGGGTTACTCAGCCCTGCTGCTCACCACAACCTGGGTTAATGTGCTAGGTGACAGACCCGCCAACATAACTTCTACTGAAGTCTGCCTGAATGAGAGACACATCTCTTTTCAGGATCGGTGAGGGATGACTTTGGTGGGACAGATTTAAAAAAAAAAAGCTGAAAACATAATGCCAGTGATTTTAAGAACAATAAAAAAGACATATGCATCCCCAGGGCTGAAAAGGGAGTGGGGAACTGGATTTCAGGTACACACACACACATACATTCAACCAGGAGGGCAGGGGGAGGTGGGGAGGAGAGCCCCACCCTCTCACAGTTCCAGAACTGCATGCCAGCCAAGACGTGATAAACACAGGAATGCAGCTGCCAAGCCCTCTGGCGCATTCATTAATTAAACTGTATGGATTTGCTCTGTTCCCAGAAACATCCACTCATTTCAATAATAACTGGAGGCCAACCAGGTTTGGGCTATAAAAAGAGCATGTGGGGTACCAGCCACTGTGGAGAACAGCAAAAACCCCAGGTCTGGGGTGGGATTCTGGATTCCAGGTCTGCCCTAAAGGGCCTGCATGACCTTGGCCAAGTCATTTTTACAGGTGGGGCTCAGCCCCTTCTCTGGACAAGAAGGGAGGGCCTAGGCCAGATGGCAAGTTCCTCTTCTGGAACTTCGGAGCCCTCTCTGGCCCTGGCCCATCAATGCCCAGATGGGAGTGATTTATGTATCTGTACATGTACCTTCCTTTCTGCCCAATAAAAATAGAGGAGGGAATGTACCAATGTTGATTTTATAAAGGCAGTTTGGAGAACTGAGCCTTTTAATGGAAGCCAATGTAGATGATTCTAAAGGGGAAAAAAATGAATGGACACATTTCCCAAAGTGTGTTATACCAATCCAGGTGAAATGCTTTGTGATTCTGTTGCGGATGCAGGCTACTGAATTCCTCCTGAATTTGGAGGCATGTCCCCAAGATTTAGCATTCCTGAAAGTAGGTGTCTTAAAATTGGTGTGTACAGTCCTGCAGTGAGATCCCCCATTCGGGTCAGGGAGCAAATCTATAGTACTTCTCTCCATTTGGCTCTCAAACATACAGGATGCCAATGACCATCTCTGGGGACTCCTAATGGATATTTACCTAATAAAAGGCTCTGAAAAGTCCTGCATTAAAAACTCTGTTTAACCAAGTGATTTCTCTGTATTGTCTCTGGTATTCTTTACTCATGGGACACTTACCAATGGGTCCGGTGCAGCAAAAAGGAATTCTGGGAACCTCCCAGACCAGACGAGTAAGGGAAGAAACCAGTAATAGAGATCCTCAGGGGAGACAAGGTGGGAATATTCGGCCAGCTAGACAGGTGTCTAAGGTCCCTGCCTTACCCTGATACCCACAGGACACATCTGTGAAATGTCCACTCTGTGGCTCGTCAATCTCAAAAGAAGTACCCTTCACATCAGCCTCGTGTCTCTCTCAACAGCCTCTTGAAACATCTTACAAATAAGGAAATCAAGGCCCTGAGAGGTACAGAAACTTGCCCCAAGTTGCCGAGAGCCAAGGGGAGACCTGGGATTTCTTCCTGGGTCTGTCTTACTCTGGAGCCTGTGTTCTTTCTGTTACACTGCCTGACCCAGTGGTCGTCAGGCCATGATGGAACACCTGGGGAGCTTTGAAAGCCCCAGCTTCCTGGACAGCACCCCAGATGGGGCCTGGGCACCTGCATTTTTTGAGAAGCTCTGTTCTTTAGCAAACTGGGAGGCTGAGAGCTTGGCGAGGGTGAAGGTTTTGGAAATGACCTAAAATCCTGCTTACAGATGATATGTCTTGTTAAATTGCATTGATTTCAAATAAATGGGGATCCCAGAGGGAGCAAAGGTGTCTGTTATCTTTTGAAAAGCTTGACTGAGATCAATTCTGGGAATAAAGTAAAGAACATTTGTAACCCTCTCCCATACAATTATAGTAACAACCACCACGTGGCCCTAATCATTACAGCGGCTATCAGGCGCCCCTGAGGGCAGGCATGGCTCTCAGCAGCTTTGCACGCATCACCCAGGAATCATCCTTGAAACAGCCCTATGAGGTGATGCCCCCCACCCACTCCTTTTGGAGAGAAAGTATCTGAGGCACAGAGGGGCAAATTTGCCTGCCCACAGGCATCCCGCAGGCAGCTGGCAGAGCTGGGATCTGAACCCGGGACCAGTTTGCCCCGCAACCTAAAAACCTGAGATGCCTCACTGAGAAGAGGGATAGAATCACCCTGTTCCCAGACGGCAGAGAGCAGGCCGTGTCTCCATGACTCACAGGACACTCCCGGAGCCTGCCCCACATAACAGAACAGGACACAGGCGACAGGTGGGCAGGCGGCCAGAGCTAAAGGTGGCCCTCAGCGCTGAATGGCTTTATGGGATGACATCAGCCTGGGCCAGAACAAACAGCCCCTTCACCTGATTAGCTGCAAAGCCCTGGGGCCTGACGGGTGACTTCATCACCACCTCTGCAGAGGGAAGGAGCAGCGCCATGCTGCCTGCCGGGCCCAGGAGAAAAGTCGAACCAAAGACCCAAACCCAGCAGATCCCCTAGAAGCAGATAGGACCCGCTCAGGTGTGTGGGGACTGGGCACCACCTGTGGGTGACAGGGTATCAGGTGCATGCTGGGCCTTTTGTGCACCAAAGATCCCTAACTGGGAGTCACGTGGGCTGGGTTGCAGGCAGTCCCCCTAGACCCAGCTCTCCAGGGCTGGACAACTAGGAGGAACTGGGAACTAGGAGCCCAGCCGGAACTGGGAAGAAACACTCAGAACTCAGTTAGAAGCTCAAAATTGAAATGGCTGTTGGCACTGCGTTGCCCTGTGTCACTCACTGGAAAGGCACTAGCTGGAATATCTCATCTCTGATGGAGGGCAGTGGGGAGAGGGGCTCTTAGCCCAGAGGAAGGGTGCCCCATGCTGCAGGAACCAGAAAGGGCGCCTGGCAGTGCCCAAGCTCTACAAGGAGGCCCAGACACAAGGGGAGGCCTAGAGTAGGGGACCTGTCTGGATGTCTGTGATTGCTCACCCCAGTAGGCCACAGCCTCCTCTGCCCCAAAAGGACAGTAATTCCTTTTTAGCCATTTGCCTTTATATCTTCCTGGCATGTTGAAGTTTCCATAGTGTGATGTCTCTCTTTGCACTCCTGTTTCATACATTTACATAACAGCTAATCAAGTTCTATCCCGATGAAGAACACAATGGCATAAAGAGGTTTGGGATCAAACACAATCAATCTCATCCATTCATTCATTCAAGACGTGTTTATTAAATACTAGGTAAGGAGGACTGATTTGAAGGAGCAGGAAGGAATTTTCTGGGACAATGAGAATGTTCTAAATCTTGAGAGAGGTGTGGGTTACATGGGTGTGTGCATTTGTCAAAGTCCATCAAGCTATATACCCTTAAGATACACCCATGCTGTTGTATATAAATCATACCTCTAAAATATTTATTTCTAATATTCTCATAAGATAGCATTGAGCATAATAATATCAATATTGGGGATTAAAGATGGCGGCATGAGAGGTGAGACAGAGGCTTCCTCCTAAAACCGCATATAATATGAAAATATAACTAATACAACTACTCTTGAAAGAGCAACAGGAAAGAGGACTAAAACAAACTGAATACACCTGGAGACAAGAGAAGACCTCACGGAAAAGGGTAACGTACTAAGCTGTGGTCCTGCGGGATCCAAGCGGGAGGAAGAGGAACAGAGCAGGGAGGGAGTGGAGATCTGGGACTGCTGAATACCTAACTCCGGAGATCTGTTTTGGGAGCATAAACCTACATTTCATGATGCTTGCATGATACTCTCGTAATTAGGCGGTTGGAAAGCTAACACAGGCAGAATTCCTGGAGAGACTAAGATTACAGCTGCTTGTGAAAGCAGGGATCCATATCCAGCTGCTCTGGGACAAAAGAAGGGCGGGCAGCCTGAGAGGCATCCTAACAAAGAAGCCCTTAGCAAGAGGGCTGCTAAAGGGGCAAGGATTGCACGGAGCTTACTGCTCAGGAGAAAGGACAGGTAGACAAAATTGTCTGGGTGCACTCTGCCCAGCAGGTTGGGAGCTTTCACGATCTTCAGGTGCTCCAGCTCCCTGGCTGCCTACACAGCTGAAGAACCACTTCCATGACAGGCAGACTACTGTGCCTTTCTCCTGGCCAGCCCCACCGGGCTTGCAAACCAGGAAACCCTATCCTGGTGTTAGGTCAGCCAGAGGGAAGATCTGTCTACAGCAGCTAAAATTGCAAAGCACAGAGGCTTATTTATACCTGTGTGCTTGGCCCACTAGTTCAGGCAGTGGAGACAGGCATAGCAGCCGGGGAGCAGGAAACAGCTCTTTCCTCCCCCCAGGCATCAATACCACTCCCCTGCAAGCCCCGATATTGCTTGAGGGGCTGAGCAGCTCCAGAGAGTAGAGCTTCCGGGCACGAGAGGGCGCCATATACAAATATGAAACGCCAAAGGAACCTGGTTCAGAGCAAAATTATTAATAAAACTCCTGAGAAAGATTTAAATGATATTGACCTCATGACTCTCCCTGAAAGGGAGTTCAAAATAAAAATCACTAACGTGCTCATGGAGGTACGGAAAGATATTCAAGAACTCAGGAATGAATTACGGTCAGAGATCCAATCATTGAAGAGCACAATGGATGGTATTAAAAGCAGATTGGATACAGTAGAGGAGACGATAAATGAAATAGAAACTAGAGAAGAGGAATACAAAGAAGCTGAGGCACAGAGAGAAAAAAGGATCTCTAAGAATGAAAGAATATTGAGAGAACTGTGTGACCAATCCAAACGGAATAATATTTGCATTATAGGGGTACCAGAAGAAGAAAAGAGAGAAAAGGGATAGAAAGTGTCTTTCAGGAGGTGATTGCTGAAAACTTCCCCAATCTGGGGAAGGAGATAGTCTCTCAAGCCATGGAGGTGCACAGATCTCCCAACACAAGGGACTCAAGGAAGACAACAGCAAGACATATAGTAATTAAAATGGCAAAGATCAAGGATAAGGACAGAGACTATTAAAAGCAGCCAGAGAAAGAAATAGGATCACATACAAAGGAAAACCAATCAGGCTATCATCAGACATCTCAGAAGAAACTTACAGGACCAAAGGGAGTGGCATGATGTATTTAATGCAATGAAGCAGAAGGGCCTTGAACCAAGATTACTTTATCCGGCAAGATTATCATTTAAATTTGAAGGAGGGATTAAACAATTCTCAGATAAGCAAAAGCTGAGAGAATTTACCTCCCACAAACCATCTCTACAGTGTATTTTGGAGGTACTGCTATAGATGGAAGTGTTCCTAAGGTTTAATAGCTGTCACCAGAGGTAATAAAACCACAGTAAAGAAAGTAGAAAAGCTAATTACTAAGCAAATGCAAAATTAAATTAACTATCCCCAAAGTCAATCAAGAGGTACACAATGAGTACAGAATATGATACCTAATATATAAAGAATGGAGGAGGAAGAAAAAGGAGGAGAAAAAAAGAACCTTTAGACTGCGTTTGTAATAGCATATTAAGTGACTTAAGTTAGACTCTTAGATAGTAAGGAAGTTAACCTCAAACCTTTGGTAACCACGAATCTGAAGCCTGCAATGGCAATAAGTACATACCTATCCATAATCACCCTAAATGTAAATGGACTGAATGCACCAATCAAAAGACACAGAGTCACTGAATGGATAAAAAAACAAGACCCATCTATATGCTGCCTTCAAGAGACTCACTTTAAACCCAAAGACATACACAGACTAAAAGTAAAGGGATGGAAAAAGACATTTCATGCAACTAATAGGGAGAAAAAAGCAGGAGTTGCAGTACTTATATCAGACAAAATAGACTTCAAAACAAAGAAATTCACAAGAGACAAAGAAGGACATTACATAATGATAAAAGAGTCAATCCAAAAAGAAGTTATAACCATTACAAATATCTATGCACCTAACACAGGAGCTCCTACATATGTGAAACAAGTACTAACAGAATTAAAGAGGGAAATAGAATGCAATGCATTCATTCTAGGAGACTTCAACACACCACTCACTCTAAAGGACAGATCAACAAGACAGAAAATAAGTAAGAAAACAGAGGCACTGAACAACACATTAGAATAGATGGACCTAACAGGCATCTACAGAACTCTACACCCAAAAGCAGCAGAATACACATTCTTCTCAAGTGCACATGGAACATTTTCAAGAATAGATCATATACTAGGCCACAAAAAGAGCCTCGGTAAATTCAAAATGATTGAAATTGTACCAACCAGCTTCTCAGACCACAAAGGAATGAAACTAGAAATGAATTACGCAAAGGAAATGAAAAATCCCACAAACACATGGAGGCTTAATAACATGATCCTAAATAATCAATGGATCAATGACCAAATAAAAACAGAGATCAAGCAATATATGGAGACAAATGACAACAATAATTCAACATCGCAAAATCTGTGGGACGCAAAGAAGGCCGTGCTAAGAGGAAAGTATATTGCAATACAGGCCTACCTCAGGAAAGAAGAACAATCCCATATGAGCAGTCTAAACTCACAATTAACGAAACTAGAAAAAGAAGAACAAATGAGACCCAAAGTCAGTAGAAGGAGAGACATAATAAAGATTAGAGCAGGAATAAATAAAATCGAGAAGAATAAAACAACAGAAAGGATCAATGAAAGCAAGAGCTGGTTCTTTGAGAAAATAAACAAAATAGATAAACCCCTAGCCAGAATTATCAAGAAAAAAAGAGAGTCTACTCACATAAACAGAATCAGAAATGAGAAAGGAAAAATCACTATGGACACCACAGAAATACAAAGAACTATTAGAGAATACTATAAAAATTGTATGCTAACAAAATGGATAACCTAGAAGAAATGGACAACTTTCTAGAAAAATACAACCTTCCAAGGCTGACCCAGAAAGAAACAGAAAATCTGAACAGACCAATTACCAGCAACGAAATTGAATTGGTAATCAAAAACCTACCTAAGAACAAAACACCTGGACCAGATGGCTTCACCGCTGAATTTTATCAAACATTTAGTGAAGACCTAATACCCATCCTCCTTAAAGTTTTCCAAGGAGTAGAGGAAGAGGGAATACTTCCAAACTCATTCTATGAGGCCAGCATCACTCTAATACCAAAACCAGGCAAAGACACCACAAAAAAAGAAAACTACAGACCAATATCCCTGATGAACATAGACGCAAAAATACTCAACCAAATATTAGCAAATCGAATTCAAAAATACATCAAAAGGATCATCCATCATGATTAAGTAGGATTTATTCCAGGGATGCAAGGATGGTTCAACATTCGAAAATCCATCAATATCATCCACCACATCAAGAAAAAGAAGGACAAAAACCACATGATCATTTCCATAGATGCTGAAAAAGCATTAGACAAAATTCAACACCCATTCATGATAAAAACTCTCAACAAAATGGGTATAGAGGGCAAGTACCTCAACATAATAAAGGCCATATATGACAAACCCACAGCTAACATTATACTTAACAGCGAGAAACTGAAAGCTTTTCCTTTACAATCAGGAAAAAGACAAGGATGCCCACTCTCCCCACTTCTATTCAACATAGTACTGGAGGTCCTCGCCACGGCAATCAGACAACACAAAGAAATAAAAGGCATCCAGATTGGCAGAGAAGAAATTAAACTGTCCCTGTTTGCAGATGACATGATATTGTACATAAAAAAACCCTAAAGAATCCACTCCAAAACTACTAGATCTAATATCTGTATTCAGCAAAGTTGCGGGATACAAAATTAATATGCAGAAATCTGTGGCATTCCTATACACTAACAATGAACTAGCAGAGAGAGAAATCAGGAAAACAATTCCATTCACAGTTGCATCAAAAAGAATAAAATACCTAGGAGTAAACCTAACCAAGGAAGTGAAAGACCTATACTATGAAAACTACAAGACACTCATGAGAGAAATTAAAGAAGATACCAATAAATGGAAACACATCCCATGCTCATGGATAGGAAGAATTAATATTGTCAAAATGGCCATCCTGCCTAAAGCAATCTACAGATTCAATGCAATTCCTATAAAAATACCAACAGCATTTTTCAACGAACTAGAGAAAATCATTCTAAAATTCATATGGAACCACAAAAGACCCTGAATAGCCAAAGCAATCCTGAGAAGGAAGAATAAAGCTGGGGGGATTATGCTCCCCAACTTCAAGCTCTACTACAAAGCCACAGTACTCAAGACAATTGGGTACTGGCACAAGAACAGACCCATAGACCAATAGTACAGACTAGAGAGCCCTGATAACCCCGACCATATATGGTCAATTAATATATGATAAAGGAGCCATGGACATACAATGGGGAAATGAGAGCCTCTTCAACAGCTGGTGTTGGCAAAACTAGACAGCTACGTGCAAGAGAATGAAACTGGATTATTGTTTAACCCCATACACAAAAATATGGATATGAAGAGAGAGTTCTCCAAAGAAGAAATTCAGATGGCCAGCAGACACATGAAAAGGTGCTCCACATTATTAATCATCAGGGAAATGCAAATTAAAACCACCATGAGATATCACCTCATACCAGGAAGTATGGCCAGCATAAAAAAGACTAAGAACAACAAATGCTGGTGAAGATGCGGAGAAAGGGGAACCCTCCTACACTGCTGGTGGGAATGTAAGCTAGCTCAACCACTGTGGAAAGCAATATGGAGGTTCCTCAAAAAACTAAAAATACAAATAACACTTGACCCGAGAACCCCACTCCTTAGAATTTACCCAAAGAATACAACTTCTCAGATTCAAAAAGACGTATGCACCCCTATGTTTATTGCAGCACCTTTTACAATAGCCAAGATATGGAAGCAACCTAAGTGTCCATCAGTAGATGAATGGATAAAGAAGATGTGGTACATATACACAATGGAATACTATTCAGCCATAAGAAGGAAACAAATCCTGCCATTTGCAACAACATGGGTGGAGCTGGAGGATATTATGCTCAGTGAAATAAGCCAGGCAGAGAAAGACAAGTGCCAAATGATTTCCCTCATTTGTGGAGTATAACAATGAAGCAAAACTGAAGGAACAAAATAGCAGCAGACTCAGAGACTCCAAGAAGGAACTAGTGGTTACCAAAGGGGAAGGGTGTGGGAGGGCGGGTCGGGAGGGAGGGAGAAGGGGATTGTGGGTTATTATGTTTAGTACATATGGTGTGGGGGATCATGGGGAAAACAGTGTAGCACAGAGAAGGCAAATAGTGTATCTGTGGCATCTTACTACACTGATGGACAGTGACTGCATTGGGGTATGGGTGGGGACTTAATAACATGGGTAAATGTAGTAACCACATTGTTTTTTCATGTGAATCCTTCATTAGAGTGTATATCAATAATACCTTAATAAAAAATATATCAATATTAAGCACTTTTTAGAGCCAAGTACATGCCAGGCGCTATCCTAGGTGTCTTATGTACATGTCAACTGATGTAGTCTTCATGATAACCCTATCAGGTACTATTATTATCCCCATTTTAGAGATAAGGAAACCAAGGCACAGAGTCGGGAAGTAACTTGCCTGTGTCACACAGCTCGTAGGTTGCAAAACTGGGATTCAAACAGACACATCTGGCTTGAGACTGCTTTAGCCACTAACTAGACTTTTCTGATGCTCAACAAAAAAGAGAGAAGCCCTTATTTATGATCTTGGGGAAGAGACATAATGAAGCAGCTTGGGAACTCAGCCTGTGGGAGCAGAAGTGCAGAGAAGTAGCAAGCCAAAGCCCCTGCCTCAGCATGCAAGGGCCCTAGCCACACCAAGCCCATGCCTCCCTTCTGCTTGGCTCCTTAGGGTGATCACAAGGATAAAGTGACGTCGGGCCTGTGAATGCACCCAGCACCGTGCCTGGCACACAGCAGGTCCTTAACACAGGTTAGCTGAACAAATGAGCAGAGGATGGAGTCCAAACTGGCTCATGAGAAGCCTTCAGGAACCTCCCTTTAGCAACACCTCGTATTATTAGCTCAGAAAGGATTCCAGACTAGCTCTCAGGAAGGCCGCCTAATTCCAACCCCACACAGCCATCTAAACAAAGATCTGTGAGCCCAGCAAAGCTGTGAGAATCTTGGGGTCCAAAGAGATGGCTTGTGGGGGACACGTAGAGATAGGGAGGAACAGGAACACTCACAGCAAACCCAAGGGGCCCGGAGGGCACCAAGTAGGGGGGTTGGAACAAAGCTGGACTTTCTCTGGCAGGCCAGGGCAAGTACTGACCCTCAAGTTCCTGAGACTTGACGACAGTAGGCCCCAAGTATTCTGCAGTCCTCAGAGAGGACAGCCATGACCCTGCGGGGAACACTTTGTTACTAAACAAGGAACTCCAATAGACAATCCACAGCCTCTGCAAACCACATTCCTAGCAAGAAAGCACAGCTCCGTGGAGCCCTAGTCGTCCACCCAGCGAATCTGGCTGGTGGCCACCCAGAAGCTTAGAATCTAATCACACATCCATCCATCCATCAGATGCTTATTTATTGAGTGTCACAGGTGCGCCAGGCACAGTGCAAGGCTCTGAGTCACAAAAGGACAAAGATTCTCGGTGCCTCTTTGTGGTCTAGCAAGAATTGCTAGAAAGAATTTGGAAGGAAGTGCAGAGACACGTCTGTGGTCAGAGCAGGAGTGTTAATTCATGCAGCCATTCATTCACTGAAGCACAAGATGTTCATTAGAGCAAATATGCCACATGCCTTTCTGTAACGCCACACTGTCCTTGAGGGCTGGGACCACCTCTGTCTTGTTCCCTGATAGATCCCCAGGGCCTCCAACTGTGCCTGGCGCACAGCAGGTGCTCAGTAAGTATTTGCTAATGGAGTGAACTGCTTTAAGGAATTGTTTCTCAAAGGGCAGTGCCCAGGTGACCTTCCCCCCCTGGGGCTTACCTGGGGCTCACACTGCACAGGCAGATTCCAGGGCCTACCTCAGGTCCATAGGACTCCTACCTGGGACTTCTCTGTGCTGAGCCATCAAAGTCTGAGCTCAGTCCTCACTGCCTTGGCCCCTTCGTACACAAGGGCACCATAGCTCTAAGAGGTCAAGGCCCTCAGCCAAAGTCCCAGACACAGGAGGTGGAGATGCCAAGATTTGAACCCAGGCCACCAACTATACCCTGTTTCCTCCGCCCCCTGCCCTGGCAGTCAGGCACCAGGAAAGCGGCACAGACTCGTCCCCACAGGTCAGCTCAGAAACGTGGAAGGATTACATTTTCCGCCGAGGGCACTGAGTTGTTGAAAATCCACAGGGCTCCACATTATATGAGAAGATTAGGAAGCTCATTAAGCCGAGCTCTGAGAGCTTCCATTTTTTTTTCCATCCCTCCCCAAAGGCCTCAAATTTATACCTGAGAAAAGAAAACATTTCAAGTGCAGGATATGAAAAATCTCCAACTGTTCTGCCCTCAGCCACACATCAGAATGCCTCTTATTTAACCCTGCACTGTCGTTTCCTTCCTAATTAGCTGTGGCAGTTAATGACCCCCAGATATCCTTTCATCATCAAGTAGCAACTCGGTGGGGGGCGGGGAGGGTGGGGAAGCCAAGGGCTGGGAGGGCAGCAGGGGGCCGCTGACTCTCCTTGTTGTAGGCCAGGCCCACCAGTTCCTCCCCTTCCTTCCCTTGACAACTGCAGCACCTGAGGATGGGGGTCGCTCTGGCCAGAAGACAGCACAGTTTTAAAAAGAGGCTTAAACCTTCTTAAAACTCCAGTGGAGACTAGGCCACTGTTCTGTCCCTGCAGGCAGAGGGCCTGGCTTGTGCCAATGCAGGGACGAGGGAATGTCATCCCAGAGCTCCGAGCAGCCCCAGGTGGTTGGAAAGGGAGGCCCGGCAGAGTGAAACAATTATGATTACGAGCTACTGAGCACTCACCACGTGCCAGACGCTCTACTGAGCGTTTTACACTCGCTACCACGTGAAATTCTCACCACCATAAGTTTTATGATCCTGTTTTCACAGATGGGGAAACTGAGGCTTACTCAAAGCCACACAACTAGTAGACAGGGAGCAGGGATTTGAATCCAGGTTGATTTTACTGGGAAGGCCCCAGAGGTCACACTAGAGCTTCCATCCACAGACTGGGGAACTGAGGCCCACAGACAGTATTCTGGAGAAGTTGGCTCAAGGCTGCCCAGCTGGGATATGCATCTTAATCACTTGTCTTAAAACTTTCCAAAGGCAGGAACTGGGTCTCATTACTTTTAATGCCTGAAACAGAGTTTTGCAAACAGTAGGAGTTGAATCGGTGTCTGTGGCTCGGCTCTGAAGGGTTTCAAGTTTGAGAACTGCACAGCCTCTGAAAGCCCAACTTTGAATTTGGAAACCCAAGCTCCAGTCTTGGGTCTGTCACTGACTCGCTGTGTGACTTTGTGCTGGTCTCTTTTCCTCTCTGGGCCTTGGCTTCCCAGCAGTAATATGAAAGGGGTAGACTGGAAGGATCTAGATGTTCTGACAGTCGAGGCTCAGGAGCATCTCTCGGAAGAGGAACTCCATACCAACGTCCTTCCCCTCAGCAACCTGTTTACACTTGCTTCTAGGCTCACATAAAAACTTTTATGGATAATGTTTTACCCATCATCCTTGAGGGCGGCTGGCTTGGTACACTCTTTGAACCCAGCACCAGAGGTTCCAGAACCTTCTGAGCACTTCCTGCCAAGATGTCTGCAGAGGGTGGGGGAGGCAGCTGCCTCAACACAGCCCCCACATCCACCCTTCATCCTCCCTAGAGCAGAAGGCAATTACCAAGAAGAAAAGAACAGACTCCTAGCTACTAATTGAGGAATTACAGATGTTAAATTATAGGTGTGCCCAGGGATGGGCCATTTCTAGAAATCAAGTTGGCGAGTGACAGGAATGTGGGCTGCTGGGTAATTTCTGGCTTTGGCAGAAAGCAAATATTTGGAGGCAGAGCCTGACAACCCAGGACTGGGAATTCAACAGACCATGAAAAGTATCTTCAAATGCTATAGGATATCCCTCCACCCCCGTCCCCCACCCCGTGTGACAGGTCATGCCTGGAATGATAGTAAGGCCCTGACTACTTGGCAAGATCTGGAAATACCAGAGAGAGGCCAGGGATGCTGTTCAACCTCCCACAATTCACAGCACAGCCCCCACAGCAGGTGAGGACCCCATCCCAAGTGTCGAAGCTGCCATGGTGGAAAACCCTGGTCTGCCTCACAGGGGCTCTCAGGGAAGGCACACCAGGTCCCTCAATCCATTGTCTTGATTGGGAGGGACAAGAAATGAGGCCACAGCAGACCCAGGCTAGAGGCCAGGCTGTGAACTAGGTGAGTCGGAGCAAGTCAGGTCTCCCCAAGCCTTGGTTTTATCATTTATAAGACAGGGATAACAAAAATAATACCTACCTCACGGGACTGTTGCAAGGATGTGATATGATAATGGGCTTTGCTCAATATCTGGCACGTGGTAAGTGCTAGAGGCATGTTACTCTTTAAGCCTTTGTTTCCCCACTTCAAAACAGGACAGTAGCCTCTGCCATGGTGTGACTCTCAAGCTTTTTCCTTCTGACACTGTTATGAAGACATCACACTCTCCCAGGGAGCCTCACTGCAATATGCAAACAGCCTGGAGAAGTGGAACTGGACCAGCAGGGGACTTTGTGTGAGCAAGAAATAAATGTTTTGTGTTAAGGCACGGAGAGATGGCAGTTTATTACTGCAGCATAACTTACCCTAATCCAACTAGTGTATCATTGGTATAAGGAGAATAATAGCAGCTGGCATTTATTATGCACTCCGCACAGGCTCTAGGCATTGTGCTAAGTGCTTCACAAGGAAATAGAGGCTCTTTGGAGTAAAGTCACCTGCCCAAGGTCCCACAGCTAGTTAGCGGCAAAGCTGGGATTCACACTCAGATCTGTCTGGAGGGAGAGCCAAGCTCTTAAGACATTAATCTAATTCTACCTGTACTCTTTTCTTTCTCAATCAAGACAGGGCAGCTAACAATACCAAATCTATGTTTAAAAAACAAAAATAAAAACTGCTCACAAACTTTGTAGTTGTTAATTCTTGGTAAGAACTTACAGCTTAGGATCCTCCCTTCCTAAACGGAGCAGGGCCATCCGAAAGCAGCTCCCCTGGCCTAGATATTAATGCTGGAGAAAAGCCACTCTTGCATGCCATGCTCAAAAATCCATGTATAGAGTTCACTGCTGTTTATGACTCAGCCTTTACCATAAATGTTTGATGAGTTATATGAGGGTGATGAGCATTTAGGAGCCAAGAAATGGATTCCATCCCATGCCAGGAGATGCATGCCAACTCCTAAAAGGGTGAGTTGCTCAAAGCCCCTGAGACCCTGAACCCAGGCTGGCCGAGCAGCCTCCGCATCACCAGCAAGAGCCCACGAGAGGAGAAGAGCATCCGTTGGGAACTGCAAGAGCGACCACACAGACAGACCTTGGGCAGGTCACTTGAGTTCTTTCCACCTCAATTTACTTAACTGTCAGATGAGGAATTATGTATCTCCCCTGGCCCACCCCAGACTTGCTGTGGTAGGTGTAAGTGAGAAGAAACTTGCACTCGTTACCTACTGCTGTGTAACAACTAGCCCCAATACTTAGTGGCCCGAAACAACAAACATTTTCACTTCTCACATTTCTGGAAGTCAGGGATCTAGAAGGGGCTTAGCAGAATGGTTCTGGCTGAGGTCGTCTCATGAGGTGGGCCTCAAGCTGTTGGCTGGAGGTACAATCTCATCTGCAGGCTGGAGGAGCCACTTCCAGTCCTACCCATGTGGTTGGCGGCAGGTTTCACCTCCTCCCTGGCAGCTGACTAGAGGATTCAGCTCCTTGTCACATGGGCCTCTCTGCAGGGCTGCTCGAGTGTCCTCAGGACGTGGCAGCTGGCTTCTCCCAGAGTGAATGTTCCAAGAAAGGGAAAGAGTGACCAACAGGGAAACCACAGTGTCTTTTGTAACCTGATCTCAGAAGTGACACCCTCACTTCGGCTGTATTCTACTGGCCACACACACCAACCTGGAATGGTGCAGGAGGGACTTCACAATGGTGTGAACATCAAAAGGTGAGGATCACTGGCGTCCAACTCGGAGGCTGCTTACGAGTGTCTGAATGTGCCTTGACAATCATTAAGCGCTAAACAAATAATGTCGATTGATGACAGCAATCATTTATCGAGGTCCTCCTATGCCCCAAGCACTGTGCTAAGCGCTCCGCATGCACTGGCCTCAATATAGTCTCAATATAATCTCCACCACAGCTGTGACATGAAGCAATATTATTGTCCCCATATAGCAAGCAAGAGGCAGAACCAGGATTCAAACCCACAGCTCTTGGACTCCACAACTCACTCTCTTAACCAGTAGTGGTGTACTGGAACTAGTCTACCCTGGCTTCCCAGAGACAACTGCGACATTTTCAGGAGTCAATTGTGAGTCAGTTGTTTAACACAGCCATTGCTAGAAATTAAATGATATATGCTTAAAATAAATCATATTATAAGCAAAGATAATAAATATTCAAACCATAACCCTTCCTGATTTTTGTATCTTACTATTACCTATGGTCTTAAGGTCATTTATGTGTACTGCATCTGTATAACATAAATACTGTATAAGAATGATATGTTATGTGTCTTTTTCCAGCTCTGTGTGCTGTGACAGCTAGTTGGTAGCCTGCAGTTGGCCCTGGTGGGGATATTTACACCACAGAAATAGGCAAGTGTTACAAATCTGGGCTTTACCCCCAAAGACCGGGTTGTTAAACATTTACCAGCAGGCCACTTTAACTGACCTAATATATCATTTCCTCTCATAAGGAATTATTTTGATGACTTTTTGCAAAAGACCCCATTCTTCATGAAACCCAAAAATATAACATCCCCTGTGATACATATCAATCCAGATTTCCTTCCTGAAATTTCTGACTTCCTGATGAGGAAGCAAGAGGCACTTGTCTGAACAATACATCTGGGAGTTAAAAATGCTCTCAGGGAGGGAAAGAAAGTGAGAGTAACAGAAGGCCCCTCGGGTCACAAAGATGGAGAAGAGCCCGGATGGGAAAAAGCCTCCAGTGACATTTCAGCAGAGACCTGAATGAAGTGAGGGAAGGAGCCTCCAGGTTTGGAGGAAGAACATCCCAGCAGCAGGAAAAGCAGGAAAGGGCCCGAGGCAGGACTGTGCCTGGGTGTTTGGGGAAGAGCAGGGAGGCCAGGGGGGCTACAGCAAAGCGAGTAAGTGGGAGAGGGTAGAAGAGGAGTTGGGGAGGTGGGCCTCTAGAAATCCAGACAAAGGAGTGGGAACGGAGACCCACCCCTGCAGAGCCAGAGGGGTTAATAAATTAAGGAGTGTGCACGCTGCGGCATGTTACAGAGGCATTGCAATAGTCTTTACTAAGGACACATAAAACTGTTACATTTTTTGGCTATACTACCTAACGCAATCTACAGATTCAATGCAATCCCTATTAAACTACCAACAGCTTTCTTCAATGAACTGGAACAAATAACTCTAAAATTCATATGGAACCACAAAAGACCCCGAATAGCCAAAGCAATCCTGAGAAGGAGGAATAAAACAGGGGGAATTACGCTCCCTGACTTCAAGCTCTACTACAAAGCCACAGTAATCAAGACAATTTGGTATTGGCACAAAAACAGACCCACAGACCAGTGGAACAGAATAGAAAATCCAAACATTAACCCAAACATATACAGTCAATTAATATTTGATAAAAGTGCCTTGGATATACAATGGGGAGATGACAGCCTCTTCAGCAGCTGGCATTGGAAAAACTGGACAGCTACATGTAAGAGAATGAAACTGGACTACTGTCTAGCCCCATACACAAAGGTAAACTCAAGGTGGATCAAAGACCTGAATGTAAGTCATGAAACCATAAAACTCTTAGAAAAAAACATAGGCAAAAATCTCTTGGACATAAACATGAGCAACTTCTTCATGAACATATCTCCCCGGGCAAGGGAAACAAAAGCAAAAATGAACAAGTGGGACTATATCAAGCTGAAAAGCTTCTGTACAGCAAAGGACACCATCAGTAGAACAAAAAGACATCCTACAGTATGGGAGAATATATTCATAAAAAACGTATCTGATAAAGGGTTGACATCCAAAATATATAAAGAACTCATGCACCTTAACAAACAAAAGCAAATAATCCAATTAAGAAATGGGCAGAGGACATGAATAGACACTTCTCCAAAGAAGAAATTCATATGGCCAACAGGCACATGAAAAGATGCTCCACATCGCTAATCATCAGAGAAATGCAGATTAAAACCACAATGAGATATCACCTCACACCAGTGAGGATGGCCAACATCCAAAACACAAACAACAACAAATGTTGGCGAGGATGTGGAGAAAAGGGAACCCTCCTACACTGCTGGTGGGACTGCAAATTAGTTCAACCATTGTGGAAGCAGTATGGAGGTTCCTCAAAAAACTCAAAATAGAAATACCATTTGACCCAGGAATTCCACTCCTAGGAATTTACCCTAAGAATGCAGCAGCCCAATTTGAAAAAGACAGATGCACCCCTATGTTTATTGCAGCACTATTTACAATAGCCAAGAAATGGAAGCAACCTAAGTGTCCATCAGTAGATGAATGGATAAAGAAGATGTGGTACATATACACAATGGAATATTATTCAGCCATAAGAAGAAAACAAATCCTACCATTTGCAACAACATGGATGGAGCTAGAGGGTATTATGCTCAGTGAAATAAGCCAAGCCGAAAAAGACAAGTATCAAATGATTTCACTCATATGTGGAGTATAAGAACAAAGAAAAAAACTGAAGGAACAAAACAGCAGCAGACTCACAGAACCCAAGAACGGACTAATAGTTACCAAAGGGAAAGGGACTGGGGAAAATGGGTGGGAAGGGAGGGATAAGAGGGGAAAAGGGGCATTACGATTAGCAGATGTAATGTTGGGGGGGCACGGGGAGGGCTGTACAACTCAAAGACAAGTAGTGATTCTATAGCATCTCACTACGCTGATGGACAGTGACTGTAATGGGGTTGGTGGGGGGGACCTGATGAAGGGGTAGTTTAATAACCATAATATTGCACATGTAATTGTAGATTAATGATACCAAAATAAATTATATTTAAAAAAAAACTTACATTTTTTGAAGGTTAAAGACAGAAAGTTGGTGATTTTGTTTGAGAGAAGGAAAAAAGACAGGAAGGAAATGCCTTTGAATGCCAAGAGTGATTTTCAACTGTGTTAGAATGAGTGGGTGGATTTTGTTTTCATTCCATTTTTCTATACTTTCAAGTACGAAATGAGCTCACCCCACATTTTTAGTCAGGGGGAGGGGTGAGGAGGTCAACATAATTTCACATAAGCAGGGCCCTGGGGAATAGCGGAGCCCTTTGTCCCGCCCTGCTTGTCCCTCCAGGTCTCTCCCAGAGGCACTGACTCTGGGCCAGCCTTTGACCCCAGCTAAATCCACGAAGGGGCCATAGTTCTCTAGGTGACATCACTCAGCTGCCTGGAAGGTGACAAGAGACCTGAAATCAGATGCGGCCAGCCCACAAAGAGCAGCCCACCCTGCCTGCCCACCCACAGCGTAGCAGAGGACACAGTGACCTCGTTCTGGTCAACACACCAGCTCCCTGCCCTAAAGGGCGGCCTGAGACCAGGGCACGAGGGGGCTCTGGGTGTCCAGTGGCAGATGCATGTGGCACAGACCGCAGGAGATGGGGGCGTCATGGTAGTTGGAAGCCCAGGTCTCCAGGAGAAATAGAACAACCCTACCTGGCACATAGTAGGTGCTCCATAAGTGGTGGCTGCAGTTGTCACTCTGATCTTGATATCACTCCCTTGCTCAAAATCCTAAAATCTAACACCTTTACTAGAGTCCTCCAGGCCCCACACAACCTGGTCCCTGCGCATCTGCCCAGGCTCATCTCCTACCCTCTCTCACTTACTCGCTCTGCTGTAGCCACCTGGCCTCCCTGCTGTTCCTCAAACACACCAGGCACAGACCTGCCTCGGGGCCTTTGCACTTGTTTGTCTCGCTGCTGGTATGTTCTTCCTCCAAACCTCAAGGTTCCGTCCCTCACTTCATTCAGGTCTCTGCTGAAACGTCACCTCCTGAGAAGACTTCCCTGACCACTTCCTAAAGTACCCTCCTGCCAATCCCCATACCCTGTGACATTTTCTTAAAAGCTCTAACAATTATTTGAGAGTATCTTGTTTATTTATTAGTTAACTTATTTGTTTATTGTGTCTCACTGTTCCCGTGAGTCTGATGAGGGCAGAAAGTCGGCCTGTCTCGTCCTCCATGTAGCTCAGTACCTAGCATGCTGAGGTTCTCAATAAAAAAATCCTTAATGAATGAATACTTTTTACTACCATTATTTCTCAAGTTTTCCATCCTGCCGTCTGAGGAAAGAACCCCAAGACACAATAGGCTGCAATCTTAGTATCAACCCTGTATAGCAGGGCCAAGTCGCTGATCCTCTCCGGGCCTCAGTTTCCCCACTTTCTCTATGATATGAACATGGTGACACAAGGTGGACACAAGAATAAAGGAGAGTGAATTTCAGGAAGGCAGACATGATACAAGCTCCTACACCTGCTGGATGCTGTTCTGGGCCCTGGTGATACCGAGGTGAACCAGACTAAGACCCCAGCCCTCATAGGTCCTACTTACATTCTACTGGAGGAAGCAGCATAAACAAGGGAAATGAAATCAGTATAGCTGAGATAAGAACCAGGAAGACATTAACAGGGGATGGGGTGGAGAAAAACATGGCAGAGAATCACCCCAGCCTTGGCTGTTGTCCTGGAGGTGAAAAGACAGCAAAAACCATTCCGGGCAGAGGGAACCATAAGGGCAAAGTCCCTGGGTCCAAAAAGAGCATGCATTGACTGACAAAGAGTAGGAGGTCAGAGTGGCAGGAGTAGAGTTACCATGGAGGACGGTGTAAGAGCTGAGGTCAAGCGGGAGGCAAGGCCAGATCCATACGGCCTTGCAGGCCATGGCAAGAAGCTGAGGCCTTCCAAGTCTGGGTGAGGCAGGGGATTGACTTGACCCCTTGGGCTGCTGGGTAGAGAATGGACTGGATGGGGAGGGGCCTGAGGAGAAGCAGTGAGGAGGGTGGCCTCCAAAGAGGTATGTCCACATCCCAGCCCCCGGTCCCTGTGACTGTGACTACACTTGGAAAAAGGGTCTTTGCAGATATAATTATGGTAAGGATCTCAAGATGAGAGTGTGCTGATTACGTGATGGGTCCTAAACCCAATGGCAAGTGTCCTTATGAGAGATGGAAGGGACAGCCATATAAAGACAGAGGCAGAGACTGGAGGGACGCAGCCACAAGCCAAGGACACTGGGGGCCACAGAAGCCAGAAGAGGTGGGAAGGCCCTCCCCTGGAGTCCTAGGGGGTAGGCGGGGCCTGACAACAACTTGGTCTTGGACTTCGGCCTCCAGGACTGGGAGGGATACATGTCTTTTGGTTATTTTCAGCCACCAAGTTCTGGCAATTTATCAGGGCAGCCTAAGGACCGAACATGGAGGAGGCAGGGTCTGGGGCCCGGGCTTCTGAAGGTCAGAGTCACAGATATCCCCTTCCTTTCTAATTCTCTCTCACTTGCTAAAAAAGTGGGTGGGGGGAGGTTGTGCGTGTGCGGGGAGTGGGGAGACGCAGAGCCCAGGTGAGTATTTTAAGCATCCATTTCACTCCATAATTGACACAGAACCAAATACTCCCACACTCAGCCTCGGGCTAGAGGACTGAGCACTCGGCACCGGTACGGGTGCTTAAACAGTGAATCCCCAGAGCAGGGGGCGGCTGTGGGCCCAGCGAGGCGGACACGCCAGAGTCCTCGCGTCCCAGCCTCACCGATCGCAGCCAGGTGGCCCCAGGCCTCTGGCTCTCCCTCTCTATGCTTTACATGTCTCATTCACCAAATATGGGGCTGCGTACAGCCCCTTCCCCTAAAGGGGCAGTACTGGGTTTGATGAGAACAGGTCCTGGCAAACAGAGGAAGTGGTGGATGTACACAGGATCCCTGCCCTTCCCCCAATTTGGGTCACTGGGAAAATACTCCAGCTGCAGTTAGTTTCCCAGATCAAATCATATATACTGCTGGGTCTCAACTCGACGGGGAGGGTGATTTTGCCTTCAGGGGACACCTGGCTATGTCTGGAGACATTTTTGGTTGTCATGACCCAGGAGTGTTACCAGCACCTGGTGGGGAGACACCAGGCATGGATCATACATGGGGCAGCTACCTTGCCCTGCAAAGAATTACCTGGCCCAAGATATCAATGGTGAGACTGAGAAACTCTGATAAACAGCAACAGTTTGATGTTACAGACAGGCCCTTGCTATTTTAAGGCACCCCCTAGTATTCAGCACACATATTACGTACGTAGGTGCTGACATGTTCATTATCTGCCCTCTAGAAAACAGCTTCAGGAAGGCAGGAGTTCTGTCTGTTTTGCTCACAGCCATCTCCCCAGCGCCAGCACCCTGCTAGGTGCTCGATAAACAGGGGTGGAATGAAAAGGTAAGTGAATGACTGGAGATACACAAATAATATACGACTCATGCTCAGCACAGAGCCTGGCATTGTAAATGCCCATGAAGGGTCAGCACGTTCTTACCCTCCTTCCTAAGGCACCAGGCTGGCCATGGGCAGGTGGGACTCACACCCACAGAGTCTGAACCCCACCCTTCCACCCCCCAAACAGCAACATGAAATGCACACTTATTAAGTGCTTCCTGTATGCCAGGTATTTTAACAGATGCCAGGGCTGTAATGGTAATTCTTACTTATTCTACCCCAGTGGACCATCCACCAGACAAGTCCAGGAAAATCCCCATTTTACAGATGAGGGCACTGAGGCCAAAAGAGGTGATTTAAATTGCCCGAGGTCCAGCACACTGGAGCCTGAGACAGGAACCCAAGTCTGTTGAATTCCAAAGCCCTCTTTCTATACTGGCCCTGAGACCCTGTGCTTCCCACTTTTATTCCAGCCTCAGCCTCCGTGGCACTGCCATTGTTCCTGGGTTCTGGAATGTTCTATCTGGCCTCTACCTGGGGTCCAGTGAGTCTCCTGGGCAATGTTCTCAGGCTCACATTGGGCTGCAGCACAAACGGGCCTCTTCCTGCCTTTGTCGCTCAGAGACAATGCATTTGTTTTCCCTCCTTCCCCCCTTTAGTCCTTGGACGCAGAGGCAGGCCATTAGCAAATTATTTCAAGGCTGGCTTTAGAAAACGTTTCAGGGCACGCCTTTGAGGGTTACTTCATGCCTGCACTAGATTCTTCTACACTGCTCTGAGTAAAGACAGGCCTGAGGCAGGATTTGGAACGGAACGGATTATTTAGATAAATCACCTACAAGTTCAAGTCCTGGAGACGAGAGGCCCTCCCCCTTCCCAACCCAAGCAACTGCTGTTGCACCCGAACCTTAAGTGACTGTCTATGACTTTCAAAAGTTTCCTCCCATACAACTAATATTTAAGTGAAGTCCCCAAGTCAAAGGGGCATGTGTGGATTTTCCAGCTCAGTGCAAATCACTGAAGAAACGGTTTGAGAAAAAAGGCCTGGCTGTCGCAGTAGCAAGCTAAGGCACATGTACCACGTGCTAAGCGTAAACACACGCGTCACACATTTACAGGCACTTCAGTGCCCATAAAATGATAATGGTCCTCATTTCACAGATGAGGAAACTGAGGCACAGAGAGTGCAGGAGGTTGCACAGAGGGAGTGGTAGAGCCGGGATTTGAACCCCAGCCCTCTGGAACCGTGCGCGGGTTTCCATCCCAGCTTGCCCCTCATCCCGCCAAGTCAGAGTACAGTGACGCCCTGGCACCCAACAGAGAGACGGCATTTATGAGCTCACACCTATTACATGCCCAGCACCGTGTCAGGCGCTCATTTCAACCTCCTAACGACCCCATGGTGCTCCCCTGTTGACAGAGGAGGAAACTGAGGCTTGAGAACAGGTCATGGTCCTTCAGCCAGCACATGGCAGAGTTGCATCAAAGCTCCCAGCCCCAGTGCCGGCTGGGCCTCACCAGTCGGTAGATGCCTAATGGGCAGGAACCTGAAGCCTAGATAGATTAAGCGTGAACTCACACAGCTGCAGGTGCTGAGATGCAAGAGTGAACAGAGAGGCAATGGGCCTGCACCACCTGACTGCATTCATTCATTCACCATGCTGGGGAGGCGGGTCATGTGGCGGCACCCACAGGTCACACAGGGCAACAAGGCGTGGGGGACTCGGGCCAGTGCCCAGGGTCACATGGCTCCGAGGGTGAGAGCGCCGAATGTCACCAAACCCCATGCCCTTAAATGCATAGCCAGAAAGGGGACAAGACAAAAGAGAGAGAGGCAGAGCACATTCATAGAGACAGAGGGATATGAAACAGATACAGAGACAGAGAGACAGAAAAAATGAACGAGAGGGAGGCCTTCTTTCCCTGGTCCAACTCATCCCTTCCAGAGTTGGGATGGGGGATCCACCTTATAAATTCAGGCTGCACTGATTTTTCCAGGGCTGCAAAGCAGCACAGACAGCACAGACCACAAGAAAAGATGTCCTGCTAGTGAGATACCTATTTGCACCTGACTGCTCTGGTTCCTGTGTGACCCTGGGAGAGTCACCGCACCTCTCTGGGGAGGCCAGCTCCTGTACCTAGCAGGACAGCTTCAGTGACCTCGGTATGTAGAGGGCTAGCTCAGAGCCTGCTGCCCCACGGCTCCCTCCCTAAATGCTGGATCCCATAATGAACATTGGCACCTGTTGCAAAGCTGAACCCAGAGAAGGAGCTGGCCTAGACCTTCACCAGTCTTCAGCCTCCCTCAAACTGGGCTGATACTGGCAGGGTGGTAGAAGGCTCCTATGTGAAAATGCCAGGCACTCTCTATGGCTTTAATCCAGGTCAGTGAGGCAGGCTTCCCTAAAGTTATTGGGAAGGTCCGGAGAGAAAAAAAATCCTTTTGCAAAGAGCTTGGCTACAGAGAGCCCTGCATTGGGGGTCAGAGCCCAGGGTTCTGGCCCTGGCTTTGCCATTCACAGCTGTGCTACCCCAGGCAGGTGTCTTTCCCTCTCTACACCTGGTCCCACCTCTCCAACCATCAGGAAGCTCCTAGCTGGATGCAGGCCAAGTGTTTCATCTTTAGATGCCATTCCACCCCAGCCTCCGAACCGCATCACGCTTGCCTGAGTGAGAGATGGTGGAGCCCAGGAGCCCATCCTGGCCCACTCACACCCAGCCCCAGGCTCACAGGCCAGCGGGAAAACCCACCTACCACTTTGGGTCTCCTCTGATGATCAGATGCGACCTTGCAATTTTGCCAAATGACAAGACGACAAAGCTATATAGCTCAACAAGCACATGACATGGACACACGGTCATCCTGGGAGAGAGACAGGAGCTGAAGCAGGTGCCAACAGATCCCTAAAAATAGGGGAGGCCGAGCATCTGCCGGGGCCGGAGTGTCGGCACTTACAGATAAAGTCAGCCAGATAAGGCAAGCCCGACCCATGCGCCAGCCCTGTCCACACAGACACGGAATCCAGTACACATTTCCTGCCCACTCTGAGACAGAGTAGCCACACCACCAGGGGAATCACCAGCACATGCGTCCTGCCCAGGCACCGGGGACAGGAAGCAGTGGGGCTGGCCGACAATGATTCTGGAAGAGGCAACTCCCTGTTTTGGATCTAGGGGATCCCCCAGTGGGGAGCACTGAAGAGGAGGAGTTTTTCCTCTTGTTTTAATATTTAAAAATATATAATTAGCTTACAATATCTGGTGGCTCTGAATCCGTTTGCCTTTTCCTCAGGGAGGAAAATCTCTGTTGGCTGCGAGCGGAGAAGCGGCGGAAAGATTCCCGACTTCGGGAAGCGAGGTGTCGGAAGGATGAGGTGCGCTTGAAGGGGGTCCGGCTGCCGGGCTCTCCACTCGTCCGTTCGTGGCCCACCGTGGTGGTCACTAAATTGAGGGCCTCCTGGAAGGACCTCCTCACAGTGCCCATCCACTGGGTCATGTGGGTCTGGGCCACCGAGAGTTTGTCTCCCAGGTAATCCATGGGGCCAGCAGGAGGGAAGAAGGCGTGAGGGGGAGAAAAGCAGTGGCAATGCCAGGGGCCTCTCCGCTCTTTCTACTTAGAGCTCATGGAAGTTCTGGGCTTGCCTGGAGAGAAAACCCTGCAGCCCTCTTCAGCCAAAGCAAGAGTAAATAAACAACGCTGAGCCAGCAGCCCGCTGCACCCTCGGGTTTCGCTCAGAACTGGGACGCGGTTCAGGGTCAGGCTGGGAGTCCACCACCAGAGGAGTTGTAAAGTAAACACGCTGGGAGGTCCGATCCCCAGTCCCGGTTGGCGCTCACAACGGGATCGGCTGTGACTGTGACGAGTTGCTTGGAGGAACCAGCAGCCACACTTGCTCCAGGGTATGACAGTCCCTGAGAGGTGGGGGAGGAAGAGGCGGTGGCCTGGGCACCCTCTTGGTCCTCACTTTCCCTCGGGTCGCTGGATCTCCAGGAGCAGTGTTAGGATGCGGTGGGCCAGCTGCTGCCCACCACTGTCCCCTACCCAGCTGCCCACAGCTGGGCCCCACTCACCTGACCCATGCAGGTTTTCTGTCCTCTGGCCAGAGCTTTGAGACCTGCTGGCCAGCAGGCAGCTAGCTCATTTCCGGAGGCAGCCACCAGGGCCCCCGGGTCCCCTGGCTCAGCAGCCCAGGATGACATCAGTCCCCATCTTAGCGAGGGGCTTCGCTGCCCAGGAATGCAGGAGGGGCCTCAGGGAGGCGGCCGCCCAGGGATCTGACGTCCGCCCCCATTTTTTTTTCCCCAAGTCCCAACTCGCTCACCGTCCCTTGGAGCTGACGGTGACTTGCCGTGCTGGGCAGCCTACCCGCCCTGTGCTCTCGCCGCTGGGCACAGGAGGAGATGCTGCTGCACAGATGCACGTGTGTGCCCGCGGGTGCATGTGCAGTGTGTGTCGGAGATCTGCCAGCCTAGGGAAGGCTGGAACAGTTGGGAAACTGTCTCTAGGGTGACAGGCAGCGCCTCGGGACCTCTGACCGGCTGTCAGCCTGTCTCCCTCTGGCGGCTGTTTCTCTGTTAGGTTCTCGCCTCCCTCTCCAGTCTCAATTTCCACTTGTTTGTCTCTAAGCTTGTCTCTCCCTCTCCTCCCCCTCTCGCTTTTCCAGCCTTCTCTCCCTCCCTCCCTGGAAGGCAACACCCAGCCAGGTGAAATAGCTCTGAGGTCCCTCAAGAAAGGAACTGGGCCGGGCGGTATTTCAGTACAGGCAGGGTTGCCATGGCAACACCGGGGCACAGCATCTGCCCCATTCTGGGCAGGCAGGCTAGGCATGGGGAGCAACGGGAATGATTCACGGTTTACACCGGATCACATGAGCTCCCCATTTTTAACCCTTGTGGTGCTGGAATAGTCAGGGCAGGGGGCGGGGTGGGGAACAGACAAGTCAGTGGTGGCTGAGACCAGAGAAGGTGCTTGTTCCGGGGTGGCCGGGGAGGATCTGCAGCAGCTGCATCCTGGGGAAGGCACGCTTGTGGAGGGAGCTTCCTCCTCCCAGCAGGGATCCACCCCCCATTTTACAGACAAGGAAATGCAACTCAGAAATGTAGAGTCACTTGCCCAAGGTCACACAGCAAGGCTACTCACAGAGCATGGACCCAGGCTGTTCCCTACTCATTGTTTTCCGGGCCTGTCACAGCACCTGGCCCAAAGCTGGAACTCAGTAAACACTGTTTAACGCTGAGTCCAAAGCTAAAAACTTGATCAGTCTGACTCCATCTGGAGCCCTTCCCCCACATTATCTCACTTTTGAGCAAATATTTGCTCCCTAGACACTGATCAACAGGCCTTACTTGAGAAAGGTTTTCACGAAGGTTTTGCGTCTCTGATGACGCAAATCTTTCTTCTCTGTATTCCCAGTCCTTATGGCTCTTCGTTCACTCATTCGTTCTTTCATTCATTCGGTTAAACATTCAGAGAGTTTACTACTCTGGGCCAGGCACTGGATACAGAGACTAACAACGGTCCCTGCCACTGAGGGTCGCAGAACAGCAGGGTGCCATAATGGTGGGGCAGCTTAACTGAGTCCACAGTACCATTCTAAATGTTTGCAGGAATTAACCCAGGAATCCTTGCGTTAACCCATTTGACAGAGGAGGAGACTGAGGCCCAGAGAGGTGAAGTCATCTGCCAAGGTCATCTAATGCGGTTGGCAGCTCCAAGATGGCCCTTAACGATCCTCGCCCCTGTCATTCACACCTTGGCATGATCCCCTCCCACTGAATCAGGGTTAATCTGTGTGCCCAAGAGGATATGACAGTGTATGACTTCCAAAGGTCTGAAAGGTATCACAGCTCTACCTTGCTCTCTTCGACCATACTGGGGAGGCCAGCCACCATGCTGTTAGGATGCTCAAGCAGTTATACGGAGAGATACATGTGGAGAGAACCAAGTTGTCATCCGTGTGAGGGAGTCACTTTGGAAGTATACACATCCCCAAACCCTCAGGTGACTGCTGCCCTTGACTGCAACCTCATAAGAGACCCTGAGCCAGAGCCATCCAGCCAAGTTGCTCCCAAATTCCTGGCCTACAGACATCACAAGAGATACAGATGCCCAGAAGCCAGACAGTTCCTGGCACATCAGGAAACCAAAGGCTGGGGCAGAATAAGGGGAGAGAGGAAAAGGGACAAGGGGCTTCTGCAGCAGCCTGTAGGTCTGATATGTTAGGAAGCATTACTCTATCATGCAGATGGAGAAGCATGCACAGGGCCCCCAATCCCACTTCCACATGTGTGTCTGGCCCTGCCCACAACCTCATTTGGCCTCTAGGGCCCCAGGGCTTCTGGTCTCCACGGGTTGCCCATTTCTTCAGACAGCATGCCCACTATCAGCCTCCTACAGCAAGCAGGCCACTTTTTAGCATTGCTGGGAACTTCCAGGTGGGAAGAGAAATTGCTGAGTCCCCTCCACCCGGCTCCAGGAAAGCCACACTAGAAATACATAAAGAGCTGGAAAGGGGTGCAGCTTTTTAACAGACCATCTGGACACAAAGGTGGGAAATCTGGGAACCTTCAGGAGGAAAAATGTTAAATTAAAGCAGTATACAAAACACCTTTTAAAATGATAACACCCAATGTTGTCCAGGCTATGGTGAAAGAGACACTTTTAACCATAGCAGATGGAAATGGAAATCAGTATATATTTCTTAAGGGAATTTAACACCCAAGATAAAAAGTCTTAAAAGCAATGGCCTGCCAGTAACATTAGTGAC
Organism: Smutsia gigantea; assembly: GCA_032199065.1. Lineage (NCBI taxonomy): Eukaryota > Metazoa > Chordata > Mammalia > Pholidota > Manidae > Smutsia > Smutsia gigantea. The sequence goes on along the minus strand of JAVSCE010022533.1, from coordinate 248,137 downwards.
ATACATGCTAAACTATATCAATATCTATAACTTATTTTGAAACACGGGGGAAAATAAGAAGGATATACTAAGGAATGGATGGATGGCTAGATTTTTATAAAGCACACGTTGCAGAAGTTTAGTGATTATAGGCTTTAGCTGATGGGTGTATGTCTGTCCCCTGTACAGTTTTTCTGTGTTTGAAAATTTTCTTATTAAAAGGCTGGGGTAGGAGGATGTATTTGCCTTTCATCCCTGTAGTTTGTGATCCAATTCCACAACCAGCAATCTGACCTTGGAAGTGAGAATGATTGATACAAACATTTTACTACAAGGATGTTTATTGCAGTCATATATGCTACTTATAATCATGAAAAATCAGGAAGAACCTAATTGTCTGACAAAAAGGGACTTGGCCAGTGCTGTGCCGAGCCATACTGATGTCAGGGGTAGAAGAAAAAATCAGTAATACTGACCTTGCTTTATTAATAATCTTGATAGTTTGTTCATCATGGATTTTACATTAATTTTTTTTAATACTGTGTTAAAACATTATTTATCTTGATTACTGACATTTCTTAGTGCCCCCTTAAATTTGCCCTAGGTGCACACCTCAGTCACCTTGCCCCACTCCAAGCCCTGGATTTGCCAGATCGATGTGGTATCATGGTGTGAGGGGTTTGGAGACCTGCCTCTAGCTCTGATTAGCTGTGTGACCCTGAGCGAGTTACTTAACATCTCTGATTTCCAGAGATGAAAGTCATCAAACTCATCTTGTCACTGATGCTGTCCATACCACTTACTGTATACCAGGCACTGTATAACATCATTGTATTACATTATCTGTATTACATCCCAACAAAGGAATGAGGTTTATGCTATGATCATTACCGCACTTTACAGGTGGAGAAACTGAGGCAGAGGGCAGTTTAGCAACCAGCCCAAGGGCACACCGCTATTGAGTGGTGGAGTTTGCTACCCCAGCCTCACACCTCCGACAAGGTAGAGGATGTCCTAGCTCTTGCCAGATCAGTCTGGATGGAAGACCAGAGGCCAGAAAAGCAGAGGAGACCCACTGGCAGGCAGGATTACCAGTTGCACCTCCTTCCACAAGGGTAGAAGGGTACAGAAGTGGGCTGGGAAGCCAGACTGCTTGCTCCCTCCTGGCTCCCTCTGGGTACAGTGTGGTCTGAAAGTGTGACTATAAAAAGCGTTGCTCCCTGAAAACTGGGGCAGCGCAGGCACTTTCCCCCCAGAGGACTTTTTCTGCAAACTCTTCTGTTCTCTCTAGAAAACTCTTGGGATGTTGCTGCACATGGAACAGGAAAGAAAGCCATCTCCTTACATAATGAATCCAAAACATACTGGAGAAGCTGCTAAGATCCAGGAAACAAATAGGAGTTTTATCCACAATGTGAGGCGGGGACCAGAGATCACCATTTCCAAAAAAGCATGAGCATTTATGGAAATCAGAATGTCGGTCATCATTCATTGAATAAACATTCCCCATGCAGTTATTCTGTGCCAGCTCTGCAGTGGCCCTGAGAAGACTTATAGTCCCTGAAGAGCTCAGGGTAGCTTTCACTTCCCAATCAGCAATGGGGCAAAATATAATGAACACCTCAAACCTGAGCCTACCATTTTCTCCCAAAGATCTGATACAAACATGTACACTCTAGGGAACCCCTCAGATGGTAGAAAAAGCCATTAAAAAAATGAACAATTGCAGTACAAGTAATTGTCATGGTCTAGGATGGCAAGTGAGTAACATGCTATAAGAACATAAGAGGGGGTGGTAAAACCCAAGCAAGAAAGTGTAATGTTGAGGAAAGAAGAGCTAAGAGAAGATGATCACTATTGAGGATCTGCATTTGGAATGGAATTATCTGGGTGAGGTTTTGAAGGATAAATAGGAGTACTCCAAGAAGTCTGAAATAGAGAACAATCTATGCAAAGGCCAGGGGGCATGGCCATATTCAGTCTTCCTGTGGGCTTTTGCTGTATCCCTACCTAAAGCGGTCTTCTCCTACTCTCTCATCTTTACGGGACTTACCCCCGACCCCAAGACTACCTTGAGTAACTTCAGCCTTTTCCAAATCTCCCCCAGGAGGTCTTAAGACCCTCTTCACATCCTGCTTCTCCAAAATTGTACACATCAGGAGTGTGCCTGTTGGGCTTAAAAATACACTAACATTAGATGAGGAAGGTGGTGCAGTGGAAATAACAACATCCATTAACTGAGGCTATACAGTGTGCCAGGAACTCGTTACCCAAACACCTCAACTCATTTAACCCTCAACAACCCTAGAGGGTGAGTCCTGTTATTAATTATCCCCATTTTGCAAAGAACAGTGAAGATTAAAGAGCTGAAGGGATTTACTCAAGGTCACTGAGTTAGTAAGTGGAGCTTTAAGACTTAAACCCTGGCCTATCTGTCTCCAAGGCCCTCCCTAGGGCAGACCCCTTAAAATGGCCAATTCTGCCCCAAGCCCCATGTATGAGGGCAGTGACTGTTCTACACATTTATCTGGCAACACCTGCAGAAGGACTGGTCTGATTGTAAATCATCCCATTTCCTTTCTTGCCAACTCGCTTGGAAACTAATTCCTGAGACCACATGTGGGAAAGGCTGACTAGGGGGCCCAGCTTAAACTTGTCTTCTTTCCCCCTCTATGCTTCCAGAGGGTCGGCTCATGGCTCAGGGTTTCCCTTGAAGGCTGGCATCCTTCATCCCTGAGTCTTGGTTTCTTCATCACAAAGAGGAGATCATAAAGCCCACCTTCTTCAAAAGGTTGTGGTGAAGAAATGATTGCGATCATTCTTGCCCAGCATATAATGGACAATAAATGGCAGCCACAATTATTTGATGAGAGTTATTCTATTTAATTCATTATCTCATTGTTCAGACAAATCATAGGATCCTAGACAGTGCGAACTAGAATGGCCTAGACCAATCTTCTCATTTTACCAAAGAAATAGGCCCTGATGGATACCGTCCCAGGCCCCGTCGTAAGTCTATGGCGAACACTCTCTGATTTCCCATAGGAGTCAGTCATGATGCGGACTCTCAGGGTCTCTGGCCTCATGTGCAACCTGTTCGGCTTCTCTCCACCCCAGCCAAACTGGACACACTGCCACCCTGGGGTCACCACGACATCTCTCATTCAGTCCTCGGCACAGGCTGTTCCCTCTGGCTAGGACACCATTCCACCCCCTCCGCCTCTGGTCAGCATATCTCATATCTGTCCTTCCTAGCTCAGCTGAGGTACACCCTCCTCCAGAGAGCCTCTCTTGAGTCATTAGGCCAAGCAGGGGCCACCTCTGGGCTCCCATCCTGCCATCTCCCCAGACCAGATCATTATTAGCACACTGGGTGGGAACAATATTTACCCATCAGTCCCCCGACTCTGAGCCCATGTCCCGTTCACCCTTGATTCTCAGGAGGCACCATCAGCCAGCATGCCTACTGCACGAAATGAAGGTATCAATGAGGCTTGAACCCCAGTCATACAACTCCCAACATCCTCCTCCCTAGGGCATGTTTCCAAGGCAACCGGGGAAAGAATTCTGATGTGGAAAAACAAAGCAAAACAAAGTGACTTGATCCTACAGGTCGACCTCAGATTATTTATAAACCAAGCCCAAGACTATTTCCTTGTGTTCACTGATCAAGTTCTTATTCAAATAGCCACTTTAATGACCTAAGACGCCCTTAATTCACCTTGGGAGGGGAGGAAAAAAATCACCTGGAAAGGAAATCTTTCTAGAAACAGTCAGGAACTCATCACCCTTCTTCATCAGGCCCCAGCCTGAGCTCAGGCGGAAAGGAACATTTTCCATGCCAGGGAGAGCCTGCTGTGCGGACCCTCCAGGTGTGGCAAGGCCAGCCTGTAATTACAGCCCCTCTTTGAAGAGGTGGCCATCTAATAAAGCTACCCACCCCGGCCTCCTCTAACATGGAAACAGGGTGGGCCAAGGGCCCTGGCCAACTCATCCTGCTGGGCTGTCCACAGCTCGGGGGACAGTGGGCCCTGGGATGCCACCACCCTCTCCTTGGGCATCCAGGAAGGACCAGGACCCCACGGGGGTCTCTTATCTGGTTGCCTTGCTTGGGGTTGGACAACTTGTTGCTACCATAGCAACTGAATTTCCACATTTTTCAGGTCACTTAGAAAAAGAAAGCAGGATGTTCTTGGGGAACAACAACTAGGAATTGGGGACAAGGAGACATGCTATTAGGAAATGCATTCCTGAGCAGTGGGTTTGCTATACTTAGCTGACCTGGCCCATAAGCAGCACCCCAAGACTTCAAGGATCTCCATGGGGATGATAAGAGAAGGGAAGAATGAATAGAAGGTCTTTCTTTCCTTGCTCACACCCTCCCTGCCTTTAGATTCCAACAAGCATTTGATTAAGCACCTACTATGTGCCAGGCACTGTGTCAGGTGCTGGGGAAACTGAACCAAAGCCCCAATCCTTGGCCCCTGCAGCAGTTTTATTTGGGTTTTGCATTAAGTATAACAATAAATCACAACAGTTCTCCTTTGCTGAGGGCCTACTGTGCATCCTGGCACCTCCTTGGCCGTATAACCCATGAAGGTTGTACAGACTGGGAAACAAGAGTCTCAATGATGAAATCATTAGCCCATGTCACACGGCTGCTACACACAGAGTCATGACTCGAACCCAGGCCCGGCTGAGCCCAAACCTGTGCTCTTAGCCACTAGGCAACCCTGCCTTGGTGAGCATCCCACTCATGCCAGACTGAGGCAGTGCTGTGGAGCACAGAAGACGCGGTCCCAGCAGCAGAGGCCTCTCCCGTGTTCCTCTTTCCTCCCCTCCACTTTGCTGCCTCTCCAGACAGCCGTGAACCCCAAGCAAAGCCTTGGTGACAAGTGGGAGGTTCTCCGAAATGGCCTCAGGATCCCCTCCAGCCCTCAGTTCCAACAAGGGCTCAGCCGCACGGGCAGCCAGTGCCCGGCACATCCGGATAGCTTGCATCCCATCTGCCCAGTGGAACGGAGGGGGAGTGGGCAGGCCCTGGACCTGCAGACCCAGGTTTGAGGCCAAGGCCAACTCCTGGGGGTCCCCAAGGCACCGCTCACCTCCTCTCTGGGCCTTGATTCCCCAAGGACGCTGCACCGGAAGAGCATGGGAAAGTCTGGCTCAAAATCCCAGGACACCCTCTCAAAAGGCCACCCGAGCCAGCCTTGAGAGTCCAGCAGACCTGGGTTCAAACATTATGTGGCCTTGGGCACTCATGGGGCTCTCTCTTGCTTGAGTTGCCTCACATCAAACGGAAATCGTGACCCCTGCCTCCCACGTACAGTGTAAGCACTGTCCATGAAGTAGGCTGCCCCCAGCTACGGCCGGCAGGATGGCGCCAGGATCCAACAGCAGACGCCTATGGCTGCAGCGCTCACATTTTGAAAGCAAACTTATGAAGAAAAATGGTCTTCCAGAGGCCAGATCAACATCTCCTCAAGGCTGCTGGGACAGGGTTAGTATTTCCTGAGCATCGATGGTGTGCCAGGACCTATGCCACGTCATGTCATCCCTACATGCACGGTACAGGGCAGGGCTCCTAAGACTGACTCTTTGCTGCGTGATCCTGGGAGAGTGACTTGCCTTCTCTGAGTCTTTCCTTTTGTCTTTAAAAAGGGTCCCCTCCTTCCCAGGTGCTGCTGAAATGTCTATGACATACACCCATCCCACGTGCAGATGGGGATCTAGACAGTAAGCAAAGGCCAAAGGCTGCACAGTACCTATGGGTGAACTCTGGCTTGGAGCCTGTGCTTCCAACCACCTTCTCAGCAGCTGCGGCTCAGGGGGCAAGGGGACAGTGGGCGCTTGGGAGCAGGGCCTGTCCTCCTGCACCCACACCCAACATTCCCATCACTCAGCTCAACAGCCCTTAGCCCTCACTCACCCTCTTCTCATCTACAAGGTGCTGGGAGTAATGGTGCTGCTTTCTGAAGCCTCCACACAGTAGCACCTTTCTCCCAAGCTGCTGGAGGTCCATTCTCTCATGCCTTGCTTCTCTGCGCCCAGAGGGCCCCTCCTCTGTGCTGCCCACCCTGTTCCAGGAGTCACACTGTGCCAGGCAGGGAGGGCAGGGAGGGGGACGGCCAGGCAGCCCTGGCCCTTTGACAAAGGTGTGTCGCCCCTTAGGTCCCCACAATGCCCACCTGGTGCACAAAGGCACATTCCAACAGCCTTGGAGTCCTGGACCTTGGGCTCTTCTGGACGCACAGCCGTCCAGAGCCGTCCTTGCTAGGGCAACCAAGGGGATACCCCCCAGCTCCCTCCACCTGGCTGCTTCCTGCTGCCAAGGTTACCTCCCCAAACTGGCTGCAGGCCCCCACCCCACCCCACACACATCTGGGCTCTGACTGGTAGCTCCTCAGAGACTCACTCCCTGATCTCCCAACACAAAGGAGCTGCCCAGACCCTCTGTATCAGAGCGCCCTTTCATTCACAATCAGGGTATCATTGATATACAATCTTATGAAGGTTTCACATGAGCAACATTGTGGTTTCAACAGTCACCCATATTACCAAGTCCCCCCACACCCCATTACAGTCACTGTCTATCAGCATAGTAAGATGCTATAGAATCATTACTTGTCATCTCTGCTATACTGCCTTCCCTGTGACCTAACTATATTGTGCGTGTGCTAATTACAATGCCCCTCAATCCCCTTCTCCCTCCCTCCCCAACCCCTCCCCTTTGGTAACCACTAGTCCCTTGGAGTCTGTGAGTCTGCTGCTGTTTTGTTCCTTGGGTTTTGCTTTGTTGTTATACCCAACAAATGAGGGAAATCATTTGGTACTTGTCTTTCTCCACCTAGCTTACTTCACTGAGCCTAACACCCTGAAAGAGGCCATCTTTAAGACTACAAAATGATGTCCCCACCCTCCCACTCAGCTCAGTGCTTCCTCCAGGCTCCCCAGCATGCTGGGCTTTCCCATCCATGCTCTCTTTGCTGCTGTATTAGAAGGCCAATTTTCACACCTGTGGACACTGTGAATGTCGGGGCTGTGTCAGCTCCATTCGGTACCTCCAGGGCCCATCCTGGGCAGTAGGCAGCTCAACGGCACAGCTAAAGCTTATCAAGGCCTAACATCAAGCTCAGTCTGGGTGCTCTGAGTCAGATCATTTGGACTCGGCAGCATCACCTTATGAAGAGGAGGATGGTCTTACACCTGTTTTACAGACAAAGAACATCAGGCTGAGAAAAGGCAAGCTACTTGGCCAGGGTCGTACAACAAGGACCCTGTGTGACCACCACACAACACTGTGCTCCAGCCTGGACTCCTGTGTTTTTCACAGGAGGGCAGGAAGGGGAGGGGAGGAGATGGCATCAGCTCCGGGGCAGGAACAGCTAAGGACTCCTCTCCAGGCTGGTCGCTCAGGCCACCAGGGGAAGGGGGACATTTACTGGGCAGCTGCTGTGTGCCACGCAGTAGCACTTTACATACATCCTGATTCAGTCCTCATCACCCGTGAAGGGAGGCACCACTCTCCCTAAATCTCAGATGAAAGAACTAGGGCCAAGGGCACACGGAGTGAATCTGTACCCAGCTTAAACTTCGCGCAAGACAGCTGAGTGCAAGAAAACTGTAATCAAAGAACTAGCCCAGAAAAATACAACCATGAACAGCATTTTTCCTTCCTGGTCAAGCCCTGAAAATGCTGGCTACTCACTTCCCACCCTCTTTTGCTTCAACAGCATAGGCATGGGACCAAATCCTAGCCAATGGGACCTTGGGGGTGGGGGGGAGCACCTGCTGGGTGGACTGCAGGGAGGAGTCTTCCTCCCAACGTACCTCCTCTTCCTCGGCTGGATGTTGTCAACTCTCCCTAGGATGGCTGGAACAGTGGCAGCCACTTTGGGACCATGAGAGGATGAGCTGCTGAGGACAGAGGAGGAAGATGGAAAGAACCTGGGCAGGTCTACTAATCCAGGACATGGGAAACTTTTTGTAAATGGCCAGATAGCAAATATTTTAGGTATCCCAGGCCACATGCAGTCTCTGCCACTTTTTTTTTTCTACTTCTAAAAATGTAGAAATCATCCTTAGCTCAGCCATACCTGTTGAACCCGGAATAACATCTGCATCTACCACCACGTGAATTACTTGAAGTAATGTGTCCTTATTGTTTGACCCATCTTTCCAGGACCTTTTGCTACTTTCAGCATCCTCAAAAGCATCTTCACTGATAAAATGGCAACAGTGTACCAAGTATAGGTAAGGATGGGAAACAACCGAAGCTCTCAGGGGATGAGATGCAGCATGGTACAAACACTTTGGAAAACAGTTCAGCAGTTTCTTAAAAAGTTCCACAGCCACACACCACATGATACAGCCATCTCTGAAGGTGTTTGCCCAAGAGAAATGACGGCATGTGCCCTTACATAGATTTGTACATGCATGTTCAGAAGAGTCCAAAACTGAAAGGAACCCGAATGTCTACCAACAGGTGACACAAACTGATGCATCCATATAGAGAGAAAGAAGCCAGGAAAAAGAGTGTACAATGTCTAAAAGTCTAGAAAATGCACTGATCTATAGTGACAGAGAGCAGATCAGTGATTGCTTGAGGGCAGATATGGAGGGAGGGATGGACTGCAGAGGGGCACAAGGAAATGGTTGGGGCTGATGGGTATATTCATAATTTTAATTGCTGTGATGTTTCACTGGGCATATACATATGTCAAAAGTCTTCAAATTGTATACTTTAAATATGCACAATTTATTGTATGTCAATTATATCTCAATAAGGCTGTCAGAAAGTAACAGTGGTGGTTCTTATAATAAGCAGAACTCTGAGGGTACGGGACATGGGAGGGCTAAGTGCTGGCAAAATGGGACCAGCAGGGAAGACAGATGACTGAGAAGACAGAGGCACCACCAGACCTTGTATGTCTTGGGTGGAAGCTAAGTTCAGCTTTGCCAGCTCCATAAAGTAACTGAGGACAAGTGATACTAAGCCCCAGAAATGTTCTTAGTTTGGTAAACAGGATGCCCAGAGGCAGTCCCCGGAGATGGCCTGTGGACAAGTGGCCTTAATTGCCAATCCAGCCTCAAGGACCCGTGTGGCCAGTGCCGAGCACCCACGAGTTCTTTTTGGAACTCCAGGACACCAGAGCTGGTGTGCGAGGAGCCCAATCACCAAGCACCCTGCAGTGGGTCTCCTGTCATCTGATGACCAGAATTCCCCAGAAGCTCTAGACGATTTTTTCATTCATTCCAGAGAGAACAGGAAGAAACTCTCAGCTTACTTCACCAACGGCCATCTGCAACAGGCAGGGAACAAGTCTGGCTCTGCAGCTTCGACTCCTCCCCCAGCTGATCCCAGGGACGGTTTGAGTGCCAGCGGGCCTGGTAGGGAACCTGGCCTTCCTCCCGAGGCACTGCACCTTCAAAGACTTCTGTCCTGGCCCGAGAACAACAAGCCCAGAAACAGAGGGGAGGACACTGAAGGCTGACGAGAAAGTGTAGGTCAAGCAAAATCATAAAGGGCGAGGGGAGAAACAGACCATGAAAAGGAGAAAAACCACAGTTGCAGAGACTGGGTGCATGGGGACAAGGTAGGGGAGATCCACAAGTCACCAGGATTGCTGTGGCTTATTACTTACATGTTTCTTAATGTCCTTTTAGAGACACACAGAAACGCTACAATTTTTTTTTTTTTTGCTCCTGGATGCTGGAATGGGATTCAGTACAGAGACTAGACCCCATGGAGCCCCATCTTTTATAAGGACCACACATACCTTTTCTCATAGTATCTCCAAAACCACCCATGAGAGGGGCAGCACCTCTGCCATTTTACAGAGGGGGAAACTGAGGCTCAGGGGCATTCAGTGTCGTGCCCACGGTCGCTTGGCTTGGAGGCACAGCTGGGCCTACAAACGTGGGTGTGTCTGGTTTGCAGGCTGACGCCCTATTGCCTGCGTATTGTGGAGCAAGTCTTTAGCAAAGTCTCAAGCAACACCACATAAGACCTGGCAGGTCCACTGCTGTCTGTCTGGTTGACCACAGACTCTCCAGCCCCTCGGCCCTCCATAAACAGCCTCTGAATGAATGAGAGGGTCTAGCCAAGGCCAGGCATAGAGTTGGTGCTCAGGGAGGATCTGAAGGAGGCGGGAAGGGAGAGGAGAGAAGGCAGGGCTGGATTCCCAGCAGTTCCAGATGCACCCGGGATACAGACTGTGGTCATTAAAGGACAAAGTCATCACTGGAAAGCAGGACATGTCACTAGTCAAGTGTCCTCTCAAGTGTCCATTTTCACAATTGTCTCTCTTAAGACACAAAACATATTTTCTAACACTGCCCGGAGCTTTAAGCCTACCTCTCTGTCCTTCCAGAACGGGCAGGGGGCCTGCAGAGGCCACTGGGGGAAGGCCAAGGGGGTGAAGGTTTCATCAGCGGTCACTAGGGACTGCCACTAGGTCCTCCTCATTGTTTCTTTGAGGTGTGTCCTGGTCGTTCTCACCCTGCACTTCCCAGCTCCGAGCTGGGGGCAGGAGGCCTGGGCTGGCCCAGGTCCACCTCTAACCTGCCGTGTGGCCTTGAGCACATCCAGGTGCTGCCGGCCTCTGTCCTCCCAGGAGATGCCTCTGTCAATCTGTAAGAGTCTTTCAGGTCTAAGTCTCTCATTTACTCCACAAAACCATCCTAAGGGGCTGTGCATGCCAGTGCCGGGCCCCTCCAGGAAGCTCAGAGCTCTGCGCAGAATGGGATTCTATGCATCAACAGTAGGTATTTTTGTTCCCGCTTAACCAACACCGTCCCTTCTCCCACCAGGGCAACAGAAAATGTCCTGTTTGTTTTGACAGAACGTGTTCAGAGGCAAAAGCCCCCAACAGGGTCCCCGAGGTGGCCCAGTGTGGGAACTGCCGCCTAGAGGAGGCAGCGTCAATGAGGGGCCTGCAAACCAGTGTGTCTCAGAAGCAGAAATGAGTGGGGACGGTGAGGGAGGCCAGCAGGCGGGGGGCGGGGAGGGGGCAAACGCTCCAGGGAAGATCCTGGGGCCTCTCCATTCCCATCCAAGTTATTTTCACAGTACAATAATAACCACCATTATTCCCTTCCCTTCCCCCGGCAAGTGTTCTCATTTCAAAATGGATTTAATGAGATCCCTTAGAGGAAGGACTTCTCTAAGCAATTGAAAACGGCATGCAGTAACAGGATGCCAGCAACGAGTGTCACTTAATGGAAACCAAGCAAACAGACACAGGTCAGTGGAGGGGGTGGCCGCCACCTCTGTACCTCCCGTGGGGCGGGGAATGGGGACAGTCGAGCACAGTGTCAGGCACAGGGTGGATGCCCCTTATCTTTTATGTCAGTGATGCTCTGCCAACAACCCCATGAGGTCTCGTCTCCTCTTGAAAGATGAGAAATCTGACTCAGATTTGGGTCCCAGGCTGGAAAGTACAGCCCAGACAGCCTGGGCTCCAGATTTGGTCTGTCTGCTAATGAGCTGTGTAACTTTGGGCAAATTGCTGCACCTCTCTGAGCCTCAGTCTCTGTCTGTAAATGGGGATAGTAATAGTGATCACTTTGGAGGTCTTCTGTAGGGATTAAGTGAAACACTGCCCAGGGATTGCTTAACATGTAGTAAGCGCTCAGTGAGTGGTAGAGCTTATCAACTGGCCAGCGGTAAAATGGCTGCATCTGAACCCAGGAACCTGCCTGCTTCCAAAGCTGAGTCGATTCCCTCTTTCCACTAATCTGAAAGTCCTCCTTCCCTTCTCCACCCACACTCAGCTGGTGGGCCTACCTCTCACTTCACTGAAAGCAATCAAAGCAATCAGAGGAGCAGGACGCACCCTGCCTCGCCCCGGCATCTGGGAGCCCACCGTGCCTCCCTCCACACTCTTCTGTTGTAGCAAAAAAAGCACAACGACCCACCATCTTGCCCAGAAGCCTGGAACCTTCTTTCCTCTTTGCCCCTCACACCCCCGCCAAAAAAACTACAGCCTGAACCAGATCACTTCTCCCTCACCCCAATCCCGCCTCAGCACCAGATCCACGCCCCCATCGTCTCTGGCCTCTGCATTTCACCTCCTGCCCCTCTGGTCTACACCCCAGCCCCACACAACAGCCTAGATGAGATTTTATAACCCTCCATCCCATCGGGTTAGCCTCCAGGCAAAGTGCTCCCTCAGCTCACCACTGCAACCAGACTAAAGTCCAAATGCTCTGCCTGGGGGTCCTCAAGGCCCCCCCACAGTGGCCTCAACCCCACCAAACTGGTTCCCACCCAGGGGCCTTTGCATGTCCTGTTCCCACTACCTAAAACACCCTTCCCCTGATCCCCACATGGAGGGCTCCTCTCAGATCTCTGCTCAAATACCACACCTCCTCCCAGTCTCTCTCCACCACATCATTCTGTTTTATTGTCTTCATACCATTTATCAGTATTTATTGTTCATATATATTGTCTGTCCCACTAGAATGCGCATTCAGCGAGAGTAGGGCCTGCGCGTTCTTATTCCACACTGACGCTCAGTGCCTGGCCCAGTGGCTGGCACAGAGCAGGGGGCCAATAAATACTTGGTTGAGTGGACCAACCAATGAATGAATGAATGAAGAGTAAATCAGCACACGAACACACAACTCAAACTCTTTAGGCTCTGTTTGCTCATATCTAAGATGGAGGTCGCAAATCCCCCCACCCACAGGATGGTGACGCAGGTGAGCCCTGATGGACATGGCCCAGGACCCGGAGACGCTCCACGGGCAACTGCTGGTTAAAGCACTTCCACCAGCAGGAATCTCCTCTCAGCCTCTCAGTGCATAAAACACACTTATGAGCCAAAACTCTGTGACAGATACAGTGGTTGAAGGTCCAGTGGAGACCATATGCAAGAACACAATTCACTGTAATCCCCGGTAGCCATGGCAACTGAAATCTTCAAGCGCAGCCCCATCTCCTTTAACTTTGTACGCAGAAATTTCTAAAGGAAATGTTCAGATTTCTTTCTCCAGAATAGACATCCTCATTTGGCTCCCAGAGGAAAAAATGCAAAATGTCAGATTCGTATAAGGACTTTGCAAAGAAAGATGAGTTTCATTTTTTAAAATATGAGTCAACCTCTGAGAGTAGGAACCAAGCCATCATCATCATAATAAATACTAGCATAAACAAACAACAGATTTGTTTGGGGTGGAATGGACCAGTACTTTAACAGGTTCACTTAGTTATTTCACTGAATGCTTAGTGTGTGCCAGGCCCCGTGCAGGTCCTAGACACCCAGCGGAAGAGCATCCCCAGCAAAGAATTCCCAGCAAGGAGTAGTGGGGAGGAACATCACAGAGGAGAGAGGACAGACCTATGGGATCACGTGGATATACCACTTGTTGGCTGTGTGGCCCTGGGCAAGTCACTGCACCTCTCTGAGCGCATGATAAAATGGTGATAACAATACGGCTTGATGAAGGTGCTCTGTGAATCCAATGAGAGGACAGAAAAATTGCCCTGTGCAGTGTCTGGTATACAGCAAGCACTCAGTAACTACCAATTCCTTTTACCTTACAGAGGAAGAGGGACCCAGCCCTTGGCTGTCTCTTCCAAAGGGGCCTCAGAAAAGCTCCCTGGGCGTGAGGTTTTCCCAAAGGAATGCCCGTGTTCCCAAGGATTGACATCTGAGATTTCAACTTTCAAAAACAAAAGTGGGGGAAAGACTGGGGAAGAGGAAACAGGGGTTAGCCAAGCCATTAACTAACTTAGCCTCACAGCTTCCCAGGAGCCCAGCTGGGGCTGGAGGCCTAGAAATGTTTCCAGTTGGAAGAGGGAGCAGAAATTGAGAGCAGGAGAATGCAAAGAGAACCTGCCACTGGGGGCTTCTCACCAAACTAGCCAAAGCACTTGGTGAGGCCAGGGCCTTTGAGACTAAAGAGAAAAGTCACCATCTGCCCACTGGGAAGGCGCTGGAGCTGAGGGCTCCAGAGCTCATCATGCCCAGGTGCAAATCCAAGGCCCGAGAGCGGGAAGAGGCCACTGCACTGGACCCCTTATAAGAAGCCACCTGCACCCCCTGGATTCTCAAAGCTGGAGTAAAACTTTGGTAGTATGTGGCACTGGAACATCAATCCTGAAAGCTCAGACTGCATTCGTGTTTGAGAGCAGGCCGCACTGTTCTCAGCTTCCTGCTTCTGCATCTACGCATGCTGTTCTTGATGCCTGAATACCTCTCCACCCCACCCCCAACTCCTGCAAGCCTCAGGCACCCTAAAAAGCCCTTATTCAACCTTCAAATGTCCCCACAAGTCCATAGGCAGGCATTTCTCCTGCAGAGGCAACAACCCACAAGGGCACCGAGATGTTCACTGTAGCATTGTTTACAGTGCACAAAACTGTAAACAACCTACAGGACCACCTAGAGGGACTGGTTCAATAAAGTACAGTGCAAGGAAAAACATAAAAACATCAGAAAGAATGAGATTGACCTACTGTGTGCAAGGGAAAGAGTTCACCAATATGAGAAAAGAAAAATCAAAGCATAGAACACTATGCATACAGCAAGGTCTGAGTCATGCTAAAAGGTACATGCAGATGGTTCGATACAGATACATGCACAGATACAGTCTTATGTGTGCACAGAGTATTTCTGAAAGGAGATGCATGAAAACTGTCACCAGTTTGTGGGAGGGGATTGCGCGATGGCTGGCAGTGGCAGGAAGACTAATTTTTCTTTAGAGTACTATTTTGCACTGTTGTAAATGTTTACCATGTCTGTACATTACTTTTTCAACTAAAAATAAATAAATTGCTTCTTTTTAATGTCTGGACATCATCTTTGTAAATTTTCTCCCCATAAAAACAGATCTGATCTCCCCTCTAGTAGGTGGAGACATACCAGGGATGGCACCGCCACCCATGTATCCATTTATGTGGGTGTCACCCCTCCTTGGTGGCTAGGAACATGGGGGCCACACCTCTGCACCCACTCTGAGAGCCTAGCACCTTGTGGGCCTAAGGAATGAACGACACCATTAAACCCATATATCCACTCCCATCTTCTTAAGACTTTTTCCTTTTTACCAAGTTACTATTTATTGAGCATCAGCTCCTTCATGCCAGCCAACTGACACCCAGCATCTCATCGAGTTGAGCCAGTCAGTCAAGCCTGGCTGACCACAGTAGATGCCTCTGGTGCCTTGCCCAGGTCCCCTGGACTGGCTGGGGCCCTTGGGGATGTCGAATGCCGCAGCTCACAAACCCCTCTTTGCCAGCAACAGGCCTTGGCCCATGGAGGAAGAGATATCCTGCTGCTCCAAGGTGGGACGTATTTTGTGCTGCTGTTCAGCCTCTGTAACGACTCCAGGGGTCAGGCGGACTCAAGCTTTCCAACACTAAATCACATACACATGAATCCTTGTCTCAGGCTCTGCTTCTAGGCAACCCAGCCTGAGACACTGCCTCCCAAAATCAACTGGGACATACAATTCTTTAAACGCAGTTGCTGGAAATCTACTTAAGTCTTATCTCTGAGAGGGGAGGCCTCAGCAGAGGAGTTTGAAAAAGCCAAAGATATTTAGCCAAGATTGGAAAATGGGAGCCTGCGGGGAAAGGGTTCATTATATCCATTTTACAGATGGGAGGAACTGAAGTTTGACTTAAAGTCACAGAGGAAGAATTGAACCCTGACCTCTCAGATCCCAAAGACCTGACTCTGCTCTGAGTCTGCAGCTTGGCTGTTAGGGGGTTCACAGGTTTGTCTGGCATCAGAGCAAGGAGATTGGAGGGGCTGGCTCTGAGCAGAACATTTCTCCCAGGCCTCCGTTGGTGCAAGATGCTCAACCAGCTCTAAAATAGAATCACTAACATGGTCAGGAAGAGGGGTCCCTGGGGGGTACTGCTCCACAGCCAGACGGCGCTGGGCTCGGCATGGCGCCTCGGTCCCACTCAAGGCCAGCCTAGCATGAAGAAAATATGGGAAGCGGCTCTCGGCAGGCCTTCGGGGACTTCCTGCCAATGTGCGCAGACTGGAACAACAGGAAAAGTCTGCAGTGGGGCCTGGCGGGTGGGGCAGGGGCAAAGCAAGACAGGCAGGCAAGATACGCAGCCAGCCTTCCCTCTCAATCCACTCTCAGGGACGGGCACTCCAACCAAGGTCGGGGCAGCACAGGAAGCAGCTGCCAGGCACCTGCTGTATGCCGGGCCCTGTATTAGGACCTACCCTCCAAACGCTTCATTTATTCACCCACTCCCGAGTTCATTCCTGTATTCAGTTCAACATACATTTGCTGAGTACCTACTGTGTGCCAAGTCCAGATCTAGGAACCGGGGAAACAGATAAACATGTCCCCACCCTCAAGAAGTTTCACTTTTCATTCACTTATTCATTCACTCTTCCATTTAGTTTGACATTTAATGAGCACCTACTGTGTGCGAGACTTTGTGCTAGGAACTACAGAGATGAAGACGACAAGGTTTCTGATGGTGAAAAGTGTCACTGACTCAGTCATTCTTTCCATTTATTCTTTCTTTCACTCAGTTCTATAAGCAATATTGAGCACCTGCTTTATGGGCCCTCTACTAAGCACTGTGGACAGAGATGTGAAGTAAGTCACAACCACGTCATGAAGAGCTCACCTTAGGGACCCATTCATACATTCACTCAGCTTCACACCCAACAAGTATCATGCACTGAGTTATGTGACAAGGCTAGAAACACATGGAAGAGCCCCCGCTCAGTCTCACCCACCCACACATTTCTTCATTCATTGAGTACAATGAACATTCTGAGTGCCTGTATATGTCGGGGACACAGATGTGCACTGTACAGTCAGCCATTCTTCCTTCCTTCAACATTTATGGGTTCAGTTCACCAAACACATATTGGACACCTAGTGTACGTCAGACCCTGGGGAGGCAGGTGAACGAGCCCCAGGCCTGACCCTGGAGGAACTGAAAAACTGGTCCGCACACAGGGGTGAGTGACAGCTCAGTTCCTCTATCATGGGACCCTACCCGATGGTTCCTCAAAAGCTCTGGGAGGGGCAGGCAGTTGGGAAGTTTGCGGTGCACCCTTCCCACAGAGCTGCAGAGTGGAGACGGGGTTACGGGGGTGGGGGACAGTCAGCACGCAGAGAAAGATAAACTGCTTGAAATAAACCCCAAAGGGAAGAACTGGTGAGTGAGGAGATGAATCAGACATCTAAGTGAGAATTTTCAAGAACTCAAGAAATATTCTAAGTTTAGAGGAGGAAGGAAAAAAAAAATCAGCCACAACTTCCAAATGGCACGTTCAACCCCAAACTGCCAGCAGTCCTGTTGATGCCTCTCAGGTCCACCACCCTCTCAGGCCAAACACTAGTCAGGAAAACAACAGGCTTTGAGTCCACCACCTCCTGGGGCCATGGTGATGACCACACTGGTTCACCCACTTGAAGCCCTTGGCACAGGACCTGGCACACAGGAAGTGCTGGATAAAATGTTGCCTAATTTTCTTCTACGTCTGGCTGGTTTTGCAACATGGCTACACGTACTTTAACACACATCTCCATCCCCCAATTGAGGGTTGGGGTCCATGTTCCCTCCCCTTGAATCTGGGGGACTTGTGACTGCTTTAGTCAACAGAGAACAGCAGAAGTGATGCTAGGTGACGTCCCAGGCTGCATCCATTATAAAAGGGGTGGCAGCACCTGCCTTCCTGGCCACAACACTCCCTCTGGGCACCCTAGCCACCCTGTTGTGAGGAAGCCCAAGCTACACAAAAGCCACATTTAGGTGCCTGGTCAATAGTTCAGAGAAGCCTGGCCTCCAAGTCACTGCAGACCTCAGACAGGTTGGAGAAGAAGGCCCTGGATGATTCCAGCCCCCTGCCAGTCAGGGCTCCCATTTGATTCCCCAAATATCACAGAGCTGCTGTCCCTGCCAAACCTTGCCTGATTCCCTGACCCACCAAATCTGAGCGGAATACCCGGTGGTTGGTGTACACCTCTATATTTTGGAGTGGTTCCTGTGACAACTGATACCTGCCCTGTGTATCTTGCACAGTCTAGGAGGATCTGCTAAGCTGGAAGGCATAGGACAACTTCATAAACTATAAAGTTCTGTATACACTGGAGCCCTGGCATCAGCATTCAGTACACAGAGGAGGGCTTTGCTGCCTTCCTGACCTAACTTTGTAGCCCTATAACGAAGGCTGCCACCCTCTCAGCCTGGGAGGCTCTGAGGGCTACTGGCACAGACCTGAACTCAGGTGGCAGGTCACCACTTTGTTCTCAAGATGGGCCTTAGATCATCCCTCCAGGAGGAATGAACTAGAGGACAAAGGCTGCTTTCACTGGGCCCAGGCTGCTCTTGGCAAACACGGGCGGGCAGGGGCACAGCAGGGAGCAAGCGGCCCCACTCATGCCCCCTGGGAAGGTGGCCAACAGCATGGGTGAGGCCCAGGCAAGCTGGAGCAGCTCCGGGGTCTGGCACGGGCCTTCCTTCCCCCCTCTGGGTCTTTTCCAATCACACCTAAAACAAGGACAGGGCAGAGTACAGATAGGCAATGAGGAAATATTTGGTAAATTAAATAGAATGTCAAAGACTAAAAACAGGCACCTCCAGGATTAAAGTCCAATTATAAACATAAACTACAATATTGTGGGGTCCAGGGCAAGACAGCATAGGATCAAATCCCAGCTCTGCCGCTGATCAGCTGTGTGATCTTTTACAAGTGACTTACTTAACCTCTCTGAGCCTTCATTTTGTCATCTGTAAAACAGGGATGGTAATAACCATCTCCCTCCCTGGGGTGTTGTGAGGATAAAATGAAGCAATATAAAGTGCTCTGCCTGATGCCTGGCTCCTAGGGGCTGAATTGTGTCTCTCCCAAATTTCTATGTTAAAGCCCTAATCCTAGGACCTCAAAATGAGACTCTGCTCGTAGACAGGGCCTTTAAAGAGGTGATTATGTTAAAATGAGACTGTTAGGGTGGGCCCTACTCCCATCGGACTGGTGCCTTATAAGAAGAGGAAATGTGGACACACAGAGAGATACTGGTGCACACACACGGTGACACGCAGAGAAGGGGGCCCTCTGCAAGCCAAGAAGGGAGGCCTCAGGAGAAACAAAACCCGCCGACACCTTGATCCTGGACTTTGCAGCCAGCCTCCAGAACTGTGGGAAAATAAATTTCTCTTGTTTAAGCCACTCAGTCTATGGTATTTTGATATGGCAAATACACCCCCAGGCACAGGGAAGAGGAAAATAAACATCTCTGCCTACCACATAACATTTGTATATAGCTAGGAAATAATATTACATTAACATGCATGAGCTTACATTAGTGTAAGTATGTTTAATACAAAATCTGAGTATACATTAAACAGCAGATATCTGCCAACAGCTGTCCCTCCCTACCTCAGAATTTCTATATAAAACATCAGGGTTTTTTTTAAGAAAACAAAGAGTTCATAATAATATGGACCAAATTCCTTCCTGTTCTTATCCATGCATCATTACTTCACTCTTGGGGAAATATTTACATTGTGTCCTTCAGGCTCCAAACAAAGACACCTCAAATCTCCCACTTCTTCCAGAACTGCTAGGCCTCGCCACAGGCTGGGCCTGCTCCCTGAATGCCCTCTGGTCCTACTCAGGCTTTAAGACTCAGGTCAGGACCCAGCCCACAGCAGGCCCTCAATGTACTTGCCCTGCAAGCCAACTTTGAGATAAGCCAAGGACTGCATTTTCAAGATGAAAACACAGGGTCCAGAGAGGGCAGTGACTAGCACAGAGTCACACAGCCAGGACCAGACCCAGGATCCTCGGCTCCCAGTTCAGTGAGGCTCCCCTGCTAGCTCAGGCTGCCTCCTTACTCATCATTCTGCCTCAACCATGGAAACCATGTGTTTATTCAGAATGAAACTCCCCAATCCAAGGCCCTTTTCAGCTCTGAAAAGTCTCTTTGCCCCCAGTGACAAGAGGGGGTGTCAGGACAGGCATCGGCCTGCATAGAGGTTTTACTTCCTCCACTGCTAATGGTCTGAAGCCAGATTTGCTACCAAAAAAGATGGGTGCAGCTTCTCTCCTGGCATCATCCTAGGGTCCAGGAAAACTTACCCTATTATTTACACTCCACACTACACCTCCTCCCAGTACTGGATTTTCCAGCTGGAATAACCAGAGGTCTGGGCTGGCCTGGCTTATCCCACTGAGACTGAGCTTGGCAGCAACAGTTTTCATAAGTCCTCCACCCTCACTGGCTTTAAAACTCAGGCTGCAGGAGCCCTCAGGGCAGAGGGGAGCCCTGCCCCGGAAACCCCATTCTGACGCCTCCCTGCTGTGTGATCTTGGACACACCAGGCTTCCTTCAGTGTCCCCATCTGTAAAATGGGGATAATCAGAGCACCTGACTCACTGAAGAGTGTTACACATGCTCCGGGAGTCTAAGCGGTGTAACCCTCCTTCTGCTTAAAGAAGGCAGCTGCGACGGAGGCGATCTGTTAGGACAGGAGCACCCTCTAGCGTCTCGATGTAGAAATCATTCAGCCTGGGACAGCCAGCAAACATCCTCCACCAAATTGGTTCAGATAATAAATACCCTTGGGAAGGGAAGTAAAAAAGATAACTGCTCCCATGTATTTAGTGCCTACTAGGTGCCAGGTGTTGCCCCTACTGGTCTCCACAATCTGATGCTGACATAATCCCCATTTGAGAAGGGGGAGCTTTTCATCCCCAGATGAGAAAACTGAGGCTCAGGTACATGAAGCCACTCGCTCAAGGTCATACAGCAGGGAAGGCTGGATTTGAACCCAGGTCTCTCTTGACACCAAAGCTCCACTCTTTACTGGACCCTCTATAATTAGGAGATTGCACACATTAAAAAAAAAACTCAAGTTGAATCCTCTCCAATGCTTCATTCTACCAAAAGAGAAACTGAGGCCGAGAGAGGGTAAGCAATTGCCTCAAGGTCACACAGCTGTAACACCCCAGACTCCTGGCTCCCAGAATGCTTTGCCCCCATGCCCACTGCTCCAGAGCTTCTGCTCTGCACTTATCACTCCTTTGGCAGCCATGGGATTGGCATGTCCCTTCTAAACGGCTCTAAACCCTGGAATGTCCAAAACTCAGCGATGGCTCCTTTGGGCAGCAAGGACTACCAGCCTGGAAGATCTCCATTTGACAGCAGGGTTCCCTTCGGCCCGTTGGCATGAAGTCCCCAGTCGCATGGGCAGGTGGCCAAGGCCCACCTAGGACTAGCGAGGGGTGACCTTCCAAGCCTGGGGTGTCACCAGCATCACAAGGTTCTCTTCTTATTTTATGTCAAGAATCCTGTGGACTGATTTGGGGGAGGGGCTATAAGCAGGTGGGAAAAAAACTCAGAAACTGTCCAAAGCTGGAGGTGCCAAGGGGAGCTGGCCTTAGTCCACTGAACTCTCATGAACCCCACAGTGGGTGTCAGCAGGGCCTGCTGATGCTTTAAGGGCTCTGTGGCCTCCTCCTGGGGGCTCAGAAATGCCGGGAACATCTAAGGGGCGGAAGAATTTCACAGGCGGGCTTGGAGTTTTAATCCTCAGGGGAAGGCTTTAGGAGTCCCACTCAGGCATCTACCTCAACAACCTCCAGACACAGGCGGGGCAGGAATGAACCTTCGCACTGTACAGACAGGACAGCAAGGCTGGGGAACGTGTGATGACGTGTCTAACTGACATTTCAAATACCCCAAGGCCAAAGCCAAACCCAGACCTGCCCCCCAAGACCCTCCCGGCTGCAGTTTTCCTAATGGGGTCAACAGTAGCTCCATCCTTCCAATAATCAGGCCCCAAAACCCCACGTCCAAGCTAGAAGCAAATACTGTGGCTTGACCTTCAAAACAGGACCAGAATCTATGCACTTCTCCCCAGTTCCTCTGCTGCCTCTGGTCTGACCCCACCATTGTCTCCCACCCAGACAACAGAAGTGGCTCTTTGCTGCACAGAGGATGAGGGATCTGTTCAAAGCTGGAGTCAGACTGTGTCCCTCCTACTTAAAGTGACACTTCTCCCAGCTCAGTTGCCTACAGAGAGCACAGGTCCTCAAGGCCCTGCATGACCTCGCCGCCGGCTCACCTGCCCTCGCCCATGCTGCAGCCGCCACCCTGGCCGCCTCTGGTTCCACGGAAGTGCCTGTGCACACTCGGGCCTCAGAGCCTTTGCACTGGCGGCTGCCTCTTCCTCCAAGCTCCCCTGGCCTATTCCCGCCCCTCTTCCAAAGTCTCTGTTCAAATATCACCTTCTCGGGGACCACTCCCAGCCCCACCCATCAGGCCCTCCTGAGCCTCCTTACCTGTTTACTCCCTTCTTTCCACGCCCCGCCTCTTGACACACTGTACGGTGTTCTTATGTGTCATGCCCACGGTTTATTGCCTGAACCCCCACCAGTTAGTCCACAAGGCAGGGATCCTTGACCATCTTATTCACTGATGTATATTCCAAGCACCCAGGACAGGGCCTGGCATATGTGTGGAGCTGAGCTGCACTGCGGGAACTTTAGGTGTCTACACTGGCATCAACTGCTAACACACGCTCAGAACCTCCTGAGTGCTGGCTTTGTTTGCATTGCCTCACTGAGTCCCCAGGACATCCCACGAGGGAGCTGCTATCATTGTTCCCAGTCTACAGATGGCAAAACTTGACTTTCAAAGGTTAGGAGATTTCCCCGAGGCCCCAGGCTCCATTAGTGGCTCTGGGGGGATTAGAAGTCAGCAGGGACTGACTCAGGCTGTTCTCTGCTCTGCGACAACTGGGCTTAAAAGGCGCTCGTGGCTCGAGTCAGATGCAAACCTCTCATGACACAAGCTTTCCTGTGGCCAAAACATCAGACCCAACTCAAAACAGCACAGAAATAGCCAGTTCTTGTTATTTCAGCCACAGACATTGCAAAGCCAAACCAGACCCTTAGCACAAACTGAGCACACAGATCTGAGACTCATGAGCTAGTAATAAAAATAACAATAGCAACTATAATTGTGTGCCGGCCAGCACAAGAGGGATGCCAGGCACCACACTAAAGCTCACAGCCATTTAATTCCCCCAACACCTCAGACACCCTGAGTCAGTCGGGACATCTATCAGTCCACACCCACTAGGTGCCAGGCCTGTGCCAGAGGCTGGGGACTCAGCGGTGAAGCAGACAGCCAGCCTTTCTCCCTAAAGCAGACTGTGTGCAGTAACCGAGCACATTAGCCTCAGGGTTGGACTTCCCAAGTTCAAACCCTATCTCAGCCCCTTAGTGGCTATTTAATATCAGGTGGGCACTCAACCTCTTGGAGTTTGTTTTCTCATCTGTAAAATAATAATAATACCCACCTCTTGGGGTTGATGTGAAGCTGAATCGGGAGGCCACACATTGGGAGGGCCGGGAGGGAAAGAGAAGGCTATATGCCATTGCCTCATGATTGTTAGTATCCCTGGAGGTGATGGCAGCTGAGTGGGGATACAGCTAAGTAACCAAGTAGCAGGGAGCCTGGGGAACAACAGCCAATCTAACCCATTTACACATTTGGACATTCTTCCACCCCCCAAAAAAAACTGGTCATGGAGTTGGAATGGGGGCAGATGAAGCTTACCAATCCAGATGCAAAATAAAGTGGTTTTTGAAAGAAGAGAGGGGATGTGAACTCAACAATCCAAGCAGGTTTACTGCTGAACCTGAGAGGGCCGCCTCTGTCCTGGCCAGCAGAACAAAGGAAAGAGAGTCTCTAACAGGTCAAGAGGCTTTTTATGGCCAGGGCTCTGGCGGGCTCTTTGAGGGGAGGGCTCAGGGGAAAGGTGGGCTTGTGGCTTGCTGACCTGTCCTCTGGAAGATGCTTGTAGCCTAGGGAAGACACCTAGGTCTCTGTGAGGTGGTGGGTGGGCTTATTCAAGGGTGGTACTCAGGTCCGGATTCTATCAGTTTTTCCCATCATTCCACGGCGAGCAAGCCGTGGAACCACAGACCCTGGTGAGGAAGTGTCTGAGAGGCAGACAAGGGCCCCACAACCCACAGCGTGGAGAGTGTCCTTAGTCTCAGTCCCTGTGTCACAGAGACGCTTCCTGAAGAAGCTGTCAGAAGTGACACTCCAGCAACCCCCTTAGCCGGGGGTGACAAAGAGCAGAGGAAGGTGACCAGCAGTGAGTCAGTCTCCCAGACTCATCAGGCCTGGGAACACCCGAGGGTGTGAGGTGCTCTCCCCACCCCCAGAAAAGAACTCCTACATAGAGAGAGCCCACTCTAAGTCCTGCCCTGAGCCAAGGACACCAGGGCACCTCAGCTAATCCTCAGCATGGTCTTGGAAGGTGGGGCTGACCACCCCACTTACAGATGGGGAAACTGAGGCTCGAGCACTAATGGGACTTGCTTTTGGTGAAGCTGGGGTCCTGAGCCAGGGCTCTACCCACCGCCCCCGAGTACCCAGCATGGCCCAGGGCAATATCCCTCTATCCTCCTCCACCTTGCAAAGCTTGATCTGAGTAAAAAGCTTTCCTGTGGGCTGCCAAGTCACCAACCCCATGGGCCTCCATTTCCCCATCTGAGAAAGCAGAAGACCAAGGTCAGTGAGGTAGTAAAAATGACTTACAGGGAAACCTGGGCTCAAATATACGCTCTGACAATTCCCAACTGGGAGAACTCAGGGAGCTGCTTAACCGCTCAGGCCTCAGTTTCCCTAACTACAAAACAGGGGGTAGTCATGCAATCTACCCACAGGCTCTCATGAGGATATGATGAGACACCCACGAAAGGCCCAGGCCCGGGATGTTGTGAACGCGCCCTAGGAAAGGTGAAGGTGCTGGCGGCTGGGATGTTCATCACCAACACTACTACCCCTACTGCTGTAACTGACAACAGCAGGCAACCAGCTCGATGCCAGGCCCCCAAAAGGCCACCAGTCTTGGGACCATCTGGCTAGGTTATCTCAGCAACGGAGGAGATTCAGTGACTCAAAACAGCCCCAGCACCAGCGTAGCCATCAGCTACAGTTACTAATGATCTGAAACAGAAACTTAATCTCCCTCCCTCATTTCCCAGCTGATACTGACCGCTGACAGCGCTTGACGTGGGAGGACAGGTGGTTTCTCCTCCCAGAACAGAACTATGGCTACGTGCGAGACGCAGGCCACCAACAGGAAGCCACCGACATCCCACCCCTCCGATGACAACTTTGCACGCACGAACCCGCTACAGCCCACACTGGACCCCACTTCTAAGAGGCTTACTTAAGAAATAACCTGAAAGGTGAATGAAGATTTACTAGGTTGCGCGTATCGTGAACTCCTGGGAGCAACCCAAGTGAGTGTCCAGCCACAGGAGAACAGCTAATAAGTCAAAGTTAAGTGTGAACACTAAGCAGCCATTAAACACCATGTTTACAAGGTGGTTTTTTTGTTGTTCATGAATGCTCATAGCAGCATAATTTTTTTTATTTTGGTATCATTAATATACAATCACATGGGCAACATTGTGGCTACTAGATTCCCCCCATTATCAAGTCCCCACCACACACCCCATTACAGTCACTGTCCATCAGCGTAGTAAGATGCTATATACTTGTCTTCTCTGTGCTATACTGCCTTCCCCGTGCCCCGCCTATGTTATGTGTGCTAATCATAATGCCGCTTATTCCCCTTCTTACAAGGTGTTTTTAAGTGATGTGGGCCAGTGTTCATGTTACCGGCGGGCACACAGAAAAGACATGTGCACCCAGCTCCCATTCACTCAGCTGGCAGTCAGCAAGGCCCTGCTCTGGATGAAACTTAGGATGCCAAAACACACTGTGGGATCCCAGACGGATCCTCAAACAGATAAAGGACATTGCCGGAAAATCTGGTGAAATCCAAATTACGCAGGCTTTCTCAGCCTTGGTGTTGACGTTTGGGGCCACATCATTCTTGGCGATGGTGTTTGGGGGGTGGGGGGCTCTCCTGTGCATTGTCCTGAGCGGCATCGCTGGACTGTACCCACAAGACGCCAGCAGCATTCCCCAATCCCTTCAGTTGTGACAATCAAAGAATGTCACCAGACATTGCAGTGTCCTCTGAAGGTCAAAACTGCCCCTGGATGGGAGTCACTGGAATAAAGTTAGTTGATACTTAGTTCAATAGTATTAAACCAATGTTAATTTCTTCCCTTGGACAAACATACTGTTGTTATAATGATGCAACCTGAGGGACAGCTGGGGGAAGGGCATACAGAGACCTCCCTACTATCTCTGCAGCTTCTCACTAAATCTGAAAGTCTCCTGCTGTAGATAGAGGGGTCAGGAAGCCCCCAGTGAAGAGGAGACCCTGAGCAGAAACCTGAGAGGAGGGAGGAGGGACCTGGACTTAGTGTCAGATGAGTACATGACCTCCACTAAGTGACTACAGAGCCAGAGAGAGCCCCCCGCCGGCCATGTGTGATAGTTTACGGTTAGCTGTTCACTCTCAATATGACGGTAGCTTCCTGGGAAAGAGGAAGAGCTAACATTTGCTGAAGGGCAGTTTCCAGGTTTCAGAAATAAGCTGAAGGCTTTGCAGGAATGGCCCAACAAGCAGATGAGGGAGGTGGTGTGTCTCCACCTTACAGATGAGGAAGCAGAGCCTGGCCAGGTGACGTGGCTTTGTTCTGATCCGGGTCTGAAACTTGTGGATTTCCTCATTCTCAAGGTTCCTCAGGATCTCTCAACAAGCAACGTTGCCAGCTTGACTTTACAAACCCAGGGCAAATCCTGTTACACGTGCACCTGGCTGTCTGCTGTGATGTGGAAGGACAGAGAAACTGTGAGGAAGTTGCGAAGCCAGTGGCCAGCCCTCGATACTCCAGGAACTCATCACCCACAGGAGGCAGGTGACCAAGTGGAAATCTCTCTCAGCTTCACAGCTGAGAAAGACTTTCTAAACCACCTCACTCCACCTCTCTATGGCACAGATGGGAAAACTGAGGCTCGGGGAAGCATAGACTTGCCCAAGATCTCATACACATACAAAGTTGAGGTAAAGCCAGGTGGGAGCCATCTCCCTATGTATCCAACCCCCAAAGTTGCTCCCATGAAGGTGACAACCTCCTCCAGCACCCACTTGCCACAGGCCTGGCTCCTGGGACCCGCCTTGAGCATGCCGATCACTCATGCTCCCCACACCCACCCCAGCCCTTTGCACACGCTGTTCCCTCTGCCTGGCACACCCTTCCCCCACCCTACCTGAGCATCACCTGCCAGCTCCCACACATTCTCTAGGACTTAGCTTCCTCAGGAGGCTCTCCTGGGCACCTCACCTGGAGGAGACCATGCCCCCCACAGCTCTGTGCACCAGCCCCTCAACATACATGCAGTCTTAGTTCCAATTCCTTGAGCAGGGCCTGGGTCCCCACCAAATGTAAGTTCTACAAGGTCAGGGAACCACGCCTCTCTAGTTCAACCCTTGGGTCCGGGATGTGACGCTAGCCCTGAACTGCTGCTCTAAGTGTGTGTGGAGTGACAGCAGCTGTGGTGATGTGCCCAGCAATCATGCCGAGCTCCATGTTCCTGGGCTGGCAGGCTGTATCTTCAGTCATCTCTGCACCTCTGGTTCTGACACCAATTCCAATGTGTGTGGTTTTTTTTCCAACCCTCCCAAGCAATTCTCTGATACCTTCTGGGTGTCCTACAATTTAACTCAATGCTGACACTGTCTACTGGGAGGCAGATCAGATCCCACAGATCAACCGCCCTCTACTTCGGAGGCCAATTGCAAACCCACGTTATTACCGTTATTACCTGTACTTCTGGTTATAAATCAGAGGTTCCCATGACTCCCTCCATGGCTTTGATTAATTTGCTAGGACAGCACACAGAACTCAGGAAATGTTTTACTTACTAGATTACCACCAGTTCATTATGAAGGGATATAACTCGGCAACTGCCAGATGGGAGAGGTGCACAGGGCAAGGTAGGGGGAAAGGGTGCGGAGCTCCCAGGCTCTCTGAACATCATCCTCCCCTCGTCTCCCGGTGCTCCCCAACCCAGAAGCTCCCTGAACGCCATCTTTTCAGGGTTTTAGGAGTCTTCATTACGTAGGCATGACCCATTAAATCATTGGCCACTGATGGCTGATTCAACCTCCGGCCCCTCTCTCCTTGGAGCTCAGGGGATGGAACTGAAAGTTCCAACCCTCTGATGGCACGGTTGGTTTCCCTGGCAACCAGCCTCCCACCAGAACGTGTTTTCCCAAAGTCACCTCATTCACATACACTCAGGACTGCTCCAAAGGTATGTCATAGATATCAAGACACCTTTTTCACGCTTACCACACAGGAAATTCCAAGGGTTTTAGGAGCTCTGTGCCAGAAGCATTTTGACGAATACCAAGTATGTCTGTATAAATCAGAGTATCACGGCCTCTTGACACCAAGACCAGAGCCGCACAGCCGGGTGCATCGTCATTAGGTCCCCGGGGACGGCAGAACTCAAAAATACAAAAGACTATGTATGGGCAACTTATTTTCTTCCACCGTGCTCTTCAGGAATTTCCAAGTTTTCTACCATCCACTTATTATTTTTGTAAATAAATAAATAAATGTTGCCTTACATTTATAATATGACAATGTTCAATTCTGTCAAAGATCAAAGGATATGGACCAGAAGGTTCTCCTGTTTTTCAACTGCTCTGGGGTGGGTGGGGGGATGTGCTGGGGGAGGCCAGACACAGGACAGGGGGAGAGATGGGTGAAGTACAATGTTTCCTAAAGTCATATTTTTAGGAGCTCTGGAAAATTCCCTGGGTGAGATGGCATCTGAAGTATTTGTAAACATTCAGCAGGGGGAATAATAATATTTCCCAATTTTTTCCTTTCTGGGCATTCTCAACATGGTGGTAAATGTTCTGGAAAACTCCAAGACCCTGTGAAAAGTCCCCACTAAGCTCCTCTGTTCACAGAGCCCTGATCACAGAACCCATCGTCTCTACTGCCCACGCACAGTTTCACAGATGAGGCTACAGAGGCCCAGAGAGGGGAAGCAACATGCCCAAGGACACACAGTGGGTCTGTCTCAAAGTGGTCTGTACCCCACAAAGCATGTCCACATGGGTTCCCGAACTTTGGCATTTCACCAGAAAAAGTTTTGGGTTTTTTTCTCTGTTATATAAAAGAGCAAATGCAATGAAAGGGTTCCAACGTTTTACTTTGCTTAGTACATTTACTGAAAGAAAAACAAAATCTGTGCTTTTTATCCCATAAAAGACAGGACATTTTCACACCTACACAAAGGCAAGAGGGATATAATTTCAGAATGAAGAACAAAGACGTCACTTTCAGAAAAACGAGTGCCGGCCTTGTTTTTCTTGTTTTTCTGAGGACTGGAGGAGAGGCCACTTGGAACCTTTTTCAGGATCCACGGACCTCCACTAGGTAAGGTCAAGCCTCCTTGCTTCTACGAGCCTGCCCTGCCTCCCAAACCAGACCCCAGTCCCTTTCCCCAACACTCCCTCCTCCTTCACACAACCACCATTTCTTAAAGAAAAAACAGAGAAAAAACAGAGACGCCACTAGCGGGAGCGAGCCAAAAAGCATACTTGGCTGGAGGCGGGAGGATAAGAGAAAGATCCAGGTCTAGGTGGCCACTCACCCAGAGGTACTGTAGGAGCTTCAACAAGCTGGGGCAGTAATAATACTCCATTTCTGGCCCCCGGGGCTATGCTGCTAGCATTGTGCACGCCTCCAGGTTTCCTCTGGCGGGGCGGCTCTTCCCGCTCAGCTTGTCACACTGGAGTCAAGCTCAAGGCGGCGTAAATCATTCAGAGGCGGGCTGGAGGCCAGGGGACCAGCCAGCAGCCCTGCTAATTAATGGCCACGGCTGCCTTTGGGGCAGAGAAGCCACGGCTCAGGTCCCGGGAACCCCATGAGGAGCATCTCCGGTGGCTCGCCCCTGGGGCGGGCCCAAGGGCAGCTCCTCCCCAAGCCAGCTGAGTTGCCTGGACCCCTGACCCTCTCGGGGGTGCCCTGGGCACAGAGGGTTTTTCTCAAAGGACAAGAATGTATGTGCGTGCAGGTGTGTGCGCGCACTTCTCTGCCTGAGTGTGGTCCTGTGCAAATGTGTTTTATGCAAGTCTCTGTCTGTGCTTGTGGGTGAGAGCAGGTGTGTTTCCGTGCGTGAGTGTGAGTGACCAGGTGCGCGTGGTTCCTCTCGCAAACCACACACCAAGGAGGCCCCCCAGCAACAGCCTCCGTGCAGGGGAAACAGATCAACTCAGGAGGATCCCATGGGTTCACGAAGACCCTCCCCACTTCAGACAAGCTTGCTAACTCAGCTAAGCTCCCACGCAGCCCTGGAAGGGCCTAGCTGTCCCCATTTTACAGAGGGGGATAACTGAGTCCCAGAGAGGGCTAGGGACTTGATCAAGGTCACACAGTGAGTTGAAAACTGAGCCAAGGCTGAATCCTGAGCCTCCCAACCATGAGTCCTGCTGGGGTCAGGGGTGCTGAGGAAGTGGGAGACCTGCTCCCAGTGTCACCATCTGCTGGCTGCATGGTGTGGAGGCTGGGGGGAACCATCCATTTTCAGATTAAAAATGCAAACTGTAACACACCTAAGGCTGACCCAAGGCCAACTGTCTGGCATATTGTCTTCAAGAGTGTGATCTTGGCAAGTCATTCCACCTCTCTGAGCCTCGGTTACCCCTTCTGTAGGTAATGGGACGCATTATCCCTACGTTTCAGAGTTTTGAGGATTTAATGAGGTAGAATAATACCAAAACATCTTTAGTTCCCACAGCGCTTCAGTGGGGGAGGCATTCTCATCCTCAGCAGCCAGATAAGGAAACTAAAGCTCCCAGAGGCAAAGGAGGTGAGGCAGACCCAGAGCTCCTGCTCATGACCACCTCCCCAGCAGCCCAGGTCATGCCCAGAGGCTGGGACCCAGTGAGCGCTGCACACGGGAGCACAGGGCCGGGGCCTTTCCTGCCAAGGAGGGAGCAGCAGGGCGGAGAGGGAGGGAGGCAGGCCCTTGGCAGAGGCGCCAGGCCTGGGGTTCAGAACCAGGCTCCCGCCCCCCAGGCCCAGGGGCCCTTCCACACCACACGCTTCGGCTCCACAAGATAAGTCGGACAGAGCAGCTGACAGGAAGCCCACTTGAACAGCGCGGTGGGGGAGAGCTGAGCTCAGCAGCCGAGGAAACCACAGGGTGGACTTCAAAGCTCTTCAAAAGCTTCGTAGATGCTCAGTGCCCCACATGTGTAGGAGATGGGTCCCAGCTGCTTGCTGCCCAACTGACAGTCGGTCAAGGGCTGGTCCTAGCTGACGGCACAACTGATGGTACAGGCAGGGCCCTGCCAGCTGGCTGACAGTACTGACGGAGGGTAGTCCCAGCTGATGGTCCAGCCACAGGGCTGGGTCCTGACAGCACAGCTGGAGGGTGGGCCCCACTCGCTGGCTGACGGTGTAGCTGAGGGTGATCCCTGCTGGCTGGCTGTGTAGCTGGGGTGTTGGGGGGAATGGGTGGGGGGTGCTGAATGACTTAGGCTCTGCTAACTGAGGGGCTGACAGAACAGCAAGGAAGGTGGCTTTGACGACTGACATACCAACTAACCATCCACCGAGACCACAAGCAGAGGCTGGAGGGCCAGCTATTCAATCTCCACTGGCCTGACAAGGAGAAGGATAGCGAGGGAATGGGCTGGAAGGGGCAGAGAGGAGGAGAGAGATGGGGTGGGGGTGCAGGGTCACCGAGAGTGAAACTGATCTGGTGAAAAAGAGACACAATGGAGAAAAATGAAGGCAGGAAACAGGGAGAGCCCAGAGAAAGTTGAAGACAGATGGTCCTACAGGCTCAGAGACAAAGAGAAAAGCGTAGCTGGGGAGAGAGCAGGGAAGGGAGCAGGGAAGGGGACAGGACAGACACAGAAAGATGAGGGCAGGGATGCTAAGAATAAAAAGAAAAGTGTAACAGTCAGACCTGGCCAGTCCAAGATGGAGACAGTGCCAATACAAGACGCGACAGGTGGGGGTGGGCCGGCCCGAATTGGAAACCCCCAAAGCCTGCTCTCTAGCCCAGAGATGGTTACAGTCACAGGGGCACGACCCCAGGAGCAGTATCCCAGAGCAGGCCAGAAGTGACCCCTGCCTCGTCCAGGGTGTCTCACTCCGGTCAGTCCAGCTGGCCCCACCCTGCCCCATGGGACCTCCCCACCTGGCCAGGGGGACCACATGTGTGCACCAATGTGACAAAGACACCCCACACACACCTTGGACGCCTCCCTGGCTGTCTGTCCCTCCCACTCCAGGCCCCTACCGCCTGTCACCAGTTGACTGTGCACAACCCCCAACCTGTGCCTCCCAGCCTCTGCTCCACCAGGGCCCTCTGCCAGGAATGCCCTTTCCCTTTGTGGGAATTTGCTCTGTAACCATTTCTGGAAAGCCAGAGTTCCCAGTGCTCCCAGAAGCAGTCCTGCTGGCAGGGAAATCACACTCGGATCTCTGCATCCAGACCTACTGTGTGCACACCAGCCCCCAAGAGGGGCCCACAGAAGCCATACCTGCCTCTCATGGTCCAGGCTGGGCTGTGGGGAGTGGGAGGAAGGTGGCAGATCCAGCCCCCAGGCAGCACCTCGAGGAAGCTGCCCATGTCTGTCCCCCACAGGAATGGGACACCAGATGTCAGCCATGCTACACACATTCTTCTGATATGTTAATGTTGGCAACTAACTCAAATTAAACAAAATAGTGCTCCTACCAACCTTACAGCAACCCCCCCCCCCGCAATTAAAGAAAATAACAACAAATCATGCTGGGGGGGGGGGGGGTGCTGCCAGTTTTCCATCTCGTCTGTCTAGAATGCTGATGTCGGTTTTAACAACCTGCTGTGTTTTTTCTATACAGGAGAGCTCTGCTAAAAGTCTCTGAGTAGATTTACATGGTTGTTTATTCAGGCTTTTTTGGACTGACTGACATTATGTGCCTGAGGACCTTCTGTGGTCAGGTGTTGCTTCAGGACCGAGGGGACGCGGGCGGAGTGGGGCTGGGCCCTCGGGGAGGAGGGAGTGAAGGCCATTACAAGGAAGTGGGATGTCCCTTCCAAGAAGTTGCTACGGGACCCTGGGTCTTGGGGTCTTGGGGTCTCCATTAGGCAGGGCTGGAGGCAGCTGGAGGGGCAGGTTGCTCAGATCTCAAGCTGGAGACCTCAATGTATAAATTATACCTCAATAAGCTTTTGCAGAAGGAAGAAAAGGAAGAAGAGGAGAAGGAGGGTGGGGAGGAGGAGGGAGATGGAAGACCCGGCCTTGCAAGGCTGAGGGAAGAGGGGCAGCTCGAGAAAAGGCCTCCCGGGGGGCACGTCAGGGCCAGCAGCGACTAAAGCCCAGCTGGAGAACTCCCTCCCCACTAATTTAGCCAACCTTGACTCCCAAAGCTTCACAGGGAAGCTTCAGGGGGCAGGGATTCACACTCAGGCAGGCCTGGGTTCAAACCCCAACTCTGATCCTGACCAGCAGCGTCATCCGGCGATGGCAGCTTCTCCTCTCTACCCTTTGGTTTCTTCAGATGCAAGACAAGGCTGAGGAAAACGAGAACAACTATTTCTTTCTTCACAAGTGCTGTTGTGAGGGCCAAACCAGGTGGCGTCAAGAAAGCCCCTAGAAGAGTTCAAGGGTTCAATCACTGAAGGCCTTGAGGATGAGGGGCAGCGGGGACATGAATAAGGCTGAGCGACAGGCCGGATTCTTGCCGTCAGGAAGCTCAGGGTCTACGGAAGAGAAGCACCTGGGATTAAGTGACAGCACTGGGGGCTAAAGGGCCTGGAGCTCACAGGAAAAGGCACAACCCAGGAGGGCTGCGTAGAAGAGGTGGCACAGAGCCAAGGCTTGAAATAGGACCAAATGTTCCTCTTCGCAAGAGATCTTATATGCAAGGAGAAGATTCAGCATCTCTGGAAATATACGTGCTTCAGTCAGAAATGCTATTTCTCTATTCATAGGGCTCTCATTATGAGTGGCCCATCCCCCCCAGACACACATAGCCACACTCCTTTTAGAAGTAAAAACCAGAATTTTTTTCCAAAAGCAGTAATTTCTTCAAAAGAGAAACACCAATGAAGACAAACGGGGTGGCTGGGGCTGGACAGGCGGCAGAAGAAATGTCCCCATCTCAGCCCAGCAGCTCTGATGTCAGGTTTGTAAAACAGAACTTGAGAAGGGACGTTATGGGGAACGGAGCTGAGTGACACATGAACCAAAGTCATGGAAAACTTGGCTTTTTTGGGTTTAGAGTAAAGGCCCTAAAGCAGATGAGTGAAAAACTTGGAATAAAACCAAAGGTTGAAAGTAGATCACCTCTATCCTGCCCTCTGATGGTCACTTTTGAACACTGCACAAGAAAACTGGTATCTTCTCAATTAATCTGGAAGGAGAATGGGGGAAAGACAGAGAAACTGCAGCTAAAAATCCCCCTGGAGGACTGTCAGGGCATTTCTGATGCCCCCAGTATGAGGAGGTCCCAAAAGAGTGAGCCATCCATGGACTGAGTCCGCCCTGGGGCACCTGCCCACTGTATGAGCCTAGGCCAAGCCACTTCACGTCCCCAAGCCTCAGTTTCTCCATGCGTTGTGGCAAGGACTCAGCAAGAGGACTGTGTGTGAAACAAGACTGCCAATACCCCATGGGTTTGCTGAAGGCAACTGGGTGTGGTTAAATATATTTTTTAAGGTTTTCTTTTTTTTTTGCTCCAACATATAAAAATGGTGAGATTTCACATCAAGATTGAAACACGCTGGTCCTTCCACTCTGGGCAGGGATGGGCTGGAATGCAGCATGCTCCCTCCCTCCTCCCCATCTCTCATATAAAAGACAAATATTGTATGATTCCATTTATATGAGGTTCCTAGAATAGGCAAGTCCAGAGGGACAGAAAACAAATGGTGGTTGCCAGTGGCTGATGGGCAGGAAGGATTAGGGGGTGGTAACTAATGGGTATGGCTTTCTTTTGGGGGTAAGGAGAGTGTTCTAAAGGTGATTATGGTGAGGGTTACACAATTCTACGAACATTCGAAAACCTGCTGAACTGCACATTTTAAATGAGTGAATTGTATAACGTGAATTATGTCTCAGTAAAGCTGTTACATAGAAAAGGTGAGTCAAGTTCAAGAAAAATGTTAATTAAATATTAGTCCAGGTGGTTCACGAATACAAAAAGTTCTCAAATGTGCAAGAATGATGGGAGCTTGGGAAACGTCAAAGTCACATGTTATACTCCATGTGAGTTCAAATCCCAGTTCCAGAACCTCCCAGCTGAGAGATGTGGGCAAGTGACTTCACCTCTCTGGGCCTCAGCTTTGCCATCTGGAAAATGGGAACAAGAACAGTCTGCGTCCTAGAGGCATCACAAGAATGAATTGAGCACAGTGCCCGGCACATCCCACTGGTGGCTAAATGGTGGCATTATACAGAAAGGGGCCGGGGACTGACTGCTAAGGGGTGCTTGGCTTCCTGTAGGGGTAATAAAAATCTAAAATTGATTGATGGATGCATGACTTTGTGAGTGTATTAAAAGACACTGAACTGTACCCTTACAAAAATGATAGGGTAGAAAACTAAACATACTCTTACCATCCCATCCAACAATCATGCTCCTTGGTATTTACCCACAGAGCTGAAAAAATTAGGTCCACACAATAGGCCCTACACACGGGATGCTTACAGCAGCTCCATTTTCTCAGCTGTGAAGTGGCGGGACGGCGGTGTGGCACTGAATTTCCGAGGGAAGCAGTAGCCCCATCATTCCTCATTCGTGGGCCTCCAGAGGACCAGGTGGCACCTGGCTGGAGAGCCTCTGCGGCCTGGTCCTCAGTAGCCCACTGAGCCCTGGGAGCTCCCCGTCACAACTACCACAGCATCCAGCCCGGCGAGACGCAGCCGTTCCGCCACGTGGGGAGCCTGCTGCCAAGAGATGCCCTGT
This sequence comes from Smutsia gigantea, assembly GCA_032199065.1. NCBI lineage: Eukaryota > Metazoa > Chordata > Mammalia > Pholidota > Manidae > Smutsia > Smutsia gigantea. The sequence continues at coordinate 212,288 of JAVSCE010022533.1, read as the reverse complement.
CCTTCCTGAGTTTCAAGAGATGTGTCCACTGGCCAGAAATCAGTGCAGACGTTTCTTTGCTGCGTCCTTGGGCCAGTCACCTCCCCTCTTTGAGCCTCAGGTTCAGCATCTGTAAAATGGGCATTGTCCTAGCAGCTCAAGATATAGTGAGGTCACCTAGGGAAAAAGTGCCAGGAATTGGCACTCCACAAGCCTCATAAGGGCATAGGCCTCAACTTCCCCATCTGCAACTTGGGGACAGTGAACACCCATTTCCTGGGGTTTGGGAGGATTAAGTGGGATAATGGAATAACGTTCATACGCTCAATGTATAGGGTCATAGTAATAACAGCAAACACTTATAAACTGACACCTAGTAGGTGTCGGGCACTGTTTATAGTGCCTGACATGCATTAATTCCTCTAACCTCACTGTATTTCTAACAAGTAGGCTCTATTATTATCCTATTTTATAGACAGAGAAACTGAGGCATAGAGATGTTAACGCACTTACATGCCATTCCCCCAACCTAATTCCCTTCCTCTTGGCTCATTCCTTCTTCTGTTGGGTGTGGCTCTGACATGGTTCTGAATTCCTCCAGATGTTGATTCCTCCCTCCTCTGCCCTCAGCAAAGTAGCCTGTACTTACCTAAAACCAGCCTCTTTGCAGTGGCAAGACCTGGCATGATCTGACCCCTGCCAACTTCCTTGCTCTTCGTTCTCTCCACTCCAGCTCCAATAATTACCATTACTAGCAGTGCTGCTACACACCACAGGCCCCAGGACCTTTGCACTTGCTGTTCCCTCTGCCTGATACTTTCCTTCTGATGCTTCCACATGACTGGGTCCTCCGCCTTCAGGTCTCCGCTCAATGCCACCTCCTCAGAGAAGCTCTCCCTGGCCCCTAATAAGAAACAGCCCCCAACCACCCTCTCCCCCAGTCACTCTTGATGTCCAACACCCTATTTTATTTTCTTCACTGCCCTTGGTACCATCACCTCTCTTTTGAGTCTGGCTCCTTGTTTAATGTCTGTCTCCCCACAGAAGAGTCTAAGCTCCGGAAGGGCAGAAACCACTTACGTTTTGTTCACTGCCCTACCTGAAGGACCAAAAATCAGGGCACGGCACATAGTGTATGCTCAATAAACATCTGTTGAATGAATGGGTGAATAAATGAATGAATGACTAGTATTTCTTATCCTGGATTATATAATTACTTGCTTATAATCTATGAATTTGAGTAATTTGAAGACATAAATTAACTTATTCAGTATGCATTAAGAACTGGACAGAGGATGGATGGAATGATGGACAGATAGATAGTGGACAGATGGATGGGTAGGTGGACAGATGGATAGACAGACGGACAGATAGGTGGATGGGTGGGTGGGTGGATGGGTGGCGAGACAGCCAGATAAATGAGTGAATATAAAATCTTACCAATACAAAATCTCAGGCACAACTGGCCATTTGCATTTAAGACCTAGGAAACAAAAGCTTTCTATTCTGGCTGATTTTAACCCAGAAAAGGAACTTTAATCAGCTGAGATATAAGTGACTCAGTCTTCTCTAGCACTTTTAACCTGGCAGCGAAAGAAAGGCAAGAAGCAGTTAACTACATGTCAGAGGATTCCTGGGCCTCCTAAGAGCCCAGGGTGCCAAGTTTCTCACCCCTCAGCTCCACATCCTTCCTCCTAAAGCTAGTGCATCATTTTGACTCACCCAGGCATAGAGGGTCACTCTGGCCTCTGGGTCAGTTCCCACCTGACCCATCTCTTCCACCTCAGCCTTCCCTCCCTTCTCTGAGCCCTGCTCCCATGACATTGAGGGCCCGGTAAGGCAGGGATTGTCTTCTCATCCCAGAAGCCCAGTGCCTAGCATTTATCTCCCATCACAGCATACACTGACCAGACTGTCTCTTGTCTCTGGTTCCGAGGCCCAAGGCGTCCTTATCGAAACTCTGAAAACCCCCATTTTCTTTCAACTATTTACTAAACAATGCTATTTGTTGAATGACCAATGGCCAAGTCCAATTCGGCCAACTTCAACGACAGAGGCTGTAAGTCTTGAACATGGACTTTCCCAGACTCTCTTGCTGCTGGCAGTGGTCATGTGACCCAGTTCTTGCACACTTCTTCCCTGATGATGTATGTGAAAGGCTCCCAGACGGCACCTTTTGCTTTCTTGCAGACTCAACTGACATGCTCTTTCTGGCTTCCCACTTCTTCCTGCTTAAAAGTGGACCCAGTGATTAGAAAAGTGACAGCCACCTTGGGACCATGAGGCATGAAGCATGAAGGAAAGCCCAAGAAACTCTCAGAAACGCTGAATCAAGCCAGCAGCTGTCTACCTCTGGATATCTTGCTTTGCAAGGCAAATTTACCCTTTCGTTAAGTCAGTGAGCCACAGTCCTGAGACTCGTTCAATGCAAGTGACACTGACACAAGCCCAACATCAAACGTGGGAATGCCAAGCAACACATTAGAGAGAAGAGAGTCTACATCCCAGACAAATAAGAAGCCATAAAATCTCTACTCACAATTTATTTTTAAAGCACAATCTTCGATGAGTTATTTCTTGCAGTTCACATATACTCTTTTTATTTTTTTTCTTTCCATCTGAAGCTTATCAACCAACTAAAATTCAAAGAGAACACCAAATAGGGACCAACACTGGGGCCCAATTCATGAATTCCGTCTTATCTCAAGTTGACTACGTTCACAAGTACTACTGGGCTTGTCATTAGCGCCCCAAACGCCAACCCTCCAGGTCTCCCATCATTATAACAAAGTCATCAGGTTCAAATGCTTGCCGACTTTGAACGATTGCCCTGGCAGATCCTTGTACAAAGATGGCAGCATGACAACGGAGCGGCCTAGAGGTGGCGCCACCCCTCAAAAACAAACACCAGTTTCATCAGCAAGATGGGAGAATTCTGAACTCAGCATTAAAACACACACCAAGGGTGTCCAGCAGTGGTGCATCAAAGTAAAGGCCCAAAGAGACTCCGGGCTATCTCCTGGACTCCAGATCACATTCGTTGTATATATAGAGCATAGCTGCTCACCTCCAAACCTTTGTCCAAGCTGTTTTCTCCACCAGAGGCAAACCACTTAATGTCCCCTCTTCTGTGAGACCTCCCTGAAAGGAGACATAAACGCCCCTAAATTTGCTGAGGGAGGAGGAGGTTGCTTTGAACCATGAGCAAACTGAATGGGGGAATGCAGGCATGTCACGACAGTGCCTGGCACATAGTAAGTACTCCGTGAACAGTAGCTGTTGGAACACACTGCATTTATTTATTTACCTTATTTATCTATGGGTGACTCATAACATGCAGATAAATATTTGTGGAAAGAAAGAAAGACTGAGACTCCCCTGGTGCACAGTGGGCCCACGAGGGAATGAGCTCGTTGCTAAATGAACCAGCAAATAAATGCTGACTGACGGGTACAGTGATTTAGAAAACATTCTCGAGGTTATGAGAGGCAGGGAACCCCCACAGCTGGTGAATCTGTGCCTTCACAACATGGGAGACACCTCTGGGGCAAACTGTGACCCAAGGCCACAGTCCACAAATGAGTCAGGGTTTTATGACCCCAAAGAGTGCAGACCAAAGGCTCACTTTCTAAGGGAAAGAGGGTGCACCACCCATGGGGTGGGGGAGGGAGGATGTCCACATGGGGTTTAGATTTGCCATGCGGACCCAAGGTCCTAAGGGTGCCCTGGAAGGGTAAGACACCTACACTCCCCAGGCCTCAGTTTCCTCAACTGCAGAAAAGCTTCTAAGACTGGGGATGCTTTCCTGTTCCATCAGTTGCTCCTCAAGCAAATGTAGAATAAAAAAGTGACAGCAAGCAATAATTAACCCTACAATAACAGCAGGTAACATTCCTCAGGCAGTTACTGGGCACTGCGCTAAGTAATTTAGAAGCACCATCTCATTTCAGCTCCATCCCATGAGACTAGAGTAGGGCAGTAGGAAGCTCAGCAGATGGTTAGAAGTTTGGACTCCAGACTCAGACCTTGGGAGACGTACTTACTGGCTCTGTGCCTCAGTTTTTCCACCTATAAAATGGGGTAATACTAGTCTCTACACCATCCTACATGTTAGACGTTATTATTGCTATGATTCTCCATCTTATAAGAGGAAAAGAGAGGCCCCAAGAGGTAAACTCACTTGTTTATGGTCTCTGTTAGTGGCCAGGCCACAGGTCTGACCTCATGCTCAGGGTCTGACCAGCCTGCGGCTCAGCCACGTGTGGGTGGGGCTGTGCAAATCAGCAGGGTGTGTGCTCTGGCGGGTCCCAGCACCCTTCAGAGGGTGGGCCTGGAAGAACAGGTGGTGGCCAGTCCTGGCCTGAACAAGTATCACATACTTAGCCCCAGGGCCAAAAAGATCTGGTTTCCTCATGAGCTAATGCACTGAGTGCCACAGGCCCACAGAGGAGCTGGCAGGGACTAGTGACAGGCCAAAGCAGAGTCCCATGGCACAAAGGGCCCAGGTCAAAGGCTGGAAGCCAGACTGGCCCAGTTTTCATTCCAGCTCCCCCGCTTGCTGTGCGGCATTGGGCAAGTGGCTTAACCTCTCTGGGCCTCAGTTTCCTTCTCTGCAAAGTGGGATTCATACTCCCTATCAGGGGGTCGGGGGGCAGAGTGGGGATTAACAAGGCCTGAAGCACAGGCCCAAAAAATAAAGATGAACCTGGATCTAAATTGGAAACCAATGGCACAAAGTCATTAGTCAAATCAGTGAACCCCCTCAAATACCTCATAAAGTACAAAATGCAGGTCGGACTACCTTCCAGAGGAGTTGGGCCAGCCAGCAAGGCCAACAGCACAGAACCCCAATCCTCACTTTGAAGGTCGCCCTGGCTAAGTCAGGCGCCATCTCTGGGCCTCAGTTTCCCCATTTACAATGACACAGTTGGATGAGGTGAGAAAAAGGGAAAGGAAAGGATGGGAGGAAGGGAGAGGGGGAAGGGAAGGAGAAGATAAGGAAAGAAGGAAGGGGGATGGAGAAAGAAAAGCTACCACTGTGGCCAAGGCATTAATCAAGGATGGTCTCTTCTGAGTGCTGAGTGATCTCATCCTCTGCTCAGAAACACTCTGGAGGTCAGACAGGACTATCCTCCTTTTACAGAAGAGCGTCTGAAGCTCAGGTCTGGGGAGTCAGGCTTTTGGAGCCATCAGAAAGGGAGCTGAACACCACCACCCCCCTGGGGGCCAGACCCAGAACTGCAGGTGTGAGTCCTGAATGGGGGAAATAAGGCCTGAGGCCCAAGCACTGCCTGGGTCAGGCTAAGGACCCCCACCCTCTGCCTCGGTAGAAGAGGAAATCAAGCAGGCAGAAATGGGGCAAGGGCCTTAGGGGACCAAAAGGAAAGTGCCAAGGCAAGCCACCCAAGGACCCCAAGGACAAAGGCTCTTCAATGACAGACAGTGGAAGGGGGCAGCCAGGGAGAATGCCAGCAAGCAGAGACTATAAAAAAGCAGGTCTTAAATGCTTTTCTCCCCATAACCTTTGTCTTCACACACACACACACACACAGAAGTTCAAGTACAATCAGATAACGTGAGTCGGTGCCACCTGAGAGGGAACAAAGAAAGTGTAAGAAACAAATCAGTGGAAGGAAATATTTAGCAAAAAAAAAAAAACAGGCAGGATTCAAATTTGTGCGAGTCTGTGGCTGAGATCTGAACACTTGAGGAAACTTTCCAGGACTGCTCAGCTGACTGAGGCCTGAGTTCCTCCCCCAGTTCTGTCACCACCAGCCCCACAGCCAGGATTTTTCACTCTGCTGTAGCCATTCAACCATCAGGGCCCGGTGAGAACCCTGCTAAAGGCATCTTCTTCACCCCATGTTACGGAGGAGGAAACTGAGGTTCTAGGAAGTGAAGTTTCTTGCCCATGGCTATAAAGCTAGAAGGGAGGGACCTGGGATTTAAATGCTGGAGGTCCCGTGCTTCCAAGACATAAGAGCAGGCACAGATATCACTGAAATGCACACAGCTACGGGAGCAAAATGACCTCGTGAGCAGACCCGGTACTGCTGCCTTAAAGAAATGCCTAAGGGGCCCCCACATGGGGTGGGGGGCACAGCAGGGACTTCGTGGGCAAGTGTAGAACTCCACAGATCTCCAAATATCATGGAACTAAAACAAAGTCCAAAAAAGGAAAGAAAGTAAGAAAAAGAGAGGAAAATTCCAGGAAAATGGAAGTGGCAAAGCCCTGTAGCCCACTTGGGGGCACTCAGGCTCCAGAGACACCGAGGTTCTGGAGGAGACGGGTCCCCAGGGTCCTGCTGCATCACTTGCACACCTCCTTGAACAAGCGAGGAAACAGGTGGCTAGGAAGTCCTGGCCCAAGGAGATAGCTCAGGAACAGCCAAATGGAAACTCCAAAGCAGGAACAGTACCATGCTAACAATAACGCTTATTAAAGTGTTTGCTGTGTACCCAAGATCATGCTAAACACTTCCTGCATTATCTTATCTGAGCCCCACAGCAGCCCTGTGAAGTCAATACTATTATTATCCCCATTGCACAGATAAGAAACTGAGACCAGGCGCCTGCCCACATGCTGAGCTAGGACTGGAAGCCGGGTGATCTGGCTCTGGAACCAGTTAGCACTGCCTCCTTCCCATACCACAACTATCAGTTATTGTCCAAATTACGGCCCAAAGGAAACAGAATTCATGACCCCATCTTCCAGGTAAAGAGACTAAAGTGCAGAAAAATCAAGGAAATTGCTCAAAAATACGGAGAGGAGACAGTACTGGGATTCAAACCCAGAACACCCAGGCCCCAGCACATATTCTCTTAACTGCTCCACACCAGGCAGCTGGGGATACCTCTCTGCTCTGGGCCAGAAACCTGAAAAGAGGGAAGGAACTTCCCTGGCAGAGCCACCAAACACCCTCCACACTAAGGGCCCCAGCACAGCCAGCCAGACACGAGATTTCCAGACAGGCACCTGCCCATCCTCAACTCCCTCAGCACCTGGAACAGCCTCAACTCTACTCGGCCACATTCCCAGCAGTGTCTAACAAACAACACTGCTCGTCAGTTCCACTCCAGCTGCGCCAGCATCACTCACCATAAAGGGCCCGCTCCTCTTGTCCTTGCAGAAACTGTGGCTTCTCCGGGTGCCCAAGGCCACAGGGGAAACCGGCGAGAGTGGCTGCTCGCTGTCCTGGAGGGCATCCTCCCTCCCCAGGTCCCGTAGCAGCACCTGAGGCACAGAACACAAGAAAAGGACTTCACTGGAGCCTTTGCACTTACAAAAGAACATGTCACACCAAGGGAGTCCGTTCTGTACAGAAAAGGACAAAGAAAATTTAAGTGCCAGAAAATTTAAGTCCCAACCCCACTGCAGTCTACCTTAAAGATGGGAGGTACTCTGTGGGATCTGAATTCAGTGCGATCTCAGCCACTTAATAACTCAGTTGAGTGCCTTAACCTCTCTGAGCTTTGACCAAGTGGGAAAAGACCATTAATAGTAGTACACAGTTTCCAGGTTCAGAAGAGAACCAAATGAGAATCAGCACATGAAAAATACTGCCACCAGGGGGCAGATGCGCACAAGTCCTGAGAACCTGGCTGGCTTCACCCTAGTCTCCCCAATACCTGGCATGTGAGAAACCCTCCATAAATGCTAGCCAGCCTCATTACTGTCACCGGTGACTTTTGGTCACTTCATTATAGACATCGCTCCATGCATCCAAATGCATGCACATATGCATAAATCCAGAGAGAAAGTGGCACATGAATAGAATAGTACTAGATGCTCTAGTCTTAATTCTGTCATTTTTTCTCACTCAGTTACACATAGGGGATAGTCACAAGTCAGCAAATATGTCACTACAAAATCTAGGCTTCACATACCTCATGCTCTCTCTGCAGAAACGGAAAGAAAGGCCCAGAGAGAAAAGGCATCTGCTTAAGAACACATGGCATGAGTGAAAAGCAAGGCTGGATTCCTGACCCCTTACCTCACAGCCTCTTTTTTTGATGCCTTATGAGACCCTCTGGACCTCACTTCCCTGGGTGTTTCTTCTCAGCTTCCCCGCATCCTAATGGATGTCTAAAAGCAGATGTGTTCCAGGCCAGCCACAGCCTCCTTTCTATCTGCTACGTCATTCCCTCCAGGACCTCTCATGACATTCCATGGCTTTAAATAAATCCCATTTATGCAGACACAACTCCTGATTCTGTCTCTCCATATCAAGACTCCAGACTTGCAAATCCCACTGCCCACTCAATATCTCCACTCACTGCTCATGCTCATAGCAGGCTTCACATGCTCAACAGGTCTCTCAATTCCTCCCCTCCAAAACCACTCCTCCTTCACCTTACCCATCACCCAGCTGTGCAGGACAAGACCCTCAGGTCACCCTCCATTTTCTTCCTTCTCGCCACCTCAACAAAGCTGAGATTCTCCCTTCAAAACATGCTGCAAACCTCACATCACATACCAAAATCAACTCAAAATAGATCAAAGACCTAAATGTCAGGGTTAAAACTAGACAACTCTTAGAAGAAATCAGAGGCATAAATATTCATGACCTTGGTTGGATTAGGTAATAGTTTCTTAGCTATGATACCAAAAGCACAAGCAGCAAAAGAAAAATAAGTTGGACTTCAAAATGAAAAGTTTCTGTGCTTCAAAGAGCACCATTAAGAAAGTGAAAAGACAACTCACCAATTGGGAGAATTTCTGTGAATCATATGTCTTCTAAGGCACTTGTATCCAGAATCCATAAAGGATATTACAACTCAATGATAAAAAGACAACCCAATTTAAAAGGGGAGAAAGGATTTGAAAAGGCATTACTCCAGAGAAGGTATATACAAATGGCCAGTAAGTACATGAAAAGGTGTTCAATAGGAAATGCAGATCAAAACCACAACAAGGTACCATTTCACACCCACTAAGATGTCTAAGCAAAAAGTCACATGATAAGAAGTGTTACCTAGGCTGTGGGGAAATTAGAACCCTCATACACTGCTGGGGAAGTGTAAAATGGTACAGTTACTTTGGGAAACAGTCTGGCAGCTCCTGAAGGTGAAACCTAGAGTTACCATATGTCCCAGCAAAGCCATTCCTAGGTATATACACAAAGAAATGAAAATATATAACCCCATGAACACCTGTACATAAATGTTCATAGTGGTATTCTTCATAATAGCCAGAGTACAAATTATCCAAATTACCATCAACTGATGAATGGATAAATAAAATGTGGTATATCCATACAGTGGAATATTATTTGGTCATAAAAAGGAACGGAGTATTGATATATGCTACAATATGGATGAACCTTAAAAACATGATGTCAAGTGCAAGAAGGCAACCAGAAAGGGCTACATATTGTGTGATTCCATTTATAGGAAATATCCAGAATAGGCAAATTTAGACAGACAGTAAGGAGATTCACAGTTGCCCAGGACAGCACTGGGGAAACAGCAAGTGACTGATTACAGCACAGGGTTGGTTTCTTTTTTGTGTGGGGGGCTGGGTGATGAAGATATTCTAAAATTGAGTGTGATGATGGTTGTGGAAGTCTGTAAATATAGAAAAAGCCACTGAATTATATACTTTAAAAGGGAGAATTGTATGAGCCATGAATTATATCTCAATACAGCTGTTGCCTCCCCCCCCCAAGAAATGCTGCAAAACTCTCCAATGGCGACCACCCTGGTGCTAGCCCTGTCACCTTGTCTCAGTCCCAGCAGCCTCCTCACTGGCCTCCCTGCTGCCACCCTCGCCTGCTCAGTCCACAGCCAGACAGCAGCTGGGATATCTCTAAGACACCGTCATGTCAGTGATGCTCAGAACTCTTGGTGGCTCCCTTATGCACGGGCCCCTGCTTACTTCACCACAGCACCAGCCTGAGCCCCTGTGCCTGCTGTTGTGGGGGGGGGGGCACCCACAGGACCAGCATCCATGCGGCCAGCTCATCTCTTGATGGCTCCTCACAGGTCCCTTCCCATGGGACCTTCCCTGACCACCCACTTTGAGTAACCTTGCCTCACTCCCTTCTTCTGTCTCCCCAGTGATTACTGCTCTCTGAATGAGCCCACTCACCCCCTCACTTGAGGTCTAATTGCCCTCCGAGACCTTCTGGGATTATGGAGACATTTTCTATCTAGACTGTCCAATGCTGCTGCCACAAGCCACCTGTGGCTTTTGAGACTTGAATGTGGCTCGTGCAACTAAGGAACTGAATTTTTAACCTTCTTTAATTTTAACAGATTTAAATGTAAATAACCACATGTGGCTAGTGGCTGCCACATTGAATGGCCTAGCCTGATACAGTGGGTTGGTCCCTCCCAGCAGCCCCAGTGCCTAGGACAGTACCTGGCACTGGGTTAGCACATTTATTTAATGGAGCAAATAAGTAGAAGGCTGGAGGGGCTTCTCTCTGACTTCCTCAAACCTACTTTGCATCAGGCCCTGGACAGGGGGCTTGATCATATATTATTTCACGATAAATCTCTAACAAGTCTATGAAGCAGGCTGGATCCCCATTCCACAGAAACGGAATCTGTGGGTTCAGCAGAAACCGTTAACCCAACAATTTAAAACTAGCAAAGGCAGGCTACACGCCAGGAATTCCAACCAAACTGATCTGGGGTGAGGCTCCTGCCCTGCTATTTTTTAGGATTCCCTGTGTTTCTCCCATATATGGCCAAACTTTCAAGCACTTGTAGAGAATGCTCTCTTTTATGGAAAAGGGAGGCAAAAATAAGAATATGTATTCATATTTGCTTGTATTTTCAGAAAGAAACTAAAGGAATTTGGACAAAAAAAGAACATGAGTGGTTACTGAGTAGGGAAGGTTAGGATGGGAAATGAGAGGTTATGGGGGAATTGGTCCCCACATCTGTAAGTATTTTTGGAGCTTTGTGAAAATATGCTCTCTTCTGAAACTAAAGTAAATAATTAAATGAAATACTACACCTGCTCCTGGGGCAAAGTTTCAATAAATGTTTGTTAAATGACAAAGAGAAACAGAGAGGGAGGGAGAGAGGGAGGAATTACTTTAATTATAGTCACATCCATGCGGGGTACATGAACAGAACTGGCTGTGAATCAAGAAATCCTCACCCAAAGGAGCAAAGATTTGCATCAAACTGCTCTCTGAAGCCCTGTTGCTAGCACAAAAATGCAAACCAGCCCAAATGCCCATCGACAACAGTCTGGATGAAAAGTTTGAGCTCAGTCACATAATAAAATACGTGGCAGCCCCTAAAAACAATATAGCCATCATGTACACACTGTTTTCCACTGCTACATTTTTCTTTAAAAAAAAAAGCAAGTTGTAAGATTTTCTGTAGAATATTGCCACATCTCCATAAAACAGTGTGACCCAAACAAAACATTCAAAAACATACTATCTATATTTGTGTCTAGACTAGGGGGCCTGAAACTCAGAACTATGGACATCTGGGGCCAGCAGATTCTCCATGGGGTGGGGGCTGCCCTGCACACTGGAGGACTTCACCAGCACCCTGGTTTCTACCAGAGGCCGTGAGAAAACTCTTGCCCAGCTGTGACAGCAATAAATGTCCTAAACTTTGCCAGATCAGCCCTAGGGGCAAAACCACTAACAGGCCTTGGGGGGGGCAGCGCCCGTTCCTGCACCAGGCTCATCATTTGGGAGAGCTTTTCATTCTAAACCATATGTTTTAATCGTACTTTAAATTTTACACAAGCAACCACTATGTTTGCAGTAAAGAAAACGCAAAAATTATAAATAAATATACAGTTGACCCTTGAACAACACATGGGCTAGGGGTGCCAACCCCCCAAAAATCCACATATAACTTTTGACTCCCCAAAAATGTATCTACTAATAGCCTGCTGTTGACTGTAAGCCTTAACCAGTAACACTGAGCGGTCCGTGAGCACATATTTTCTGTTAGATACATTATATATGATGTTCTTACAATAGAGTAAGCCAGAGAAAAGGAAATGTCTTTACAAATTGTTCTCCAAAACATTTTTTCAATATTATTTATTGAAAAAAAAAAACACATATAAACAGGCCTGCGCAGTTCAAACCCATGTTGCCCAAGGATCAACTGCATACGTAATCAATAAACAACTCTGCAAAGTCCCAGAGGATGTCAAAAAATGTAACAGTGGCTACATCTGGAGGATGGAAGAAAGGGAAGGGAGTTCAATGTATACACTTTTTTACACACTCTTATACAAGACTAGAGTTTCCAACAACCAACATTTTGCATCTCTGTATTGTTTTTATTTATTTAAAGACCAAGAACCGACCCAAGATCTCTGGGCAGGAGAGGAAAAATGGGGAGCTGACCCAAGGCTTCCCACCCCCATGGTGAGAAAATGGATCTCCAGACAACAAGCACCCCTGCTGCCCGCCCACCCCTGGCGGGCAGCCAAGGCCACCTGGGGCCCCCTCCACAATGCCCAACACTCCCTCTGCCAGGGGGCCTCTGAGCAAGGCACTGGCAAAGGTACTAAGTGTCACATTTCATGGACTCTTCCCTCTCCCACTGTTCCCACAATCACAGCCTGGAGGTGCGCAGAGGTGACACACTTCTCAGGAAGCAAATCTGCAGGACCCACTGGGTGCCCAGCCCATGCTGGGTGCTTTATTTCCAAGCAGCCTAGTAATGGTTCTTCAGAGCAGGCATTCTTGTAAACTCTGGTGAGGAATCTGAGGCCCAAGGAGGCAAAGTGACTGCTGTACACACAGCTGGTAAGTGGTCGAGTGAGATGCAGACACACAGTCTGAACATGGTCACCGGAAGAGGCCTCAGGCAAACCGTCGTTTCAGGATCTCTCCTCGTGTTATGTTGTCTCATTGCCACCATGTCTCTTTCCAGGCCGGACCCCTGCTCTCCGTTTACAGACAAGGACACAGGCTCAGGCCCTCAGTGGAAGGGTCTGCCTTCAGTCACTCCCTCTCTAGGCGGCAGATGTGGGCTCTGGGTCCTGGTTTGCTAACGCCACATCATATGGGTGGCAAGGGGAGGGGACGAGGTTCCCACACAGCAACCAGAGCATGCCAAGACCTTTCCCACCTCCAAACCTTCCCACTGGGTTCTCACCTCCCCAGATCAGCCCATCCGAATTCATACCCACCCCTTAGGGGCAAGGTCAAGCCAGCACCTCTTCTAGGACACCTTCCTAGGCTTCTTCTCCAGCACCTTGTCTCATTTACTGGCCATGGATCATCATGTCCCATCTCCACAGAGATCAAAAGTTTTGGATGGTGGGCTCCATACCCCATTTCTTCCCAGCTCCACAGTTCCCCACTTGCCACTGAGTGACCTACTTAAAAGCTTGGGTGTCAGGCCAGACCTGGGTTCAAACACTAGCTTTGCCTTGTGGTGCTGTGTGACCTGGGACAAGTGACTTAACCTCTCTGAGCCTTGTATTTTTCCATCTGTACAAGATGATTATCCACAACAGATGCTGTGGGTGCCCTGCCCAACACTCATGAACATGCCGACGGCAGTGGTGTCCTGCTGTGGGAGGACTTTCACTCCACCACTGAGCATGGCACCAGCCAGGAGGTCAGAGCCTAAATGTTAGAAGCCTGGTAAATAATAAATACTCTGGGTCCCTTGCCGCTTGGACAGGACAACTCAGAGGTGACCAGCAACTCTGCTACTTCCCAGAGGCCTCCAGTGAGAATGAGCCTCAGCTGCCTACGGTGGACCCTTTGCCACCTGCCTTCCCTTCCCCACTGTTCCCTTCACCAATTCTTCCAGATTACCTTCTAAAACAACTACTTGCAAGGGTCTCCTTCTGTAGAAACCTAAACCATGACAATCCCACAGAAGAGGGACTGTCATGGGACCCACATAAGATCACTCATTCAACAAATATTTCTTGAATGTTCATAAGATGTCAGGCATGATGCTGCTTTGATACAATAATGAACTTGATACAACATACTGGCAGGTGCTCGATAGACAACGTCTATCGTTATCATCTTTCTAGGCCAGTGGTTTCAAAGTGGTGGCGCATGGGCTAAATGGAGCCAACAGACAAGTTTTATTGGGACTGAACAGCATTTTTTTAATGCACTATCTTCATTTCACAATTGGGGGATTACTTACAAAAATCCAGATTTTTCAGATTTTCTTGGTAAATCAGATTGTGCCTTCTCAGGACCACCATCATCACATGACCAGAAACAGCCAACACTGAGCAACAGTTGCCCCCTTCAGATAAGGCTTAAACTCCCAATATGCAACAATCCCACCCCTCCCTAGAGTCTCACACCCAGCCTGAATCCATCTGTTCACCTGCCCACCTGGCCTATAAGTCTAACCAACATTTGACAAAACCGAAACAGCCTTCAAAACTCACCTTTTGATTGTCTCGAGTCTCTGACTCTCGCCGACAGGGCCCCGTTTTCGTCTCCGCGGCCTTTGAACTATCCCCAGGCAGGCGGGGCTTCCCTTTGGGCTCCTCTCGCCTCCTCTCTCTGGCTTCCTGCAGGATGGACAGGCCCTCTCGGATTCTGGCAGGGGGGCCCTTCTCTGAATAGGTCCTCTTGACATCCAGGGGTGCCCTGCCACAGTCACACAGGTGGCCACCCCACTGGACCACACTGCCTTCCTCTCCCCTCCAAACAGATTTCTTTGGGGTCCCTTTCTTCCGGTCGGTGGGGGAACATTTGGGCAACACGCTGGCCCCCCTGCCTGGATCCTGCCAGACAGTGGGTTTTGACTCAGCTGGGTAACTCTGACACTTTGCACCATGATGTTTACTAGCAAAGGGCTTTTCTTCATCCTCAGGGATTCCCGAAACCTTTTTCCTGGGACCTGCAGGGCCAGAAGATGCCCCTGGATATTTCTCAGGAGGCGAGTGCGGCAGAGCCCAGAGAGAAGGGCTGAATTTGGTGTTCGTGGCTATCCCAAGGGTCTCTGCCGGCTGCCTGCATGAGCCAGGGGTGGAACTGTGGCTTGTTTCAGCAAAACTGGCTTGTTTCCAGAGACCCTCAGCTTCAGACCTCTCCTTCAGGCTCCTCCTCCTCTGTTCCACACTGCCTTGCCGGCCTGGCCTCTCCTGAGAGGGGCCGCTGGACTCGGCATGCAGACCATCCATCCACTCAGCATCCTGCCTCTTGTACTCTGCCATCAAGGCATCGATGTCGAGAACGCTGGATCTGTAGCCATCTTTGATTTTACTGGGGAGCCTCTCACTGACCACCTCCATCTCCCTTCTGACAAGGAGGTCACTGGTTTTCAGATGACTTCTGAAATCTGGGGTCACTTGGGGAGCACTGCCGGGGGACGTCTTGCTCCCACTGTCCTCCCAATCATCCTGAAAACCTGTGCCATCTTCTGGTCCCCGATGAATCCATAAAGTGTCGGCATTAATGATTCTTTGGCTAGAAGGGTCCGGACTCCTGACCCCAGGAGACGGTGGACGGTCTGTGGGCTTCAGAGGTTTTAAAGAGCTTGCACTGTCACACTCTCTGCCCTTAGCCAAGTTTTTACTGCCCACGGTCTCCAGTGGCTCTTTGTGGTTAAGAGAAACCAAGGTCAATGTTAAAGGATGAGGAGATGGAGGTGGGGTGGTTTTTCCAGAATGTTCTGTCAAGTTTTGGGGCCCTGACTTAACAACGCTCTTTGCTTTTTGAGTATCAGGAATCTGATACGTCACTGCAAAAAATGTCGCCTTGGGTTCCACAGAGGACTCTTGTTTCATGGCTGGACAAGTCCGGTCCTGTGCAACACCTGAGGTCACCTCCTGGGTCTCCATCCTACTGTGTGACAGTTGAGGTTTCCTTAAGGCACTGACGGTGGGACTCAAATAGCCTGTTTGTCTCTGCTCCACCTTCAAAGAGTTTTCTGGGGCCAGGAAACTGAATTCATCAAACTTCACATCATGGGGTAAAGTCCGCCGCCGCCACTTCTCGAATCTCTGGTTGGTGGGACTCGCCTTCCGCATCTTGGCTTCAGGCTCGGGCACCTGGGCCGGCCTGGGTTCACTCTTGCTGGCACCCACGAGAGGCCCTTTCTGCCTAATCATGTCTGCAGGTGGCCATGCTTGGACGTCAGACTGGAAATGAGAAGGCTTGTCCTCAGCCCTGGAAGGAGGATCTGGGGGGCCACCCCGGGGCGAGCCACTTTCTCCTGATGAGATGCCACCTCCCCGCTTGCACCCGGCCGCTTCGGGCCCCTCAAGCCGGGCCTCTCTGGGGGCAGCCTGGTTGGCCCTCACAGAGGTGGCCTCAGGGCCCCAGGGCCTGGCCAAGCGTCCGCAGCTGACCTCAGGGCTCAGTTCTGAGCCCTTCTCCTCACTGACCACCACAGTGGCTTTATGCCAGTTCATGGTCACCCCACTTGTCCATTTGGGTGATGGGCAGTTGCCCCCAAACTCTCGGAAGTCGGGCTTTGGCCCGCTGACCTCATGCGTCCTTCGAGCTTCCCAAATCAAACTGGCCCTCTGGACGGACCCTGCCTGACCTTCTAGCGGGTACTCTGGGTCAGCAGGGGTGACCCCATGGGACAACTGCCCCCCCTTCAGCGAGAGTCGAGACCTGCTGCTTCGGAGAGTCACAGCTTTCTCCTCTGGCACCGTGCAGATGGCCTCACTGTGTGCGCGCTCCCCCACTGAGTGCACAAGGTCATACTTGGGCTCAACCCTCTGGGCTGTGGGAGGATTTTCGGAGTGCTTAAAGAAGGGGCTATTACTGTGATTTTCATCCAAAGGGTATTTTTCTGAGAGGGGCACGTGAGACTGTCTGGGCTCACCATTCGAAAGGCAAGTCCACAGTGATCTCTCTGTGTCGGGACTCTCAGACCACTTGGAGTTCTCTTTCTTGAGGTTTGTCTTTTCCAGCTGGCCCCTCTCCAGACAAGAGCCTCTCTCCTGCCTGGGTCTCAGCTCAAACAAACAGGCATTGGCCACATCACCAGGGGGCGTGGCTGAGGGACGGCATCCTGACTGGTCAGCCACGGTGTGTCTCTCGACGTGATGCTCAAACACTGTGGCCCACACAGTCTGGAAGCTTCCGTCATCTTCCGGAGTGCAGTCAGGAGGGCGCAGAGGCCCCACGGAGCTTCCGCCCCGTGAGCTGTCTGGGACTTGCTGAGAACGGTCTTTCCACTCAGCCTGCCTGGGCTTCTCCCCGAGCATCCCAGGCTTCCAGACGCTTCTTGGGACAGATGTTCCATCCGAACCATGCCCTTCCTTTTGCTGGAAAGAAAAAAAGAGAAGAAGCCAATGTAAACTAAAGGATTCAAAAGGGAAGGGAAGAGGTAGGTTGATTGAATTGGCTGCTTTTAAAATCACAACAGCGAGATACTACAAAATTGTAAAGGCCAAACGCATGTTATGTGGGGGAGGATGTGGAGAAACGGACACTCTCAGACACTGATGGCGAGAACATAAATGGGGACAATGTTTGGACAACGCCGTGTACCTGTCATGATTTTAAAATACTCATTTCATCCGGCCAACTTGCTCTCAAGACTTCTTGCCTGTGCTCAGAAGTGTATGTGAACAAGAAAGTTCAGGCAGCACCCTTCTAAGCGGCATTGGTTAAATAAGCTTTGATACAGTCAAACAACAGGGTTGCACATATTGGACCTACTGAAAAGGCTGGGTCCTAATGTCATGACATCTAAGAACCCACAAAACACTGCACTGGTGGAAGAAAAGCAGAATGCAAGACAATATATTTATAATATAATGGCCTTTATATATATTTTTTGTTTGTTTGTTTGTTTTGGACGGCAGGCCAGCAGACCAGAAACTGAACCAGGATTTCTATATGGCAGTCTTGAGACAGCGTTTCTTCTCCCTCTGGGAAATGTTAGCCTCTGCAGTTACTGCCCTCAACTGATTGGATGCAGCCCGTCCACACGGTGGAAGGCAATCTCCTTTACTTAAAGTCAACTGCTTATAAATGTTTTTTTAATTTAAAAAATTTTTCTGTTGAAGTGTGTGTTTGATCTACAGTATTCTATTGGTTTCAGGTGTAGAACATAGTGATTTGACAATTATAGACATTACAAAATGGTCACCACAGTAAGTGCAGTTACCATCCGTCACCATACCAAGTCATTACAGTATCACTGACTATATTCCCTATGCTGTACTTCTCACTCCCATGACTGACTTGTTGTACAACTGGAATTTTGTACCTCTTTCCCCTTCACCTATTTTGCCCACCTCCCCAATTTCCCAACCCTGCAGCAAACACCAGTTTGTTCTCTGTATCTGAGTCTATCTCTGTTTTGGTTTTGTTTGTTTGCTTACATTCCAAATACAAGTGAAATCATATGGTACTTGTCTTTCTCTGTCTGACTTGTTCTACTGAGCATAATGCCCTCTAGGTCCACCCACGTTGTTGCGAATGGCAAGATTTCACTATAATACCATTTTTTAAAACTGTACATGTGTGTGTATACACATGTAGATAAACAGTGGAGAAAAGAAATAAACTAAACTGTAAGGAAGCGAGGGGCAGGAGGAATGAGGACGAGAACGTCAGCTTTAATTTTACACTTTTTGGTTCTGCATGATTTTTATAATATGAGTCTATTACTTAGTAATTTTTAAGATATTTTTTCCTCTGTTAAAAGTAAGTCTATTTCAACAAGTTATACAAAGAAGTAACCATAGGACCCACCAATATATGCCCATTCTCAGACACATAACCAAAAGAACTAAAAACAGGTGCACACAAAAGCTTGCATACCCATTTCTATAGCAGCATTATTCACAAAAGACAAAAGGTAAAACAGATAATCCAAAAGTCCACCAACTAACACATGGATAAACAAAACGTGTTCTACCCATACAATGGGATATTATTAAGCCATAAAAAGGAATGAAGTTCTGATACATGCTCTAACATGGATGAACCTCGAAAACATTATGCTAAGTAAAAGAAGCCAGACATAAAAGGCTACATGTTGTATGATCTCATTCATATGGAATATCCAGAATAGGCAAGTCTACAGAAATAGAAAGTAGATTTATGGTTGCCAGGGGCTGCAGAAGGGATGGGACATGATTGGTCAAGGGGGTTTCCATTTGGGATGATGAAAAATTCTGTTAACTAGATGGTGGTGGTGGTTTTACAAAATATAGAATGTACTTAATGCCACTGAATTGTTCACTTTAAAATAGTTAAAATACATGGATGGAGCTAGAGGGTATTATGCTCGGTGAAATAAGCCAGGCAGAGAAAGACAAGTACCAAATGATTTCACTCATATGTGGAGTTTAAGAGCAAAGAAAAAAACTGAAGGAAGAAAACAGCAGCAGATTCACAGAACCCAAGAACGGACTAACAGTTACCAAAGGGAAAAGGACTGGGGAAGATGGGTGGGAAGGGAGGGATAGGGGGAAAAAGGGCTATTACAATTAGCACACATAATGTAGCTGGGGTGGGGATGGGTTGGGGGATACGGGGAAGGCAGTATAACACAGAGAAGACAAGTAGTGATTCTATAACATCCTTCTAAGCTGACAGACAGTAACTGCAATGGGGGTATGTGGTGGGGACTTGATAATAGGGGGAGTCTAGTAACCATAATGTTGCTCATGTAATTGTATATTAATAATAGCAAAATAAAAAAATAAATTAAAAAAAAATTAGTCAAGAATGGAAGTACAATATATAGAATATAACCAACAGTATTGTAATATGTTGGTGTGGTAATAGGGTAAATAAACTTACCATGACAAGCATCCAGTAAGTATATAATTACTGAGTCACTATGCTGTACATCTGAGATCAATATAATACTGTGTATCAACTTTATTCTAATAAAAAAATTTTTAATTAAAAAAATAGTTAAAATGCAGGCAGGGCCCCACCAGTGCCTATAGGAAATACACTTATATTGTCCATTGATACAAATCATGCGATGTGCTTTAGGATATAAAAGGTTTAAAAAAATTTTTTTTAAAGAAAAGAAAAGAAAAAGAAAAAAAAATGCAGGCAGGGCCACAGTTTGCTATTCTCTACTCTAGATGACAGAATGCCATTAAAGAATCTCTAAAATATATTGATTTAAAAATTTTGTTTATATTTCATTACATAAATTTTGCATAAATAATGTATGAATCTATTCTCATTGTAAAGGAATCTAACAGTACAAAGCTCAAATCTTTTTGTTCCCTCATTCAGATATTCAAATACCAGTTCCCTTCCTGGATAACATTATTATCAACGGGAGAGAGGGGAGGTATATCGTTGAAGAACTTTCCAGAACTTTCTCTTTGCATTATTACATATTTTTAATAATGTCTGTGTGTATGAGTATGTATGCATATATACACATTGTTTTTTAAATTTATACTATCTGTTGCTCTTAAGCAATAATCCAAATGGTATATTTTGTTATGTGTATTTTACCACAGTAAAAAAAAAATCAATAGAAAACTCTATTTATGAAGATATAATCTCATTATATTTAAAGCAGGAGTTTTATTCATCTTTCACTTTGGGAAACCTACACTTACCCTATGATCCAGCCATTCTATTCATAGGTATTTACCCAAGACAAGAGAAAACAGACATCCCTACAAGGCCGTGCCCACAAATGTTTATAGCAGCAACATTTGCAGTGGGTCCAAAACTGGAAACAGCCCGAGTGGCCATCAAAGGGCAATCAGATAAACCAACTGGTCTGCCATACAATGGAATACTACTCAGCTACAAGAAGGAATGAACCACTGATACATGCTACAACGTGATGAATCTCATGGGGAGAAGAGGAGTCGGGAGGGATTTCAAAGAGGAAATATGCAGGAGCTGGAGAGGTTCAGCATCTTGATCGTTTCTCAAAGGTGTGCATAATGTACAAAACTCATCAAACTGTACACTGACTATATGCAGTATACTGTATGTCACTTATCTCAAAAAAAGCTGTTTTTAAAAAATAAAAAAAACCTCAGATCAACCACATAACCAGTTATACCTAGTAGTTATTATACGAGCTTTTTCTTACTAAACAGACTAAATAAAAATACTTTTTAAGCAACTGCTGGTAATTTCCTTCCTTCTGCTGCTGCTAGGTGACAACAGTCAGGTTGGAGAAGGGAGCAGACACCATAGCAAGGAAAACTGAGGGAGTTTCTACTAATTTTTAACCTAAATTTTAATTTCTTAAGCAGGCATTCGTACATAGGAAAGCCATGTCCCTCAAATATGTGATAATTACATTTATATACAGCATTTAACACCAAAGAATGGGGAATCACAATCCATCATGCCAGAATAGACTTTAAAAGCCCCAACATTAAAGAAAAAAAAATGTTTAATTCTTCATGAAAGGCTTCTGATTCTTTTCTGGGTCTTACATATCATGAAAGGTCTTTTTCCAGTAAGTTTACCCACCAGAAAACAAGATGTACCAAACACAATGTCTCCTTACCTTTGCTCGGGATTCCTTAGGAAAGTCACCACTCAGCTCAGAACACTTCTCATATCTGACTTCATCATTTGAAGCTGAACTTGAAAACCTGACACAGAGATCCAAGTTACTTATATGGGGCCAGAAGCTGCAACTCCCTCTAACCCACACCCTGTAACTAGCTCAGGAACCTAGGCGTGAAGTCAATATTGACATTATCAAAGCAACACTGCCCAATATTCTTTGAGAAAAGCCATGTTTGTTCCAGTCACCAAACCGAGAAGGGTCAGGTGGGGACAGCCTACCTTAGACACAGCATCATCGGGATAGCCAGAGCCCCAGACTTGGGTGAAGAGGCCTGGGTGCTAGTCCCAGCTCTACTGCCTCCCCACTGGAGGAGCTTGTAACCTCACGTGAGCCTCTGTCTCTTCATCTATAAAATGGGAATAATTAACACTTCCCAGTAGTGTTTGTAGCACAGATAAGAGGCTATCGAAGGCCCTAATAGCTATGTGAGGGCATTTAGGGAAGAATGAAGGTGCCCCAGGAGGGATAATTAATGATTGCTGTTAGCAACTCCAGGCACAACAGCAGACCACCCATCAGACCAGCCACAGAACTCATGGGCTGTCACAGAATGTGTGGGGTGGGGGTGTGTGTGCCTGTCTCTACATCCCTGGGCCACCTTGGCCAGGCCATTTCCCTCTCTGGGCCTCAGCTGCCCCACCTGTAAAGGGAAAGAGGGAGGAAAAAGAGTTCTGGGCTAGAATTTTTCTATCTTGGAATAGTTCTCTGGAATGGATGCCCAAAGATTCAGGACTGGGAGCTGCAGAGACAAGGGAGGGGAGAGAAATCAAAGCACTTAAAGTTGACCTACACGCAGCAATCCAGGATCAGCCTCCTGCGAGATGTGTGGCCATGCATTAGTTGTTTCTAAACTCAGAGCCTCAGTTTCCCCATATGTCACAGGGGAATAATCTGACGCACCGCAAGGACGCAGAAAGAGGAGGCATGTGAGGTCCCTGGCATGGATGCCCCTTTCTCTGTTCTCTTAACTCAGGGGTTCTCAGCCCCGGCTACAAATGAGACCCCTTGGGAAGCTCTTAAAAACTACAAAGGTATGAGCCCTCCTTGCCAGACCAACTGAAATTAACAATCTCTGAGGATACAGGCCAAACACTGGTCTTTTTTCCAGGTGATTCTAAATGCTGAGGGCCACTGGTCTCACTCTGGTTCAGCTGTCTGCCCTGGTTCCCATGGCTGGGAGGGCAGTCTGCCCAGAGGTCCTGCCCCGTGGAAGCTCCATCCTGGACAAAGTATATCAGTGGCATGAATGTCATTAATGTGCTGGTGGACACACCCAGGGGCATCTCCCTGTTGTAGCTAAGAATCCACTCATGGGAAAACAAAGGTACAAGAAATGTCAGAAGCCTGACAAGCTTAGGAAGTCATCATTTCATTAACCTACAGGATTAATAATACCATGTGGAGTTACATGTATCGAGGGCTTCCCACGGCAGAGAGATTTCCAGCATTCTCTCTTGGAGTCTTTGCCTTAATCCTTTAAGGGAGGTCTTGGTGTCATTTCCATTTTGCAGATGAAAAAAAACAAGGCTCAAGAGGGGAAGCAATGGGCCCAGGTTATCTTGACCCATCTGATTTACTTGGCTGGCCACTCTTGGAGGTGTGGGCCATATGTTATGGGTCCTCAGACTTCAGGGAAGGAAAGCAATGCTATGGAGACAGGCTGAGCAGGAATTACATGAGGCTCCTGACTTCTCATGGTACTTCACCTTTCCTACCTGCAGCTGTGAAATGGGCATAATACCTCCCACTCTGTAAGGTGCAAAGAAGGGACAGGAAACTGAGCTCTTGGCCCCAATGCTGGTACACACTGTACCAGAGGGGAGCTAAATCTAGTTCCACTCAGGGCTGTAGGTAAACTGAGAGAGGGCTTGTAAGGTGACCAGCAATGGCGCCTCTGTGGGCAGTCTGTGGTAGCTCCAGGGCTGACTTAAGCCCATGGGATGTTCCCACTTACAGTTTGGTCAAATCCGCTGACAACGGCCGTGCCTGGAATGCCTTCCTCCTGGTGCCCAGCTTTGCCTCAGAGCTCTCGGCAGCCCAGCCTTTGATCCGCTCCTGGACGCTCACACCTGCTTTCTCTGGTCCTGGCGCAGCTGACAGGGACTCAGGGGTAGCCGGTGGGGATTCAGAGCCTGCTGCCATGGTGCTCTCCTCCCCAAACAGGCTGATGCGCTGCTTGATGCTGACCCTGGGGGTCCATCCTCCCTCCATCCGGATTTCTCCATCAGCCGCTCTGCTCTTGAACTCAGCAAATTCTTGGTCTTTCCCAAGCCTGGGAGAAGGGGACTTGGGCCCCTTCTGGGGCTCCCCATCCAGGTTGGCTTTCTCGTCCCCAGGATTCTGGTCTTCCATGGGACTGTCCGTGGCTGAGCCCCCATCGGTCCTGAGGCTGCCCATCTGAATCTGCTTAACAAGCATTTTCCGCTCTCGGATCTTCTTGGCCACCTCTACAAAGTCTGAACCTGCGTCATGAAGGGGAGCCTCTGCTTTGACCAAACACTCCACACGGGCTTTGGGTTCTGGGTCAGACCTCTCTGGGACCCACCACTGGGCGGTGAAACCTGTGGCCTCGTCGGCCACCTTCTTCAGTGCAGCATCTCTGCTCTCGAACGGGGCTGTGAGGTCCATGGACAGAGGCCTGGGCCTCCTCATCCATGTCTTCTCGGGAGGGGTCGGGGGCACTTTCCCCGCAGTGGCCGCTCCGCTGGGGCCTGGCTTCTGAGGCTGAATGGATTCAATGAAAACAGCCGACACAGGTCTTCTCTTCAGGCGAGGCCTAGGCTCGGGAGTGGGGCCCCTTGCGTCCTCCATGCTGCTGGCTTTTGACAGAGGCTCACTTGGGCCTGTCTCCTCTGGAGTGGCAGCTGGCCTTGCATCCTCTGACAGGGAGGCTGATTGGGGAAGGGCCCCCCCAGGCTTTCTGGGGGGCAGGGCTGGCTTGGGGGCCACCTCAGGCCGGGAGCCCAAAGGGGCCTCCTGAGCCCCCTCACCGCTCCCCTTCCCCAGAGTGGGGCTGGCTTTGGCAGTTTCAAAGAGAGTCATGGCCTTAGGGCCTGGCCGCAGAATCGCAGCCTTGCTGAACAGAGATGAGCTTCTCCTCAGGCCCTCCCCACTCCCTGCCTCCTGCCCCACCAGGCTGGGCATCCTCTCGCCCAGATGTTTGGCCTCTGCGTTCTGGGAGAGGCCACGAGGAGACGACAGCCTGGAAGGGCTGGGCCACAGGGACGTGGTGGGGGGTTTCAGGTCCTGGGCCTTGTCCGTGGAGAAGGGTTTGGGGGGGAGCCGTGGCAGAGGGAGGAGGTGGGCCGGGCTGCCCCTGAGGGGGCCCTTCCCTTCCAGGAGCAGCGCTGCAGAGGGGGCGGCACTGGCCTGGCAGAAGTAGGTCCGCTTCAGGGTCTCCTCTTTGGCGATCTCACCCAGGCCGGGCACTCTAGCCAAGGAAGTTATGGAGCCAACTTCAACCCGTGTCACCATGGTTACAGTTGTGGATCCATGGAGATCAGGAACATCCCAAATGGAGAAGCAACCACCTTAAAAAAAAAAAAGGTAAATATTTAAAATTCAGTCAGTGTCTGGGTGGAAGCAAAGAGGTTGGGGGAATGGACGACAGACTGGTTCTGGACAGCAACTCTCCACTGACCTCACCAGCCAAGCCTAGAAGAGTCTCTCCACCACTCTGAACTCCCAGCAAGGGCAGAAGATAAGCTTTTCTGAAGTTTGCTCCAGCTCAAAGGGTGGGGAAAAGGTGCCAACGTTCCCTAGCGCTCTCCTGACTCAGCTAAGCCCAAAGCCAGCACTTAAGGTAGAAAATGATTATCTTTGCTATACAGATAAGGAAATCAGCTCAGAGACACCAAGGAAGTGGCCTGGAGTCCCTCAAGAGTAAGACGCAAAGAAAGTCAGGATTCGAACCTGTGTGGGACTCCAAACACACACCACCGCTGCCAGCAACCAGGCCCGGCGAGTGCACCGTGTTCCCTTCACTGCTGTTACTCCAAGTCTTTTCCCAGTTCAGAGCCTGCCCACATCAGGCATCCCAGCAGATCCTCCCGAGAATCCTGTGTTGAGCGCCAGGCACAGACAGGCTAAGTGACCAGCCCGGGCTCACACAGCTGTCCAACGCTGGAGTCCCTGGGGCCCCAAAGTTGGTTAGTAGCCCCAGAACCTGAGCTTCAGCTCCCTACCTCACGGGCTGTCCCTTACCTTTCCCCTCCCTTACCCTTCCAGATGCCGTTTTTAAAAATCTTCATTTTTCACTCCACCCACTGCTGTTATTTGTCGGCCTTTGGTTCTTTTCTGTTGAACACCTGTATTATGCCGGCTGCCTTCATAGTCTCCATAAGAAGAGTAAAGGCTAATGGTGAGGGCTTCCCATGAGTGAGGCCTCAAGGTAAGCAAGTGCTTCCTATAGTTCAGAAATCACATCCTCCTCACAGCCCTGTGACGGGGGCATGATGGTTATCAGACCCCGTGGTGCAGGGGCTCAGGCATCAGGCCCGTGGCCATCCAGCTATGAGCTCTGTTCTCCCAAGGCAGGGAGCCTCCTCTCTCATTAATCCTCCAACCCCAAGAGGCAGGGATTAACACTGTCTCCATTACAGAGAGGAAGGGGGAGAGCAGAGAGAGGTTGCCCAACTTCTCTACATCACACAGCTGACACTTGATTTCTAGTCCTCGACCCATTCAACTCGGCCTTTTTAAAAATTACATCGTACTCCTTTCTGGTCTAAAAAGTGCCAGACAAGCTGCTGTTCTTGATCCTTCCCCACCGTCCATGCCAGTGTTCCCTTTCCCTGAAAAATTTCCCCCAGCCTGCCCCCCTCTAGGTGAACTAAAAGTAGAAGGTATTTTAGTTAAACACAAGCCTCCTGCTTCCCTTCCGGGGGCCCCATACTGCTGCCCCCGGTTCTGACTCACTCAGCAGCCTGCAGGAAAGAAGGGAAGACAGATTTTGATATTTTCTCTTCCTAACACGCTCAGTGGTGCTAACAGATTCTTTCTCCCCAAACCGAAGAACACTGTCTAGACATGGTTAGAGGCAGAACGGAGAAACAAGATATGGAGAACTGGAGAATCAGAGAAGGGGAGAGTTCTATCTGCAATGACCTCAGGCAGAGTTCCAACACACCCGGGGTCCTGCCCCAAATCAGGACTGTTCCCCTTTACAAGCAGCCCCCATGACCTCTTTAAACCCTGCTCTGAGAGACATAAGTAGCCTGGACACGAGACACAGGACAATAACAGGATTCAAAGGACAGAGGAAATTCCCTGGCAGAACCCACAGGCGCCCTCCACCCCCTGGACACTCCAGCCCCACTTACCGGAGCTGGCAGGCCCTGGCGGGGGCTGTGCGACAGCCTGAGGAAGCCAATGGTGTCACGTCTCATCGCAAATGAGGCTGTCCGTACACTTCCGTGGCAGAAGCCGGCCAGGGAGGCGCAGCTCATCTCTGTGGGCTGAATTTCGGCAGGTCTAGGGACACACAGGACAACAGCCTCAGTTCCGGAGCTCTGGCAGTATGTGCACAGACGGTGCAAAAGCTCTCGAGCTCCAACTGCATCCGCTAGCATCTCCTCCAGCTTGTAGAACTCGGTCTTTTCGGCTTTTCAATATTACAGCATAAAGAGTATTGAGTCCACAGTAGGTGCTCAATAAAAGTCTCCCTTGTTCCTCTGATACATGCTCACTGAGCACCTGCCATGGGCACAAAGATGAACCACAAAAATCTCCCACATTCAGGGAACTCACAGTCTTATTTAAGAAATACAGACATCTCTGTGCCCCTCCAACCTAGCACAAGGTCCCTTTTCCATGTCCACATAGCAGGACCAGACACTTGGCGGGACTCATCATAGCTACACAGCAATATTTACTACTGCATGATCCTTTACATCTCTTCAGTCTCTCCCACTCAATGGCAAGCCCCAGAGGGCACCCTGAGTCCCCAGCAGCTAGCACAGTGGCTTGGTAAATACGTCATTGTTGAATACATAGACAAGTAATTGTTGAGTGAATAAATAAATAAAGGAATATTCTTCTGGCCCTGCTCCCCACTCTTCTAAGATCCTGAGTAAATGGGGGGACCATGGGTTTCATGACACTGAGCAGTCAGGACATCAGAGGAATGACTCTGACTCTGGCAAGCTTTGGGGCGGCCATGGGTCAGTTGCTTCTGGATGACGAACCAGAGCTGTACAGCGCACAGCTGGAAGCCCACCTGCCTGCCCCACCACGAGGCCCCTTCAGTTCAATGGACCACAGGGAAGTGCTCCACTGTCTAGGACAGGCCAGCGTCAGACCCCTGCAGTGACCACATTGAGCCCACGCAAGCACGCCCGCTCATCTGCCTGCCTGTGAATGAAGGCTGCTCTGAACAGCTTCCCCTGGGAGGAGAGCCACCAAGGGCAACCGTTGCTGAATTAGAGACCACAGTACACAAACGTTGCCCTACTCTGGGACCCTGGAGCGCCCCTCAGTGGCCGTGCTGCAGGGAAGGAAAAGGGCAAAGACAACAAAGACCAAGGTGACCCTCGGTCCGCATCCCTCTTAACCAGCACAGGGTCGCTGTTTTCTGATGTCTAACATCTCGGGCTTCCTCTCAAGATCCCATTTAAAATGCCTGGCAGATACCTGGTGTGTAAATACGTTTGCAAAAATGAATCAATAAATGAATTAGCAGATCAATCCACAAAAGAAAAAAAAAACGTTAAACCACCACAGCGGGCAGCTAAATAATATTTGAAGCCTTTCCCAAACCTAGAAACCCATGGTTCTCAGGTTTTCATTTAACCTGTTGCAAAAAACACAAAGAAGCCTCTAGAGCTCTAGAGCCTTACTTTAAATGCATCGCATATGTTATGCTTAATTTGAGATGTTAGTCTCTTCCAAAACACTTCGGAAGCCCACTCACACAGAGACCAGATGCTATTTATCCCTGGAGTGGCTTCACTAGCTCTTTTTAAATGTATTGGCACTATGGCCAAAGCCAGGTAAACAAGGGCTCCCTGAAGAAAGAAGGGACATGGAGTGCGAGCCATCTCTGGTTTTATCTGGATTAATCATCACGGAGCTGAGCATGGGTGACGGAGAGGAGGCAAGGCTGATAGGGGAGGTCAGGAAGCAGCAGAGGACTGGGAGACGGAGGGTGTCAGTCTGACCTTCAGCAGTGGGGGTAGCAATGGGTATGTCTCTGCTGTTGCTGAACCTGCCAAGCCCACAAGCTTGATCTCCCTTAATCGATTTGCAACGTTGGAAATTCCCATTTGCTACAATGTCATGCACAGCAAACCATTTTCCTGGGAGCTGAGTCGTCGAGGCCAACAGTCGCTTAAATTAGATAGGAGTCATTTCAAGAACAGCCATTTGTCCATCCCTCTGACCTGCCTTCTACAAACCAGGCTTTGTGCTCGGGGCTGGCGGTACAGCCAAGGAGCTCACAGTCTCCCGGGAAATCCAAGACCATCACATACAGGGAGAAGGCAAGAGAGGCAGCTCCATTCAAAACCAAGCAGTTTGGCAGCTTTTCTCTCAGATTCAGAGGCGTTGATTCATTCTAGCAGCTGTTGCCGATCTTTCGTAATTACACCGTTAAATCCGATCTGGAGAGCTCACCAGTCATCCACTCAGCCATCTCTGGGTGCCGTTTCCTGGGAATGCCACTATCTGGTGAGGGGTGCGAGCCATTCCTGACACCTTCCAGTGTCTTCCGGAAGGTGACCTGGGCTCCCAAATCTGCAAATCCATCCTGTGTGGTGTGCAAAGGGCCAAGTGCGTGCCCGTGTCCTTCCAGAAGAGCAGGGCTACAGTAAATGCGTGCAGCTTGTCCACCCACAGGCCACAGATGGAAAGGGCCCAATGTCTAATGTCACTGGAGTGTCTGCATCCTCTCCTTCCTGTCCCCATGGCTAGGGCCCTAGCTCATTCATTCATCCATTCCAAAGCACAATTATTAAGCATCTACTACATGCCGTGTCCCCCCACAGTGAACATGACATGTCCCATGGAGCAGACAATCAAGATGGGAACAGACAACACAAATAAGCAAGATATACAGACTGTTAGGTAAGTGACAATAAAGGAGGGAGTGGCCAGGGAAACCTTCACTGTGAGGGGACCTGCAAACTCTTCCTCCTCGCTGATATTCCTGTCTCTGCGGGAGCCTCCTCCACGCTACTCCCCTAGCGCCGCCAGAGTCTCTGCTACACAAGCGCCATCACGTCACTCCCCTGCTGAAAGCCCTCACCTGTCTCCCCACTGCCCTTTGGGTAAAGATCAAACTCCCTCCCCGAGGCCCAGCAAGATCAGGATCGTCTTTATCTCTCTAGCTTCAGTCTAATGGTGGACACATCTCCATCTGTGTCTGTCTCTCACATACACTCACATACTTACTTCAGCACAGCAAATCCCAGACAGATCCAACAAGGCACGCCCTCCTTTCTTTGCCTTTATGCCTGTACACTGCCTGGCTCATCTCACTTTCCCTCAGTTCTCAGCTCCAAACTGCCGCCTCCTACAGGAAGCCCTCTCAGTACCCCAGGGCAGGTTCAGGTGCCTCCTTTGTGCTCTGGTATCTAAGTCCCTGTGGTTCTCCAGAGCTTAGCACTTACTGGGCCTGTGGTGACTGCCTCCGTTTCCTACGCTAGACTGGCAGCTCCTGGCCAGGAGCGTCCTGAGTCCAGTTTACAGCTGTATCCCCAGGGTCTGACACCGCACTGGGCATGAAGTCAGTGTGCAAAAAAATGTTTAAAGGAAGAACATCTCTGAGAGAAGAAAATAATGATATCCAGTATAGGCATGGCTGTGGGAAAACTGATTTGCTCATCTGCTCGCAGGGACAGGGTAAGTCATGAAAGTGATTTAGCAATATTCACCTTCAACTAATATTTTTTGAGATCTATCAAAAGTCAGGCACCATACTAAATGGCTCTGTGCACCCACTGTTTTCTCCCATTTAATGCTCTCAACAATCTATGCCTTTCAAATGGTTATTACCATTTTACAGAAGAGGAAGACACAGTTCAGAAAATGAGCCAGACCACATGCCCACAAGGGGCAGTACTACAGCTGCAATCTTCAACCATAAATCAAGTGTTTTTTCCCCAAAATACCTCACCCCAAACGCATTCATTTATTTTTGACTCAGGAATCCCACTTCTACAAACTTATCGTATGGAAGGAATCTGAAGGAAGAGAGAGCCACATACACGAAGATGTCTGTTGCAGTGTTCTGTCCCCAAGTGCAATAATAACACACCCTGGATTTCGGGTGACAACCCTTCCTGGAAAAAACCCAGGACTCATAAGCCACCTGAAAGGGCACAGAAGTTGCAACGTCGGCAGGCAGACCAGATCTCCAGTTCCCAGCCTGCCCAGAAAGCCACAAAGGGTACAAAACTCCTGTCACCCACATATCCTGAGTTTGTGATCTTTAGAAAAGATAGCTGCCATGGCTGTAACAGCAAAAAACTAGAAATAATCCACAAAAAGGTGAAAGTATCTCAGCCACACGTCAGGGCTTTTCTGCAGCTCTTGAAAACCAAGGCTGGGCAGTCTGCTCAGTAATGTGGCAAGTGCTTATGATAATCCTGTGGGAGGAAGGTGGTGCATGGGATCTTTCTGTACTCAAGGCTGTGACAATAGCAAAGACTATTTATACAAATGGCCAAGGTCTGGAAGAGAAAAGGACCAATGAAAAAAAAAAAAGAGTTGGTGACCTGGAGTGGAATTGTTGGTAAATTTTTTAATTTCTTTTCATTTCCATCAATGTTTGTACAAATATTTTCTTAAGCCTCAATACCCAAAGTTTCCCTTCGAGCTGTGTTCTCCCCATTGAGTCAAAGTGCAGAGGTACAAAGGCTCTCTCCCCCTAGTTCCAGAGCCTTTGAAAGCTAAGAATAAGAATGACTAGTGTATATTAAGCACACACCATGTGCCAGGCACTGTGCTCAGTGCCCTACAAGGAATACCTCGCTTGGTGTCCTGAACAAGCAAAGAAGCAAGCCCAGTGATGAAGCCGTCTTACAGGGGAGGAAACGGAAGCGGGAGTGAAGGGCCTGCCCCCTGGGAGGCTGGGTTTACACTGACCCGCCTTCATGCCAGATCTCTTCCAAAGTCCACTGGGCTTAACCAGAACAACTGAGTTTTATGACGTTCAGATGTAAAGGGCACTTCATACCCATTGTAAAACCTATTACAAAAACAGTTGAACAACAACAACAACAAAAAAACACAAGTGTTGGTGAGGATGTGGAAAAACTGGAACTCTTGTGCACCATACAGGGGAAGACAAAATGGTGTGGCTGCTGTGGAAAACAGTACGGCAGATCCTCAAACTCTAACCATAGAGTTTCCATATGACCCAGCGATCCCACCCCTGGATATGTACCCGAAAGAACAGAAGGCAGGGACTCAAACAGATACTTGCACACCAACATTGGTCAGCCAGTATTATTCACAATAGCCGAAAGGTAGAAACAGCTCACATGTCTATAGACAAGATGAAACAGAAAAACAAAATGTGGTCTATCCCTACCATGAAATGTTACCCAGCCCTAAAAAGGAAGAAAATTCTGACACATGCATGACATGGATCAACCTTGAGGACATTATGTGAAGTGCGATAAGCCAGTCATCAAAAGACAAATACTACAGGATTCCATTCACATGAGATCCTTACACAGACTTACAGAGCCAAAGCAGAATGGTGGCTGGGGGGAGAGGGGGTGCGTGGGGAAGCGCATGGGGAGTTAGGGTCTCATAGGTACAGAGTTTCCATAGGAGATGATGACAAAGTTCTAGAGATGGACCACGGCGATGGCTGAGTAGCAATGTGAATGTCCTTAATGCCACTGGACTGTAAACCTAAAAATAGTTAAGATGATAAAGTTTACACTGTTTATTTTACCATAATTAATAAAAAGCAAGAAACTAAAAGCAAAGGTAAAGTGTACCTAATGCTGAAGTTCTAATGACCCTATGGTCATTCAGCCTAAAGGGACCCATGTTTTTTAGACAAATCTCAATGAAAAGCCCTCATGGTGTACACTGAGCTATGCCCCCCACCACTGGGAATGCAGTGGGAAGAAAAGGAGACCCCATTGCTGATAACAATAAGAGACACAGTCTACTAGAAAAGGAGGAAATGATATACCATAAAAAATTAGGGGGATACCCTGATGGGGACAGAAAGTGAGGCTGTGAAAGCCCAAAAAGGAGGAGGAATCAGGGATGCCTTCCTGTAGGAGGTGACATCTCAACTGAGACTAAGTAGAGTCAGCCAAGCAGAGGAGGAGGTCAGTGTCAGCAGGAGAAATGGCATGTGCAAAGGCCCAAGGGTACACAGGAGAAACAGTCATACTGCATGAACCTGCTCACTTACCCTTTGTGGCGTAACGTGGAGCTACCTTGGTGGAAAGTCTGAGAGGCAAAACTTTCTAAAAATCATGCACTCCTGTTAACTGGAGTCAGTCACATTAGAGAGTACAAAACACTAGTCTGAGAGTCAGAACTGGGTGGCTTTAGCCAAGGTGACCACACATTCTGGTTTAACTGCAACACATCCCTTACACTCTCAAAAGTGTCCAGGTTTGGACCATAAATCATTCTTCCATCCTACTTTCTTTTTTTAACTGTGGTAGAACTCACGTAACATAAAATTCACCATTTCAACCATTTCAAAGCATATGATGCAATGGCATTTAGTACATGCACAATATTGTACAACCACCACCACTAAACTGGTTTCAAAACATTCTCGCCAGCCCCGAGGAAACCCGAACCCATTCCGCAGCTGTCCCCATTCCCCAACCCTGGCCTCTGGCAGTCGCTACTCTGCTTTCTCTCTCTGTGAATAGGCCATTCCTGGGTATTTTATAAAAACGGAATCCCACGTGATGTCCCTCACCCTAGCCTCTATCTCAGTGCCTCCACTGCGATGAGAGCTCCGGCAAGTCCCTGCCTCACTCTGGGCCTCAGTTTCCCCACAGGTGAAACAACGGCTGGCTAAATTCTCTGATTTTAAAGATTATGCAATTCCGAATCTCCAACCCAAAGTCTACATTATCCACTTCTCTCTGCGCTTGGCTCGTCCCTCGTGGAGTCCAACTTTCTAGATTCTGACACACAGATTCTAAATCTCCAGGTCCCCCGGGATTCCTTCTAGCAATTGGTGTTCACTAAAGGATTGCTGAGGGACTAAATAAAATTCTTACTCCCCTGTGGACAGAAGCAGTGAGAGGTAAGTTTCCGACTGAGTGTGCACTATTTCTGTAAGAATTGCCTTAATTAAAAAGTCAAGAATTGGGGCGGAAGATTGCGGGGGGGTGGGGGGGCATGGGGTGTGGGGGCTGGGGCGACGGCCATGCTATACTGGCCCGCCGCTAGAGGGAGCACGGGATTAGGGAGGAGGTGCAGGATGCAGATGCTGAACTGGCCAAGCTGGGAGGGAAGAAGAAAGTGGGGGAGGGGAGAATCGAGGACGGCCAGCCTAGTCAGTCCAAGAATGCAACTGCCCGGTTGTGGGAGCTGGGAGACTCTTGTGCTTGGACGGGACAGGGTCGGGGGACACGCAGGAGGAGCCCCGCGACCCCTGGCACCTTCCTGCTGACAGTGTACACTATTTTCTCGAAGGTGCACTCTGATTGGAATGTATACCCATCGGCACGTGCTCTCTTTGTTCATGTTCTGGAAAGAGTGTTTTAAGAGGGAATTTCTACCTTACCCAAAACCTGGTGAGATCACTCATGATCCCATAACATTTAATACAAATTTAATGGGTTCCCCAGACCGACCTGGATGGCCTCGATATATCCAAAGGGCACGATATAGTGATTCAGTCCTCTGGGTCTCCAGCAGCTGAACATGTGGGGAAACCAACAATCACTGAGATGACTGCCTACAATAGGCATACCTTTGAGACTGCAGGGCATAATTTTATAATTAATATAATGTCAGCAGAAGACTTCAGCAAAGATATGCATACCCTTTTTCACCAAAATTAGACTTCCCGTTACCATGTCAAGCAGAATTCTTCAATAAAAATATGAATGTAGAAGAAATATTGGCCAGTGAGGTTCTTGGGAGACTTTCTTGGGGTGGCAGAAAATGTGTGGCAGCCAGAGCATCTCAACGCCATGAACATCACGTCGGCCCCAGACGGGGCGGCAGGGTTTGGCTCCCCACTGACGACATGAAGGGACGTGTTCATGTCATGGTTGGTGCCGATGTCCCCTTTTCTTCTTGTTTACGAGAGATTGAAAATCCACAGAATCAACTGAGATGCAGTCAAGAAATGGAGGCTGTAATAACATGTGACAAAACGTTTCGTACTCAATTCTCCATAGACTGGTGCGAAATTTCTTTGGTTGATAAAACAAAGCAAGTGTTCACTTACCAGAAAGTGATTCGTGGAGAGGGGATTTCACCTGATGGTGGAGAATGCAAACCCCCTTCCAATTCTTTGGAAAGCAGAGACCATTACACGGATTTCCTAATTACACTGGCTGTGCCCTCGGCAGTAGCACTGGTCCTTTTTCTAATACGTGCTTATATCACGTGCTGCTGACGGGAAGGAGTGTAAAAGAGAAACATGCAAACGCCAGATATCCAACTGGTCTATCATAGTGCTATTCAGAAATCGACCAAAGAACTTCGTGACATGCCCAAGAATAGAGAGATAGCCTGGCCCCTGTCAACGCTTCCTGTGTTTCACCCTGTAACCGGGGAAATCATGCCTCCCCCACATGCAGACAATCATGAGAGCACCTGTATGCTGTTGACGCAAACGCAGCAGAACT
This sequence comes from Smutsia gigantea, assembly GCA_032199065.1. Taxonomy (NCBI): domain Eukaryota; kingdom Metazoa; phylum Chordata; class Mammalia; order Pholidota; family Manidae; genus Smutsia; species Smutsia gigantea. The sequence continues at coordinate 177,051 of JAVSCE010022533.1, read as the reverse complement.
TGCCACATAAGACTCAGATTCCCCAACAGCAGACTACAAGTAAATGGTATTCCTGAAGAAAGGAAACCGACTGAAGCAATGAACGTGTAATCAGACAACACAGCAGTTATATCTTATTTCTTCCCTCTTCCAATAATGCATGAACTTTTCTGGCATATGGTGTACATGTCGACAATATTAAGTATATACCAAATAATACGTATAACTTTAATTTTACTAACGTATTTTTTTGTACTTAAATCATTTTTGACAATTTGTAAAACATAGATGACTTTATATTTGTTACAATAAAAAGTGATCTTTAAAATAAAAAATTAATGAAAAAAAAGTCAAGAATTGTCTTGACTTTTGTATCAATTTCAAGTTCAAATGATAAGAGTTCAGCACATTTGACATTCCAGACTCTGGGAAACTGAGGAACAGTTTGAGGGGGCTTTTCCCAAACTTCCCCTGGAACAGCAGATTTATACCCACAAAAAGGGCTCTGTGGTTTATTAAAAGGGTTTTGAGGACACTGGGTTCAACAATGGTGAACTAGTATCCTTCCAGCAAGACTCTCCAGAGCCTTTAATACGCTGATTTGCATTTTAGCCATGCTGAAACATAATGCAAACTGCTTCACCCCAACACCCCTTGTCCAGGTGGAACTGCTGAGCTGGACAAAGAATGTTACAACTTGTCTTTACGCCTCTATGTGAACATCCACATCCGTGTTTTCAATTTTCATTGGCCTGTTCCTTCCGGACTATTTGTGCTATTTCTGGACTGGCTAAGCTCACTGTAACCATTAATCAATCTGCTTTTTTTGTTTGTTTCTCTTGAGATCAGGGATGGGCAAATTATACAGTCTGGAGGCCACATCCTGCCCCACTGCCTGTTTTTGTAAATAAAGTTTTATTGGAACACAGCTACTCCCATTTATTTACATATTATCTATGGCTTCTTCCTGGGATGAAGACAGAAGAGAGTAGTTGCACAGAGGCCGTATGGCCCAGAAGGCCTAAAATATTTACTATTGGGCCCTATAAAGAAAGAGTCTGTGGAGAACGGAGTCCCCTGTGAGAGGGGACTCCCCCCAAGGATGTAACAAAGCTCTTACACTATTCTAGCTGAACCACCCTTGAGTAGATCTCTTCAGGTGCTCCACATGGTAACTACAGAAAAATTCAGAGAAACAGAAGGGCAAAAATGTTTTTAAAAACTCTAAATCGCACCATTCAGAGTCAACAGCCACTATCAGCATTCTGATGTATATCAACCTGGACATTTCGAATGTAAATGGGAACTTGCTGTCAAAACTAAAATGGAATCGGGCCATGCACACTATTTTGGAACTTGCTTTTTTAATTTCAAAATACGTCATAAACATTTTGCACATCCCTAGCTGTACAGTCTGTAAGTTGTTTCCAATGCTTTTGTAGCATTCCATCATATGTATATCTCACCATTGGAGAATCCATCCTCCACTACGGGATTCCACTGGATCATTAGGTTGTTTCCAATCATTGACCGCTCCAACCAACTTTGCAGTGGACACCCACAGGCAATTATTTTCCCAAGATAAATGTTTACCTAGAAGTAAACTGGCTGGTACAAAGGGTGTATCCTTTTTTAGAGCTTTTGATATAATGTAGAATGAACCTTTCTACCTGAGGGGAAAACATCCCATGCTGACTTAATTCAAAGATTAGGAGGTCAGGGTTCTCAACCTCTCCTCTGGGGCAAACCCAATTAAGTCATCTAATGGCAATAAACCAGGGTCCCTGGCTAGCCCTGCCCTCGCTAAGAGCTTTACTGGCTCTCAGTTACGGCCCGGTCATCACCAACTTGACTGTAAAGTTTACAAGGACAATTGAAACAGCTCACACACAGAGATGAGCCTGGGCCTAGCCCCAAGGCTGCATCCGGCCTGGCTTTGGAAGTGGGATCAGGAAGGAAGACCCAGCCCTGGACCCGAAGTTCACAGCAGAGAAAAGTCAACCCCAAAGCTCAGTTAAACACAAGGCAGAGCACAATGCTAGACTCAGAAAAATGCAAGCACAACATGCTCTCTCTTTAGAGAGGCTGAGAACTGCATATTGCATTTCAGAAAAAAAAAAAAAATTCCCTCCAAGTACAAATAGATTTCTAGAGAAATCAGCTTATTCTGGCCCAAGAGCTGCCTTACATGCAAAGCTCAAGCCCTGGGAAGGTGTGATCATGTCACTTCCCAGCTCTAAACTAAATGATTCCCACAGTTCATTTGTCTTGGGCAAGGTACAGAAGGACCCACCAAAACTAACCAACCTGGTCTATACTGCAGGCCCTGCCTACATTCCCAGAATTCCAAATGGACCCCATGACTTAAATGTCTTTTTTTGTTGTTTATTCCTTCTCCATGGACAGCCTTTTACACACAGCACAATTTCCATTTGCCCAAATCAACCCCATCCTTTGTAAAGCAGTTTAACGGATGCCTCTTCCAGAAAGCCCATGCTGATTTCCCAGGCCAAGGTGACTTCCAACCCTCTTTGGCAATTTACCTGATCTTAATTCTTGTATCACAGATAATCCTGAGGTTCTCCCCCTTGCAAGATTTACAGCCCCCACCCCACCCAAGACATAAATCTTTCCATTCTGAGTCTTCCTTTCTGGGACCTATTTGATACCTAAAACAGGAAAGGCAGAATAGCATAGTGCTAGGTTCCCCAGATGGTGGGAGGCAGCCCACGTGGGACAGAAAATGGTTTTAGGTAACACTTAGGTTGTTTTGATATCCAGGTGCAGCGTGAAGCTGCTGTGAATGACATTGTGTGGAAGCTATTTCCTTCCTAAATCTCATGGGAGCTTTCTCCTGAAGTCCCTGAGATCATCTCTGCTTGCTGCTACTATGCCTTTAACACCTACATCTCCGTTACCTGCCAATCTCCCAATTTAATAAAGAACAAACCACCCCAAGCTCAGACCATTAACTACAGCAGATTTTTAAACATGATTTTATTTTCATTGTATTTAATTTTACTGTCATATTCTTTTTCAGACAAGTGACACTGGTTTACTATTTACGAGAGGTTTTCATAAAGCTTCTTTTAAAAATATTTAACTTTCAAAAAAGCTTAAAATAAAAAAATTTTAAAATAGAAGTTTTTATTTATTTTAATAAAATTAATTAAGTTTAAAAATAAAATAATGGTACAGGGCTTATGAGAATACGGCAAAAGCCCACAAGGCTGGAAATCACCAGTAAAATGGAAAGTATATAATATTGGAGACAAATAGGGCAGATACAAGCTCTCAGGCAGCTTCCCTTAAGGCTAATAAGCCAGAGACTAGCTTTCCTGGACTTCCTTGCAACTAAGAGTGGCCACATGATCCATTTCTCACCAAAGAGACATAAGAGGAAATGGCTGGAAGACTTCTATGGAAGTTTTTGTTTTGCTATTAAAACAGGCAGATGGAGCTTGTGATGATTCCCTTCTTCCTACCTGGAACTAAGATGTGATGCCGGGAGCCAGAGCAACCACTTTTGAGACCATGAGATTACAAGCAATACTTTAAGGATACTGACATGGAAAAGACCTTGGTAACATAGCTGAGCCACTGCACTAACTATGAACTACTTTCCCCATGATCTTTTTGTTGTTATGTTAAAAATAATGTAAAATAATGTACTGCTTAAGCCATTGTTAGTTGAGTTTCTATTACATGCAAGAAAAAGCATTCCTACTAGACACTGATTTTCGTGAAAATTGGTTAAATTTCTTCTAAATAAACAGTGGTTGTGGTGCCTTTGACAACTCACTGCACCTCTGAAAGTTCAGTTTCTTCTTGAGTAACTTAAGTTGAATGATACTGACCTCAAAGGATTCTGAGGATTAAAGGAGATGGGGCACCTATCAGTAGAGTTGGCACATAGTAGGTTTCTGCATATACATGATAAATAAATAAGCAAACAAACAGAATATGAAGCCTGGAGGTATTTATGGGTTGGTTGGATTTGCAGGGGAAGTGGGGGATCTAAATTCTTTAAGCCCTAAAGGAAGAGTTCTCTAACAAAAGAATCTGGGAGAGAGGGTGACTCAGGGAATCTACCCTTACCCTCTCAAACTGAATCCCAGTTTCACAGCTGGGGAGAGGGGAAGGAAAGGTAAACTGGCTAAGTAGATACTGTTCACAAGGCCGGCCTAAGAGCCAATACCAGCCTGTCATCTAGACAAGCCTATTAACAACAGAGAAAGCGCCAGAGGATGTAAGCCCCAAACAGTGACCCTGAAACCAGGGTGCAAAAAAAGCCTGAGAGGATGACCAAGCCTGCACCGGGGTCCCAGGCACATAAACGGTCTCAGGGCCATCCCAGGCTGCTGCCCAGCACCCACCCCACCTGCCAGCAACCATTCCCATCTATGCACTGCCCATGGCAATACACCTGGTTTTCCAGGAAGAGAGCTAGGCCTCCCCTGCCCTTCAGGCATCCAGGTGACTCCTCCTCCTCCTGGACCAACTTCCCAGCACCCCTGTAAACCCATCAGGGTCTGGCACTGCCAGCCTCGGGGTACAACAGAGAGGCCCCACTCCTCGCACAAAACCTGGGCTTCCATGCAGCTCAAGAAATACCCCTGCCCGACCACCAGAAAGAGCCCCCAGTGAGCTGTTCCAAGTTTATGCTATTGTTTTGCCTCCAAACTATTCAGTGTCAGGCCCTGGGAAAGCCCGGTGTCAATAATCACTAGCATCAAATCACTAACATTAACTGAGCTCTATGAGCCAGATGGTACATTAAATGAATATCCCCATTTATTCCACCCTCTGAGGGGGTCCCACGGTGAGGCCCACCAGACGGACGAAGGCAAAAAGGCCTGGGAGGTTTAGCCATCTGCCCAAGGGGTGCAGCCAGGATTTGTCCTCAGGCTGTTCACTCCCATCCCACCCCATCAATCCCTGCAGTGTCCAGGGCGGCTGTGTGAGGAGCTGTTACCTGTGTGCCGGGCCCCATGCCAAGGGCTCTATGGGTAATCTCTGTTAATTTCCCTTCAGTGACCTCCTGGGGTTCATGGTATTATTATCCCCATTTCACTGGTAGGTAAATGGAGGTTCCAAAAGGTAAAGTGATTTACTGAGGTCAATCACTTAGTAGGTTAGCAGACCTGGCATTCCACTCAGGCTGTCTGTGTCCGGTGTACATGGGCTTTGCCATTTTGTCACTCACCCCCGCTGCCCGGCACATGGCCGGCCCAGCTCAGGGCAGGTTTTCAGGCAAGTTTGGGGGCAGAACATACCTGTTCTTGAAGCACAGTCTAGTGAGGCATGTGGCTACAGACAGTGGCCACAGCACTGAGAAGACACTGAAGCCCATGAGAAAGAGCTCATAGGAGATAGAATAATGCTCCCCGAAAATGTCCAGGTCCTAACCCCCCAAACCTGTGACTCTGTGACCTTACCAGTGAAAAGGACTTTGCAGATGTGACCGAGTGGAGGTTCTTGAGATAGGAAGGTGATCCTGAGTTATCTGTGTGGGCCCAATGTCATCCCAGCAGCTGTAGGAAACTCATACCGAGCTTCACTTACCTGGGAGAAAGGAAGGGAGGCTTCCTGAGGGCGGCAGCATGGAGCTAAACACCACCAGAATAAACCCAAAGCTCAGGCCTCTGTGAAGCTCTTGGATTGGCCCCAGGGTCACCAGAGACCTTGATCCCCCAGTCCTCCATTCCCACTTGTTAGTGCCTTTAACAGCATCAAATCCTAGAGACAGGTCGTGGTACTGCGCTTTCCATATGCTACTAAAGTATAAATGTCAATGCATTAAAATTAAATATAATTTTGAACTAAATGTCCCCGGGGCACTGACCCTGTTTCAAGTGCTCAACAGGCTTGTGAGGTTGGGAACCTTACTGAGCAGCACACTAAGTTCTATTGGACAGCACTGCACAATCCCAGTATACAGATGTGTAAACTGAGGCTCAGGGAGCAAAAGTCACACGAGCAGGAAGGGGCCAGCTGGCACTCAATGCCCGGATCTTCTACCTTCCTTCTGGTCAACACAGGAAGGCAGACTGTCCCCTGCCCACCCTCATTTAATTGACCCACACAAATTACCCACCTGTTGGAAAGATTCCTGACCTTTGGCATTGCTGAGAACAGTTTATTTTGACCTCTTTGTCCCCTTTGCCCTAAAGGCAGGGTGCACCACAAAGCAAGCAGAGGAGAGGCCTTGGTTACTGGGAGGTTCTGCTTACCGCAGGCTCTAGAGAGGGAAGTCATTCATGGGCACAGAGCATCTGTGGCTCAGACTGAAGAGTGTGATACGTTGCAGTGATCAACCACTGACCCCTCGGCCCCCAAACCCATCATCTTTATTAACCAGCATACAGGGCGCTAAGAAAATCTCCACCTCTGGGGCCAGAATTATGACACACATACATTAGGGCAATGTGGTTCAACATCTAAGGTAACCTTTGCCACTTACAAGGCAGGAACTCTCTTGGGATTCACTGAGCAACATATAACAAGTTGTCACAATCAAATCTTTTTACACTTTTAGCTAAAGGCAGTTACAAAGGGTTTCAAAGGAAAAGTACCATTAAAAATAAGTTTTACACTTTTAGCTAAAGGAGTTACAAAGGGTTTCAAAGGAGAGTACAATTAAAAATAAGTTTAAAATTCATTCCTCCAGGGCAGGAAGCCAGGAAATGGGTGAATGGAGGGAGGTAAGTGGAAGGGACAGCTCTCACTGTCTAAATTTTGAATCTTTTAACCAAATAAATAAGTAAAAGTTACAATTTAAGATGTTTAGATACAGTATAGACCATTAAGACCCCATTTCTTGTTTTAGATGGATACATATGGATGGACACGAATAATCATATATATGAATAGAAGAACATGTGGGTAATGTTCACAGAGGTTAACATTACAGGTGATTTTCATCTTTTTGCTTAGTAATAATTCCTAAGTTTTATATCATAAGAGTAACAACAAAGTAGTTTCTATTCATTGAACATGTAGCCAGTTTCCACATGAAACATTTCACAGACAAAAACTCATTTCTCCCAGCAACCTCTGCAACAGGTAGCATTTTATCCCCATTTGACAGATGAGGAAACTGAGGCCCAGAGACACAAAGATCATGAAGCCCCGCCTCTTGATTCCTTTGCTGTGCTGCCTTCTGATAAGACAAATGTACTTGTAATAGAAAAAATTTCAAAAAGTGCTATGTGAGAACGTTTGATATCTTAATCTGGGTGACAATTACATGAGTATATATACACATGTGTCAAAACTCATCAAGCTGTATACTAAGATTGGTGCATTTTATTGTATGCACCTCAATTTAAAAAATAAATTTTTATAAAAGGTGCTAAATAAGTGAAAGCACAAAGTGAAACAGACTGGATTTCTGAATATATGACTGTCATAGCATCCAAGTCCTTTCTAAGGAGACACCTTCAGTGCCCCGCCCAGCATCCTCAGCACTCACCCTGGGTGCAGAGGGCTGCCTACTGAAGATGCCTATGATTCTCTGCGGAGGGCTTGGTTTCCGGCTGCGGGAACACACTCAGTTAGCAGGCAGCACATGCCAGAGGCATCAATGAGTCAATCTCCGCCAAAGACAGAGGGTAGGGGTGTATCAGTACCCCAGCTCCCTCCCTGGGGGAAAAATCTGACTTAGACATTCTGCACTGTCTTGACAACAGACCCAGTGCTAGCTCCTTGCTTTCCCTGTTTCACCTCCACACTCGCCCAACAGTGCTTCCTGGGGTCACCTCCCCAAAGAACCACGCCTGCTCAATCCTCGCCTCAGGGCCTGCTGCTGGGGGAGCCCAACCAGAAGTCCTTGCGGGTGCTGGGCATCTCTGCCCCTGCTCAGCAGTTATTAATGGTGACCAGGAGTAGCCCCACCCCTCAGGTCAAAGTGACAACCAAACGGCCAAGCACTACCTCCGTGTGATGGGAAGAAACTCCTAAGTGGTTTTCTTCCTGGATAATTAAACCACAGCACCTCCAGGACAAATGCTGAGTGCAGAAATGAGACAAGCCCTGCTTGGTTTTTAGGGCAGGACAGTGGGAAAGAGGTGATCCCAGGTGTACGTGTGCCAGTGGGGAGGATTTTTCCTAACCCAAAGGCAGGACCCAAGCCAGTCAGAACTATAAGTAGCACTTGGAGCTCCTGATTCACGACATGATCATATATATTACTATATGTATTATATGTATTTGTATTATATATTTTTTATACTTATATGTACTACATATTTTATGACATATATTTATATGACATATACAAATATACACTTATTTATATGATGTAGAAATTGCTTTGGCCGAAGGACTCTATCAAGACAGGTTCTCTCAGCTATAGGAATCCTGGGTTAGTGACCGAACGGACCTCGAAGCAGGCACCATCTGAAAATAGCCGTTCAAGCCTGCCTGGATTGGGAAAAAGGCTAGAAAGGCCTGGCAAGATGGTCTTGTCCAGGGATTCATGAGTTAGCATTTTTGAAAATAGGAAGTGCTCTGAAGGATTCTAAAAGATCACGCCGGCATCCAATCTGCCTCTTGCATCTCTCTCCATACCCCGCACTTCTGTCCATCCACCCCCTGGGGCCAATCCTCCTCTCCCCAGACCAGACCACCACCCTCTGGGCCTGGAGGACCCCACCAGCATCCTCCCTGGCCTCCCCCACACTGCAACAGACCTAACTTTTCCAAAAGGTCAATCTAAACATTTCATCCTAAATTTTACATAGTAAGAATAACAAAGTGGTTTCTATTTATGGAATGTAAAACACTTCACAGACAAAAATTCATTTCATTCAGCAACCTCTGAGGCATGTGGGATTTTATCCCCATTTTACAGAACAAAAAAATGTCTCAGTGAGGTAGAACAATAAAGCTTCTAGAAGAAACTATGAGATAAATGCCCTTAAGTAAAACTCCTGTTCATCAGATGACACCTTAAGAAAGTGAAAAGGCAAGGCACAGACTGGAATAAAATATATATATATAAATTATATAATATTTTATCTACATTACATTTGTAAATATAATTTTTAACATACGAAATATTAATTTTATATATATATACACACTTCACAAAGGACTCTATCCAGAATATATAAAGAACTCCAAATTAATTAGAAAAAGACAGACAATCTGAAATCTGGTTAGTTTATTTGCTTTTAAAGACGAAAGACTTGAATGGGCACTGTACACACACACAGGAAAAAATCTCTACACCATCAGTAAACACATGAAAAGATGCTGAACTTCATTGGTCATCCGGAAAACACAAATTAAAATCACAATGAGATACTACTCCACATCTACCATAACGGCCAAAATTACAAAGAGACCGACATTACCAAGTGCTAACAAGGATGTAGATTAGCTGTGGAACTGGTTTTCAGTTGACATACTTTGTGAAACTGTTTGGCAGAACCTACTAAAACCTATCTACACGTAACCCACGACCCAGCAATTCCAGCACTAGGTGTGTACCCAACAGAAACGAGTGCTCAGGTCCACAAAAGGCTTGTACACAGGGGCTCATAGTAGCTCAATGCATAATAGCCTGGAAACCACCTAACTGTCCATCAGGAGTAGACTGGATAAATAAATTGTGGCATGTTCATAGGATAGGATATAAAACAGCAAAGGAAAGCCACCAGCCTACCGTGACACACAAAAAGATGCATAAATGGGGAAGATGGCGGTGTGAGCAGGGCGGCAGAAATCTCCTCCCAACACTATATTTATCTACGAAAACACAGAAAATACATCTATTCCTAAAAGAGAGACGAGAATACACAGGAAAGCGCACAGCGTGCAGCTACACCCGAGAGGACTCGGCACCCCAAGAGGCGGGTAAGATACGGAGCCGCGACCCGGCGGGACCCGAGCCCTCCCCCACCCCAGCGCACCGGCGGGAGGAGAGGATTCAGAGCCGGGAGGGAGTGGAAGCACACCCCGCGAAGTAGCCAGCCCCGGGGATCTGCGCGGGGAGCGCTGACCCACATTGCGCAGTGCAGCGGAGATTGGAGAGACAGAGGGGCAGGATCTGAGCGGGGAACGCGCCAGGGGGCTTGCAGCCGGCTCCAGGAAGGAAAAAAAAAAGTGCGCGCTTTCCTCAGCGGTCTTAAAGAGACAGGAGCCCAGCGGAGGAGCCGGATCGCCCCAGCACACTCAGCCCAGCAGGCTGGGAGTCCTGGGGAGTTTCAGACGCCTTAGCTGGCGACTGAGGAAGCGTAGCCATACTTAACACTTCTCACTGAGATCAACAGCCTCCTATTCGTTCCCACCCCTGCCAGAGCGATAAAGGGCCCTGCGGAGCGGCACAGTCACAGCTGTGGAATAGTGGGGCAATAGCGCCACCTAGAGCATTCCCACAGAATCTACGTCCGGTGGGCATTTTTTTGTTTTTTTTGTTTTGTTTTGTTTTTTGTTTTGTTTTTGTTTTTTCTTTTCTTTCTTTTTTTCCTTTTTTTCGTTCTTTTTTTTTTTTTTCTTTTTTCTCTCTTTTTTTCTCTTTTTTTTCTTCTCTTTTAAAGTCTTAAAGAGCCCAGCTGACATACGTGGCAACTATCAGTGACCAATTATACAGCCATGAAAAGACAGAGGAATATGGTTCAGACCAAAATCAACCAGACAACCCCAGAGAGGGAGTCTGAAGGGATGGAAATGCACAGCCTCCCTGAAAAAGAATTCAGAATAAAAGTCATAACCATGCTGATGGACCTACAGAGAAATGTGCAAGAGCTGAGGGAGGAAGTGAGGGAACTGAGGAAAGACAATACAGAAATCAGACAAGCGATCGACGGGCTTAACAGCAGAATGGATGAGATGCAAGAGACTGTTAATGGAATAGAAAACAGAGAACAGGAGTACAGAGCAGCTGAGGCAGAGAGAGATAAAAGGATTTCTAGGAATGAAAGAATATTAAGAGAACTGTGTGACCAATCCAAACGGAACAATATTCGCATTATAGGAGTACCAGAGGAAGAAGAGAGAGAAAAAGGGATAGAAAGTGTCTTTGAAGAAATAATTGCTGAAAACTTTCCCTCGCTGGGGAAGGAAGTAGTCTCGCAGTCCACCGAAGCTCATAGATCTCCCAACACAAGGGACCCAAGGAAGACAACACCAAGACACATAATAATTAAGATGGCAAAGATCAAAGATAAAGACAGGGTATTAAAGGCAGCTAGAGAGAGAAAAAAGATCACCTACAAAGGAAAACCCATCAGACTATCATCAGACTTCTCAACAGAAACCTTACAGGCCAGAAGAGAATGGCATGATATATTTAAAGTAATGAAACAGAAGGGCCTCGAACCAAGAATATTGTATCCAGCACGATTATCATTTAAATATGATGGAGGGATTAAACAATTTCCAGATAAACGAAAGTTAAGAGAATTTGCGTCTCATAAACCACCACTACAGGATATCTTAAATGGACTGCTCTAGATGGAAGCACACCTAAGGCTAAAAAGATGTCACCAGAGAAAATAAAATCATAGCAAAGAAAGCAGACCATCCAAATACTAACTAAAGGCAAAGAATAAAACACCTATTATAGAAAGAATGGAGGAGGAGGAATAAGAAGGGAGAGAAAGAAAGAAACATCAGACTGTGTTTACAATAACTTAACAAGAAAGTTAAGTTAGATTGTTAGATAGTAAAGAAGCAACCCTTGAACCCTTGGTAACCACGAATCTAAAGCCAGCAATGGCAATAAGTACATACCTATCAATAATCACCCTAAATGTAAATGGACTGAATGCACCAATCAAAAGACACAGAGTAACAGAATGGATAAAAAAGCAAGACCCATCTATATGCTGCCTACAAGAAACTCACCTCAAATCCAAAGATATACACAGACTAAAAGTGAAGGGATGGAAAAAGATATTTCATGCAAACAACAAAGAGAAAAAAGCAGGTGTTGCAGTACTTGTATCAGACAAAATAGACTTCAAAACGAAGAAAGTAGCAAAAGATAAAGAAGGACATTACATAATGATAAAGGGGTCAGTCCAACAAGAAGATATAACCATTATAAATATATATGCACCCAACACAGGAGCGCCAGCATATGTGAGACAAATACTAACAGAATTAAAGGAGGAAATAGACAGCAATGCATTCATCTTAGGAGACTTCAACACACCACTCACTCCAGAGGACAGATCAACCAGACAGAAAATAAGTAAAGACACAGAGGCACTGAACAACACACTAGAACAGATGGACCTAACAGACATCTACAGAACTCTACACCCAAAAGCAACAGGATACACATTCTTCTCAAGTGCACATGGAACATTTTCCAGAATAGACCACATACTAGGCCACAAAAAGAACCTCAGTAATTTCAAAAATATTGAAATCCTACCAACCAACTTCTCAGATCACCAAGGTATAAAACTAGAAATAAATTTTAGAAAGAAATCAAAAAGGCTCACAAATACATGGAGACTTAACAACACTCTCCTAATTAATCAATGGGTTAACGACCAAATCAAAACAGAAATCAAAGAATATATGGAGACTAATGACAACAACAACACAAAGCCACAACTTCTGTGGGACGCAGCAAAGGCAGTTCTAAGAGGAAAGTATATTGCAATCCAGGCCTATTTAAAGAAGGAAGAACATTCCCAAATGAATAGTCTAAAGACACAATTACTGAAATTGGAAAAAGAAGAACAGATGAGGCCCAAAGTTACCAGAAGGAGGGACATAATAAAGATTAGAGAAGAAATAAATAAAATTGAGAAGAATAAAACAATAGAAAAAATCAATAAAACCCAAGAGCTGGTTCTTTGAAAAAATAAACAAAATAGATAAACCCCTAGCCAGACTCATTAAGAGAAAAAGAGAATCTACACACATAAACACAATCAGAAATGAGAAAGGAAAAATCACGACAGACCCCACAGAAATACAAAGAATCATAAGAGAATATTATGAGAATCTATATGCTAACAAGCTGGAAAACATAGAAGAAATGGACAACTTCTTAGAAAAATACAACCTTCCAAGACTGACCAAGCAAGAAACAGAAAAACTAAACAGACCAATCACCAGTGACGAAATCGAATTGGTAATCAAAAAACTACCCAAGAACAAAACCCCTGGGCCTGATGGATTCACCTCTGAATTCTACCAGACATATAGAGAAGAAATAACACCGATTCTCCTTAAAGTTTTCCAAAAATAGAAGAGGAGGGAATACTTCCAAACTCATTCTATGAAGCCAGCATCACTCTAATACCAAAACCGGGCAAAGACCTCACCAAAAAAGAAAATTACAGACCAATATCCCTGATGAACGTAGATGCAAAAATACTCAACAAAATATTAGCAAATCGAATTCAAAAATACATCAAGAGGATCATACACCATGATCAAGTGGGATTCATCCCAGGGATGCAAGGATGGTACAACATTCGAAAATCCATCAACATCATCCACCACATCAACAAAAAGAAGAACAAAAACCACATGATCATCTCCATAGATGCTGAAAAAGCATTTGACAAAATTCAGCATCCATTCCTGATTAAAACTCTCAACAAAATGGGTATAGACGGCAAGTACCTCAACATCATAAAGGCTATATATGACAAAACCACAGCTAACATCATACTTAACGGCGAGACGCTGAAAGCTTTTCATCTAAGATCCGGAACAAGACAAGGATGCCCACTCTCTCCACTGTTATTCAACATAGTACTGGAGGTCCTAGCCACAGCAATCAGACAAAACAAAGACATACAAGGCATCCAGATTGGTAAAGAAGAAGTCAAATTGTCACTATTTGCAGATGACATGATACTGTACATAAAAAACCCTAAAGATTCCATTCCAAAACTACTAGAACTAATATCTGAATTCAGCAAAGTTGCAGGATACAAAATTAACACACAGAAATCTGTTGCTTTCCTATACACTAATGATGAACTAACAGAAAGAGAAATCAGAAAAACAATTCCATTCACAATTGCATCAAAAAGAATAAAATACCTAGGAATAAACCTAACGAAGGAAGTGAAAGACCTGTACTCTGAAAACTACAAGACACTCCTAAGAGAAATTAAAGAGGACACTAACAAATGGAAAAGCATCCCATGCTCTTGGCTAGGAAGAATCAATATTGTCAAAATGGCTATACTACCTAAAGCAATCTACAGATTCAATGCAATCCCTATCAAACTACCAACAGCTTTCTTCAATGAACTGGAACAAATAATTCTAAAATTCATATGGAACCACAAAAGACCCCGAATAGCCAAAGCAATCCTGAGAAGGAGGAATAAAACAGGGGGAATTACACTCCCTGACTTCAAGCTCTACTACAAAGCCACAGTAATCAAGACAATTTGGTATTGGCACAAAAACAGACCCACAGACCAGTGGAACAGAATAGAAAATCCAAACATTAACCCAAACATATACAGTCAATTAATATTTGATAAAAGTGCCTTGGATATACAATGGGGAGATGACAGCCTCTTCAGCAGCTGGTGTTGGAAAAACTGGACAGCTACATGTAAGAGAATGAAACTGGACTACTGTCTAGCCCCATACACAAAGGTAAACTCAAGGTGGATCAAAGACTTGAATGTAAGTCATGAAACCATAAAACTCTTAGAAAAAAACATAGGCAAAAATCTCCTGGACATAAACATGAGCAACTTCTTCATGAACATATCTCCCCGGGCAAGGGAAACAAAAGCAAAAATGAACAAGTGGGACTATATCAAGCTGAAAAGCTTCTGTACAGCAAAGGACACCATCAGTAGAACAAAAAGACATCCTACAGTATGGGAGAATATATTCATAAAAACGTATCTGATAAAGGGTTGACATCCAAAATATATAAAGAACTCATGCACCTTAACAAACAGAAAGCAAATAATCCAATTAAGAAATGGGCAGAGGACATGAATAGACACTTCTCCAAAGAAGAAATTCAGATGGCCAACAGGCACATGAAAAGATGCTCCACATCGCTAATCATCAGAGAAATGCAGATTAAAACCACAATGAGATATCACCTCACACCAGTGAGGATGGCCAACATCCAAAACACAAACAACAACAAATGTTGGCGAGGATGTGGAGAAAAGGGAACCCTCCTACACTGCTGGTGGGACTGCAAATTAGTTCAACCATTGTGGAAAGCAGTATGGAGGTTCCTCAAAAGACTCAAAATAGAAATACCATTTGACCCAGGAATTCCACTCCTAGGAATTTACCCTAAGAATGCAGCAGCCCAATTTGAAAAGGACAGATGCACCCCTATGTTTATTGCAGCACTATTTACAATAGCCAAGAAATGGAAGCAACCTAAGTGTCCATCAGTAGATGAATGGATAAAGAAGAGGTGGTACATATACACAATGGAATATTATTCAGCCATAAGAAGAAAACAAATCCTACCATTTGCAACAACATGGATGGAGCTAGAGGGTATTATGCTCAGTGAAATAAGCCAAGCCGAAAAAGACAAGTATCAAATGATTTCACTCATATGTGGAGTATAAGAACAAAGAAAAAAACTGAAGGAACAAAACAGCAGCAGACTCACAGAACCCAAGAACGGACTAATAGTTACCAAAGGGAAAGGGACTGGGGAAAATGGGCGGGAAGGGAGGGATAAGAGGGAAAAAGGGGCATTACGATTAGCAGATGTAATGTTGGGGGGGCACGGGGAGGGCAGTACAACTCAGAGAAGACAAGTAGTGATTCTATAGCATCTCACTACGCTGATGGACAGTGACTGTAATGGGGTTGGTGGGGGGGACCTGATGAAGGGGTAGTTTAATAATCGTAATATTGCACATGTAACTGTAAATTAATGATAATAAAATAAATTATATTAAAATAAATAAATAAATAAAAATAAAAAAATAAAAAAAAAGATGCATAAATATCACAGGCATTACAGCAAGCGAAATAAGCATCAGACCACTGCATTTACGTGAAGTTCAAGAGATGGGCAAGCCACCCTGCGGTGACTGAGGCAATGACCTTCAGGGATGAGTGATTAGGAGAGGTCCAGGAAAGCTTTCTGGGGACCTAGAAATGCTCTATTAATTGATATGGGCAGTATTTACATGCTGTGTACACATGTAACCATGTATTCAGTTTATACTTAAGGTTTGTATACCTTACTATACATAAGTTATGCCTAAGAAAACAAACCTAAAATTTACAGTGGCATCTGGGTACTCCTGAAATAAAGCCACACCCCTCGCCAAAGCCCTGCATGATCTGCCCCTTGCCACCCCCAGAACCTCATCTCTGGCCGAATCCTCTCCCTTTTCTCCTGGCTCCCAACTCACTCATTCTGGAGACCTCATTTGGCTCTGCCACGCGAGGAGTTGGAAACTATAAGAATTCCACCTTCAGATGGGAAGGAGACCTGCAGGGATTTGCCAATCACCTTCTCTTTTTCCTGAGCGATGTAGATACTCACATGCACCAATGCAGCAACAGCTCCCTGATTAGATGCCTCCTCCTTCAGGAAGCCTGCCAAGATTGCTGCCCCCCACCCCAGGTAGGCTTTGTTTCCCACACTCTCTGCTTCTTTGGGATTTTGACCCCATTGTTTTAAACCTGTTTACTTGTCTGCCTTGCTCCCTGAGAGCTAAGACCATTTCTGTTGTGTTCCCTGTTGTAGAGCCAGAGCCTAGCAAGGTACCTGGCACATAGTGGTACATAATAAAAAACTGCTAAAACAAATGGATGTTTGAATGAGAAAATGAGTCATTTGAGTGTAGATAAGAATGGGATAGGGTCAATAGTGATTCTATACAACCCCCTCGGTGCACAGAAGGTAAAATTGAGATCCAGAGAGGGTAAGTGGCTTACCTAATGCCACACAGCCAATTAGAGACAAATCCAGCATAGAATCTTCAGTAAACACAGTTGCACCCTCCCCCACAACTAGATGCCCTCTCCTGGTCTGCACCCTGCCCCCACCTGCTAACAGTTCCCGGGCACATCCTTTTCCAGGACAGCTGTCTTCCAACAGGCTGACCCAAGATCCCCAACTCTCCCTGGAAACCCCCCACAAACCAGGGCATCCATAGCCAATGACTGACTTATAAGGGACACAAAAGGCTGCTTACCCTTGCCTCAAGGCAGGACTTGCTCTGCAGCTCCAGAGAGCCCTGGGGAATCATGCAAAAGCTAACGCAGCTGAGACCACATTCCCTGCTCTGCCACCTTCCACGTGCCTCTATCCCTGACTCCCGTGAGTGCATCCCAATCAATCTCTTCCCCAGCACACACATCCAAGCTTCTCAGGAACCCTACCTGGGACAGAAACCAAGGCTCTGGACTACCTGCCTGGAGTCCAGGAGGAGGCTCTGACTCCTGGAGGTAAGTCTAAAATGAACAACACCAGTGATGAACCCAGGACATGCCAGGAGCCCAGCTGCAAGGGGAGGTGGTATCCACAAGGTGTGTGCCTGCGTGCTGGGGTGGCTGCACCCTCCGCTCCCGGTGTCCTTTATTGTAATCTCTAAAAGATACACAAAAGGACCCCATCAAAAGCATCCTTGCTTCTCAGCTCCCAGCAATGAAGCTCTAAACCACCCCTCTGAGCCTAGAGAGGCTCCTACACTGAACCATCCTGCCTCATTAGCAGCTCTCAGAACAGCCCCCAGGGCGGACAGGGGTCAGTTCCCCACTGAGTCATTGCGAGCCCCTCCCTGAAGGCAACTTCACTGTCCAGGTTATAGAAAACACTATACAATCTCCTAAATTTGGATAAACACCACCTTCTCAGTTCTCCCAGACCCTACATTTGCCCAGTGTAATCACCAGCTATTAAGACCTCCGAGGACGTGGTGTTTGGGGGCTAGCCCAAAAGACTGGTGGCCAGGAGCCCCAGGTCTCCTTGCCCTGTCTGTGTCCCTCTGTCTGACCCTTCAGAGAGCGGACTTCCAGAGTCAGCCAGTTGAGTGTTCAATCCCACCTTGCACTTCACCTTTCTGGGCCTTGGCTTCCTCATCAATAAAATGGAATCAAGGGTATATACTTCATGTGTTCATGTGACAATTAAACGAGATCACATGTGTGAAATGCTCAGCACAATGTCTGTGGCTGCCACGTGTCAATTATTGTCCTCATCAACATTACTGTTATTAATGATTTAGAGACTGGGTTGAGGTGGGAGCCTGCAGATCAGACCATTCACTCGGCTTCTGCACATGTGCAGGAAAGAGCAGGGCCAGGCTTTGTCCAGTGTCTCACTCAACACAAGGAAGCAAAGAGGCATGAAAAGTGTATACAGTAGGTGTTCAGTATACTGGAGCTCTACTTACTAGAAAATTCCTCCTCAGAAGGCGAACCCAAGAAAGTGACCTCTCTGGATTCAGAGATCCTTTCATCCAAAGTGCCGACTTTGCAGAAAGCGCCAGACTTCAGGCAGAAGCGGGAGCAGGGAGCCTGTCCCTCATCGCAGCCTCAGAGCGTGCGCTCTGGTCCACCTTAGCCAGTCGCCCTCTGCTTGCGGGAGCCAGCCAAGCCCTCGCCAGCGTGCCCCACGCTGGGCATGTCAGGCGCCCCAGGAGAGCCTGCCCTGGAGCAGCAGATGCAGTCAGGCCCCACCCAAATCCTCTCGGCAGGCCAGACAACTTTCTACTGCAGGTGTGACAGCGTAGAGGCAGGCCTTACAGCCCCCCCGAGGTCCCCAGCACTCAGGCCCCAGCGGCTCTCAGAGGTCACCTCTCATCACACACCCTGATGGTGCACTGCCACCCGAAGCAGCCAGCTGCCCTAGCACCCTTGATATAGGCTCTTCCTCTTCTTCAGGGAAGCCCAGCCTAAGACACCCCTCTTTCCTAGAATCACTGAGTCACAAGAGATGGGCCTGTTCAGAACACCCATTTTCCCCTAGGGTTTGGTGACACAATGGTGAGACATATTGTGAAACGGGTCCACAACCCACTGACTACCAAGACTATGTGAGGTTCCAACGTTGGTACTGGCTGACTTTTTAAACGTTGCTCTTTACCAATTTACTCAAAAGATGTATTCGCTCACTATGGCCTGACCCCATGTGGTGATGGGGTAATGCCGAGGAACTCAAAAGTCGGGGTCCCTGTTTAGAAAGCTTAGAGTCAGGGAAGGCAAAAGACAGGGAACGGATAAGCCAGTGCACCAGGACAAAAATGGCAGCCTGTGACAAGGTTAGGTGAAATGAACAGGGTTTTTGATTGGGCCACATGGTTTGGGTGACGAAGGAAGGCTTCCTGGAGGAGGTGACATTTCAGCAGCATGGCCAAAGGATCAGAGGGAGCCAGCCAAGAGAAGACCATGAGTCAGAGAAGAAGAGCTCAGGGCATTGAAAGAACACAAGTTTCTGTAGCGTGGCTAGAGGAGAGTAGAAGAAGGTGGCATGGCTGAGTCTGGAGATGGGACGATCTTGTAAGGCTCTAAGTACACTGTAAAAGTGCATCTGGGGCTCTCACAGAATCACCTCCTCCCTGCCTCCCTTGCATTCTGATCTGCTTTCCGGAGTGGGAAAGGGTGAAGTTACTGCCTGCCTGCCAGGAGCCTCACTGAGGCCCCTGCGCTCGGGGGACGGCATCTCACATATCAGCATCCTCCATCCTGCGCATCCAGGTGAGAACTGCTGGCTTCAAGGTCAGGAGAGGGTGAGGCAGTGCGAGCCACTCTGAGATCAGCACCTGGCAAGCGAGCATCTGAACTGGAAAGAGAGTTTCAGGTAATGGTTCACTGCACATGCTTGAATTCAAATCCTGCCTTTATGAGCTTGGGCAAGTTTCTTATCTTAGCGTCATTTCTTCCCCTGCCAAATGGGTTGATAATCCCATCTACTTACAAAAGTAGCTGAAAGATTTGCTAAGAACATATATGTAAAAGCACTTGGCACTGTTTATGTATTGATGCCATTTTTACTGCTCTCCTACTATGTGCCAAGCACTGTTGCTTGGAGCCAGGATACAGCTGTGAGCAAGATGGGCCAACTTGAGCTCATACAGGAGACATACGATGCTTAACCAAGGCAGTAACCATGAAGACAAGACTTTGTAGCAGCACACAGTAGGTGCATCCTTCAATCTGAGACCCTGATCCCTACTAAAAGCCCAGAGTCTGCAGCTACAACAGAAACCTTGCAACTGAAGTCTCGTGTCACCCTGGCAGAGCCACACACAGTCATCATTAAAGAATCCAGTTCCTTAGGGTCCACCTTCAGCTGCTTCAAGGTCAAAGGTCCAGCCCCAACCCTCACCTCAGATGGCAACACCCCTAAACCCCAGAGAAAACCTCTCCGGAGATTAGTGCGGGTGCGGTCAGTCACTCCGCCCAAGGAGGCATGAATCACATCCGGCCTGCTCTATAGAGCAGGAGGGGTCTGCTAGACATCGGCAAACGCCGCGGATGTTCTGTGGCAGGCCAAGCAGGGAGTGGGAGAAGAGGGAGCAGATGCAAGTGCCTGAGGCAAATCTGGGTCCCGACCGCCCCCGACTGGTGCAAATAACAGCCCCAACCACAGAGGCTACCACGTGTGTCCCCAGCTCGCAAACTCTGGACAGAGATCAGCGCCTTGACTCCTGTCAAGTGCCCTAAAACTATAGGTATTATTTTTTTCCCCACTTGAGAAAGGAGGAAACCAGCTTAAGGAGATTAACTGCCTTGCCCAAGGTCACTCATCCTGTCAAATTCCAGAGGCCAAAAGGCTGAACCACTCCCCAGCACGGGAAGGAATGAACAGAGGGGCAATCCTAAAAATACGGACGGCTGGGTCCCCAAGGCCAGCCTATGTGACAGGTGCTGTCTGGACCAACCCTGCAGCAAGACGGTATGGCAGATGGTCAAGGGAAGGCCTGTGGTCCTGGCCTGTGACTCTGACTGCGTGTTCGGAGCCTCAGCTTCCCTTAGCTCAGGGGCCGGCACACCCACCGAGCCCTGGGGCCTTCTCACAGATGAGGAGGGAAGACCTGACATCCAGAATAATGCAGGAGTCCAAGGCTGGGGCACACAGGGCCATGACGTCACCCTGCAAGGGCAAGGCCAGGGCGCCAGACACCTGCTGCACCGAGCCTGGGGACTCCAGACGTGGCCTGTGAGCACTGGGGCTGGGTGGGGGGCAACAGTCTTATAACTCAAGCCCACTGCCATGCCCCAAGGCCGCTGCTGGCTTGTGCACACCTCCAGCACACATGTATGTGTGCACACAGTATGCTCAGATGTAAGGAACAGGTTTCCAGGTGTATGAGATCTGTGTGCATAATATTTGGGGGAGCCAGGTTGTATGTGGGATGTCTGGGGACAAGGCCGGTGGGATGATCAATGGTATAAAGGTTTGCCGGTCAGCTCCACCTGTGAAGGTGGCAAGTGGCATGCTGGGTGGCTGTAGAACTCCACATACTGGTGCTGGTGAAGCAGGGGCACAGAATGAGGCCCTGGAAGTGGGAGGGAGAGGGGGCCAACTGTGGGTGCTTCCCACAGGCTGTGCGCAGCTGTGGGTCTGAGCGGTATCTGTGTGCACAGGAGAGATGTGGGGGGTGGGGGTTGCAGGGCAGAACCGCAGTTAAGGGCATGGACTCTGGAACCATCCTGCCTGGGTTTGTATATTGTGCGATTCTGGGCAAATTACAACATCTCTCTGAGCCTTAGTTTCCTCATCTGTAGTACACGGATAATATTAGCACCTCTCAGGAGGGTAGTTTTGAGGATTAAATGAGCAAATGCATGAAAAGCACCAGCACAGTGTTGGCACATACTAAATGTTCCATAAAGAGCAGCTCTTACTTTTATCAAGATACCTGTGGATCTCTGTGGTAACCACCATCATTCTGTGGGTCCGTGTGTGTGTGGTCTGTCAAGAGAGGAACCGTATGGGATGATGTGTCTGCGGGGGTCATTTTCATCTTTGCCTCATGCTTTGGGGAAATAAAAATGTATTCCCATCTGAATGTAAGTCATGAAACCATAAAACTCTTAGAAAAAACATAGGCAAAAATCTCTTGAATACAAACATGAGCAACTTTTTCCTGAATGCATCTCCTTGGGCAAGGGAAACAAAAGCAAAAATGAACAAATGGGACTACATCAAGCTAAAAAGCTTCAGTACAGCAAAGGACACCACCAGCAGCACAAAAAGGCATCCTACAGTATGGGAGAATATATCCGACATATCCGACAAGGGGTTAACATTCAAAATATATAAAGAATTCACATGACTCAACAACCAAAAAGCAAATAAGCCTATTAAAAAATGGGCGGAGGATATGAACAGACACTTCTCCAAAGAAGAAATTCAGACGGCCAACAGGCACATGAAAAGATGCTCCACATCGCTAATTATCAGGAAAATGCAAATTAAAACCACAATGAGATATCACCTCACACCTGTTAGGATAGCCAACATAGAAAAGACTAGGAATGACAAATGTTGGCGAGAATGCAGAGGGGAACCCTCCTACACTGCTGGTGGGAATGTAAACTAGTTCAACCATTGTGGAAAGCAATATGGAGGTTCCTCAAAAAAACTAAAAATAGAAATACCATTTGACCCGGGAATTCCACTCCTAGGAATTTGCCCAAAGAAAACAACTTCTCAGATTCAAAAAGACGTATGCACCCCTATGTTTATCACAGCACTATTTACAATAGCCAAGACATGGAAGCAACCAAAGTGTCCATCAGTAGATGAATGGATAAAGAGGATGTGGTATATATACACAGTCGAATACTATTCAGCCATAAGAAACAAATCCTACCATTTGCAACAACATGGATGGAGCTGGAGGGTATTATGCTCAGTGAAATAAGCCAGGCAGAGAAAGACAAGTGCCAAATGACTTCCCTCATTTGTGGAGTATAACAACGAAGCAAAACTGAAGGAATAAAATAGCAGCAGACTCAGAGACTCCAAGAAGGGACTAGCGGTTACCAAAGGGGAAGAATGGGGGAGGGTGGGTAGGGAGGGAGGGAGAAGGGAATTGTGGGGTATCATGATTAGTGCACATGGTGTGTGGGGTCATGGGGAAGGCAGTGTAGCTCAGAGAAGACAAATAGGGACTCTGTGGCATCTTACTGCACTGATGGACAGGGACTGCAATGGGGTATGGGGGGGACTCGATAATAAGGGTGAATGTAGTAACCACATTGTTTTTCTTGTGAAACCTTCATAAGTGTTTATCAATGATACCTTAATTTAAAAAAATGTATTCCATACCCCCATCTATAACTTATTTACCCCCCACTCCACCCCCGCCACTCAACGAGTTAAAACACAAAGGAGGCGGAGGCCCCATTTTCACCACTCAGGAATGAAACTAACAGTCCCCCTGACCTTTCCAGACAGCAACTGAGGCAGGCGGGTAATATCCCTGCCCTCAGGCAGCCATCAGTCAGGGGTAGGGGAAGCCAGGCAGAACTCAAGAGAAACCCAAGAAAGATTTCAATACAAATGTGTTCAGATTAAAAGCAGCACATCAGGATGGTCAACACAGGGAAAGACACTGGGAACAGCGTGTGCAAAAGTCCTGAGGCAGGAGATCCCTGGGGGAACCAAAAGTACACAGCACCTCAAGGCCAGAGGGCACCAGGTGCATGAGCCTGGAGAGATGGGATAAGAAACGGGAAACCATCTAAACGTCCAATGATTGGGGACTGGTTAAACAGACTGCAGTATTCTATTCTTTGGCAATTTTATGCACTTGTCCCAAATGAAGTTTACAAACACTGGTATTCAGAGAAAATTAGCTAATGGCGTGACGTTAAGTGAGAAGAAAAAAAAAAAGGAAGCTGCAAAGCTGTGTACATCCAGGGTTTAAAGAAAAAAGTTGTAAAACAAAATTTCCGTCTATATGTAAAACAAATGCATCCCAACAAAAATTTCACAGCACTTGTCCAGGGGTGGTGGGCTTCTGGATGATATTTCTTCTTCCTGCTATGTGGCATTTATAATATTTTATCAAGCAAGAAAAGTTGAATGTTTAACAGAGAGTGAGAAAAGCTCCTTGGCATGTTCTACTCAGATCCCAAAACCCCGCGATTTCTAAAGCTGTGTTTTTACAAGGACAGACCTTTTTTTGTTCAACTCTCAAAAGAAACAAAAGCCCAGTTGGCAGAGGTCCCTGGCGGATGGATATTCACCCAGCGCACCCTTCTGGCACCAGCGCTGCAGCTAAGACAAGGGCGAGTGTTTTCTCATGGGGGCATGGGGAGGGGGCTCCTGAACTCTTGCTAAGCCTTGGGAACTCATCCCAAATAGTTTCTTCCCCACCCGGAGACACTCCCTTTCCTGTGTCTCAGGGTCAGCCCTCCTCCCACACTCCTGCCTTGGGCCAGTGTGTCCCGCAGAGCCCTGACCAGCCCTGAATTCCTCAGCCTGGAAGCCCAGAATCTTCCATCTTGAAGACCATGTATCCCAAGCTCCCCCGTTACACCAGCAAAAAGACTGAGCTCCAAGAGAAGATGTGAGTTGCCCAGGGACATCCAGGAAGCTGAGACGAGGTCCACACTTGAACCTGGACCTCCACACCAGGACCATTCACTCAACGAACATGCATAAATTAAGCACCTACTATGTGCCAGCACTGCTCTAAGCATCGGGGATGCAGCCACAAAGCAAACTGATGAGTTCTTTGCTCTGGAAGGCAGAGCTTTAAGTAAATGAAAGAAGACGAGTTTGGAGTCATCTGGAGCTTTGAAAGCAGTAAAGCAGGGTAATGTGATGAGAGGCAGGGGTCGGGGGAGCAATTGTAGACTGGCACTGATGAGGGGAGGTCTCTGAGGAGGTGACATGTGAGCTGAGACCTGAATGAAGAGGAGCCTACCATGGAAACAGTTGGAGAAAGAGCATTCCAGGAAGAAGGCGCGGGAGGCAAGGCGAGGGGAGAAAAGGGAGTCTGGTGGGGTAATGGGAGCCGAGTGAGGCAGAGCCTCTGCAGGAAGGAGCATGGGGTCGCTGCCGTGTGGGACAGGCAGTCACTGCAGGACTTTAGCAGGCCAGGAGCCAGTGAGGGGCTTCTACCTCCCAGGTGATGGGTGGGGGTGGCCTGAACCTGTTAGGTGACAGTGGAGGTGGTGAGACAATGGAGCTCAGACACAGATGACAAGAGCTTGCTCAAGGACTGAGTATGAGGGTGGGAAGAAGAATGTGGACCACCCCCCATCACCACCACCACCACGAAGCCAGGGGAAATCAGAACAAAAAGGACTCCAAAAAAGATCACTTCAAAACTCCCACCACGAAGAAGCAGTGAGCGTGCTGGGCCTGCTAATTCAATACCAGCTCTAAGTGCAAGGAGTCAGAGAGACCTGGGTTCAAATCATGGTCCCAAGTGCTAGCTGCATGACCATGCATTAAGTCAATTCTCCTCTTCAAGCCTCAGTTTCCTCACCTGGGAAACAGGGATAATGATGCCGAGCCCAGATGGACATGGAAGGTCCCACACAGTACCTGGCTCTGGTCTTTTCTCTTTCCTTCCCTATCCTCAGGTCTGATGCCCAGCTGCAATTCTCAGATGCATTAAATCGCCCCAAGCCTATTTTTGAAGAACTACTTTGAAGTGACTTTTTTCCAAAGGATCCTAAGGAGCAGAAGTGGAAGTCCTTTTCCACTGAGGAGGATCAGAATAGAGATACCCTAAAAATAACAAGCACACTTCCAGTTTCAGGGCTAGGACCAGGACAGGAGTCTCACAGTCCCCTGACCTGCAGGTGGAGCGGGGCAGGGCAGCAAGAGCTGCCCACCTCTACGTGCCACACATCGCCCTCCTCCCCACGGCAAGTAGAGAGAAGGTAAACATCATTGGGAGTCCAGAGGCTGCAAGGTCAGGCTCACATACAGGCTCAGCTTCCAAAAATCACCCTCCTGCCCTGTGCCTCAGTTTCCCCACTTGTAAAGCAGAAACAATGAGCTCAGCCTTGCCAAGACTGTAAGATAAGCTGTCAGGAAATGCCTGCAGAGGCTAGGGGATCAGAAGACCTATTCGCAGGACCAAGAGCATGTTGCTGAATAATGGCTCCCCAAAACATCCAGACCATAATTCCTGAAAGCAGGATCCTTCTTACCACACATGGAAAAAGGCTCTTGGCAGAGGTACTTAAAGATCTTGAGACGGGAGGATATGATGGATTATCCAGGTGGGAGCTAAATGTAATTACATGTGTCCTTCTAAGAGAGAAGCAGAGGAAGATAGGCTTACAGAAAAAAAATGTATGACTACTCAGCAGAGAGACACTTGAGATGCAAAGCTGTTAGCTTTGAAGATGGAGGAAGGGACTCTGGAATGCGGCAGCTTCTAGAAGCTGGAGAAGGCAAGCAAGTGGGTTCAGCCCTAGAACCTCTGGAAGTACCAACACTTTGGTTTCTGCTCAGTGCAACTGCTTTCGGACTTTTGACCTCCAGAACTTGAGGGAATAAAATTCTGCTGTTTTAAGGCACCAGGTTTGTGGCAATCTGTTCCAGCAGCCACAGGAGACCAATTACAGAGGCCTCCACCATTCAAAGCCAGAAGGACTGGATCTGTATTTAAAGCGAGGTGCAGTGCTGGATTAAATCAGAATTTCTGCAGGTGGAGCCCAAGCACGGGTATTTTTTAAGAACTCCCAGAGGGATGCCGGGACCATCCTGGGGTGAGAAGCATGGACCTAGGAGCTGGAGGGGTCTGAATGCATAGCCTCCCCAGCACTCAGCCCCAGAACTACAGCCACTGGTCCCTTGCCTGCTCCTTCATCTCTCGAAGCCCTGTGCATACAGAAGTGAACAGGCATGGTCCCAATCCAGACCAAGGAGAATTATAGCATCAAGCCCTGAAGCTCTAGGATGGGAGGTCTACCTGTGGGAGGCCAGTGGAAGGAGGACCAGAGGCTGCCAGAGGACAAGTGGGGAAGGCGTCCCACAGAGGAGATATCTTGAGCTAGGTCTTGAACAAGACACAAAATCCCAGGGCAGTGGGTACTTCCAGTGCCCCATCCAAAACCCTGTATGTTCCAAAAGTTTCCAAAAGCACTGCAATCTCAGCCCAAGGGCTTTCCCCCACCCTCAGGACCTGGGTGCAAGATGGGCCAGAAGTAGCCAAGAGTCAACACTCAGGCAGCAGTCCTCAGCCAGTGATCCAGAGGAACTGGTGTATAAATACCCCAGCTCCCCACCCGGGGGGGCCTGATGCTAAATAATGGACCCAAAAAAATAGCCAAGCTCCTTTTTCCACATAGGGTAACAAAGCTCTTTGCAAATGTACCTAAGTACATCTTAACCGACGTACACAGGTACATGTCCAACACAGTCCCCAGAGGTCCCCAGTTTGGCTGAGCCCCTGTTGCCCACAAAGGTCACCTGCTTAGGAACACACCCAGCAGCTGGGACTACCTCCCACACAACTACTCACACTCGAACTGCTGTCTCTGGGTCTGCCCTGAGGAGCCCAAACCCAGACAAGTGATGTATCCCATGTAGGGACCAAAAGCGGAGAGGCCCGTGGCCTGAGAATGATATCAACAAGATCACCCACCCCACTTAACTTCCGCCACATGCCACGTGCCGCCTGAAATGCTTCCTGTGTATTATCTTGTCTTCCCATTACTGGAGGAAGGTGCTATTATCATCCTGTTTTACAGATGGGGAAACTGAGGCTTGGAGAGTCGAAGTCTTCATAAAAATCTAAAATGGCTTGTGCTCTCATCTGCCCCTCTCCCCTGCATTCATTATGTTTCAGCCACATAAACTTCGTACTAGCCACCACCCTCCTCCCCCCAGCAACTTCCTGCCTCAGACCCTTTGCCCCTGATGTTTCCATGGCCCCAGAATGAGAGGATGCCTCCCTTTCCCCCTTCGGTTCTCTGTTGCTACGTCATTTCTTCAAAGGGGCTTTCCCTGAACACCAATCGGGAGCATCCCATCCCACTGTTCTGCTGTATTCTCTGCACAACTCTTTTCACTGGCTGAAATGATCTTTTCATTGGTTTACTTACTTTATCCCATCTAGAACTTTGCACCATGGGCTAAATCTGGCCCATCACCTATTTTTGTAGGGCCTCTGAGCTAAGGATGGTTTTTGCATTTTTAAATCGGTGGGGGGGGGGCGGGAATCTAAAGAATAAAACTTCATGAGACACGAAAATTATATGAAAATTAAATTTCAGTTTCCATAAATAAAATGTGATTGGAGCACAGCCACGCACTCTCGCTTACAGTCTCTGGCTGCTTACACGGTGTCAGCTGCTGCGACAGGGGTCTGATGGTCCAAAAGCTGAAAATTTTTACTGTCTGGTCCTTTACAGAAGTTGGTCGGCCCCTGTCCTGGGACATGGGACCTTGTCTGTCACTTCCATGGGTGATTCCCTTAGGGCCTGAATAGGGCCAGGCCCAAGGCAGGTGCACAGATAACCAAGGGGGCATAATCAACACAAGGGCCACCCCCCACAGGGAGATGATCACCACCTAGACTTGCAATAGGTGGATGGATGGATGGATGGAAGGATGGATGGATGGATGGATGAATGAACAAATGAATGAATGAATGAATGAATGAAGTGAATATATACAGTTCAAAGGGAAGTCATAGGTGTCATCCATTAGGGTGGCCCCAAGTTCCTCCACCACGGAGTCCCAAACCACAGTCTAACATCCCCTGGGCAGGTGTCCCTCCCACAGCACCAGCCTGGCCTTGACATTCTGTAGTCCCAGAACTCTATTTACACAGAGGACGTGATTCATACAACAGGGCCTTTCAGCAGGAAAGGAAGGAAACGAGCTCTCAGATCCAGAACCAAACTTAACTCCTCTCCTCCACGCCCTCCCCCAAACACACACATACACACACACACACACACACACACACACACACTCACACACTCACAGAGCATCTCTCCACCTTGGTGGGGAAGGAGTCCAGCAGCACACACACACACACACACTCTCTCTCTCACTCTCTCTCTCTCTCTCTCTCTCTCACAGAGCATTTCTCCACCTTGGTGGGGAAGGAGTCCCGCAGCACACACACACACACGCACACACACACACAGAGAGCATCTCTCCATCTTGGTGGGGAAGGAGTCCGGCAGCACACACACACACGCACACACACACTCTCACACAGCATCTCTCCACCTTGGTGGGGAAGGAGTCCAGCAGCACACACACACACACACACACACTCTCACAGAGCATCTCTCCACCTTGGTGGGGAAGGAGTCCAGCAGCACACACACACACACACACACACACACTCACAGAGCATCTCTCCACCTTGGTGGGGAAGGAGTCCAGCAGCACACACATACACGCACACGCACACACACACACACACACACACTCACAGAGCATCTCTCCACCTTGGTGGGGAAAGAGTCCAGCAGCAGCCAGGTTGGGGGGCGGCATCAGCAGTTACCGGCTCAGCTTTTTCCCAAAGGAGCGCCACACAGCTCTCAACACAGCTGAAGAAAAATCCTCAGTGAAAAGGGGGTATCCCAGAGGAAATCCTTCCTCTCCCTCCCCGCCTCCCTTCCTCTCTCCCTCCTCTCACCAGACAAAGAGGGAACTAAAGAAGCAAGAGGCTGAATAGGATATAACAACCTGCACTACACTGGGAATTTCAGATCCAGCAAATAAGCTCCTCTCTTAGGAGAATATTAGCGTCCTCAGTACCTGGGAGGTTGCACCTAATTTATGTCTTAAATCCCAGTGCAGAGGAAATTGGTATGTTCACATTTTGGAACGTTTTGTCTGAATAGACATGTATTTTTACTTTCTAAGAAGAACAAAGTTCTTCTCCATGTGGATCTACATCCACAAAGTCAGAGAAACATCAGCTCAAAGGTTCTGGCCCCATTGTAATCGCCCTGCTGTTTCCTTTGGGCCTCAGCCCAAGATCTTCTCACAACCCTCCAAAATGCTCTTTGTTGGACAGGCCAGTGTTTACTGCTCTTTACCTGCTTTTTCTCCTCTGGAGCCCTGTTCTGAATGGGGAGGATCATAGAAGCTCACAGATTGAGAATGAATTCCATACTCACTGGGTTGTGGAAGCTACTCTACCTCCATTCTGTAGCTAAACCTTCCCTTGGCTGGGCAAGTAACACAGCACCGGCAGGAACTGGGGTAAAAGCAATGCTCCTTGTCCTAGGCATTTTCTCTGCCCCAGAATCCACCTGCCTTTGAGGATGGATCTTCAAAGTCCAAGGACATTTACCTCTAGATGCATCAAGCATTCATATAACAGAAGACATTAGCAAAGGCCCTGAGCGCTCTTCATCCTAGCTGTGTGATCCTGGGAAAACTGCTTACCCTCTCTGAGCCTCCATTTCCTCAGGAGATATTAGTCCTGCCCTACCTACCTGCCTGCCTGGGCTCTGAAGATTAAAACACTCAAATGTGCTTGGGGGTAAACCTTAAAGCATGTACACTGTTAGTCCCTGCCATGCCCCTTCCCAGTCTATAGTTAGAATGCCCTTTTCCAAAAGGGAATCCAATCACATCCTGCCCCTGCCTACATCCCCTGGAGGCACTTAGAATTAAACCCATCCCCTGTCCATGGCTCTCCACCCAGGCTCTCCACCCTCAGTGCCTCTGCCCCCTTTGCTCACACTGCTCCAGTCACACTGGTCGCTGCTGCACTCCCCCCGGAAAGCCTTCCCACACACAGTCTCCTCTGCCTGGAATGACACCCTCTCTGTACCCCACCCCCCCACCCGACACACACACACACACACACACACACACACCCTTTAGGTCTCAGCTTTAATGGCCCTTCCTCAGTGTGTAGTGGGTTGAACAGTGTCCCTCCAAAATTCACATCCACCAGGAATCTCAGAATGTGGCCTTACGTGGTCTTTGCAGGTGTTATTAGGTCTTAGTGAGGTCATACCGGATAGGGTGGGCCCTACCCCAGTGACAAGGGCCCTTAAGAGAAAAGGAGGAAAGGCAGATATACAGACACAAACCAAGAAACCCTAAAGATTGTCAGAAAACACCAGACGCTGGAAGAAGGTGCTGCCCTAGAACTCAGCCAATACCTGGATTTTGGACTTCAAGCTCCAGACTGAGAACACATTTCTATTGTTTTAAGCCCCCCAGACTGAGGTTATTTGTTATAATACACTCAGAGAAGCCCAAACCGACCTCTCAGCTAATGTACATCCCAGATTTTCTCCAAAGCATCCCGCTCCTGCTGCCCCCCTTGCAAGGGCACCTCCTCTCCAGCCCACACACTCCCAGAGAGAAGGGATGTCGGCTGCCAGGCTTCCTGCAGCACCCAGTTCATAGTCGGGCCTTGAATGGTGTTTTCAAACAGGCACTGACTGGTGTTTTCCAATGAATTACTCTGACAGACGCACCAAGGTTAGTTCAGAGGGGTCAAGGGACTCACCCAAGGTCACACACCAGGAAGAGACAGGGAGCAGCACCCGTCACCGGCGTCCACACCAGAGGTCCAAGGAGCCAGGCCACTGATGCCCACTACAAGAACTGGGCCCTGCGGGACAGGCTCCTGACTCCCAGCTGCCAGGCCTGTGCCCACTGGGCTCTGCACCCAACCACAAGCCTGACCTCCTTGGCAAGGTCCCGTCTCAGCTCAATGAACCTGAAGATAAAAGTCTCCTCAGTCCTCCAGGGTTCTGGGGCCACTGTGGGGCAAGGGATGTCCTGGACTTGGGTTACCCCAAAACCCACAGGGCAGTTCCAGCCACATCATGCAAGGAAGTGGGCCTTGCCCGTGGGGCTCACACTCCCTGTCACCGGCCAGGCTCCTCCCTCGCCCACTCTTTGCCAACTGCACTTAGGAAGCTTGGGAGACACACAGTCCAAGGGCTGCACGTTACACAGAACTGACTCATAGAAGACAAGGAGGTCCAGCCAGGAGAAAGCCTCCATTGGGGGTCAGCCATCCTAAACGCCTCTGCAACTCTTGCTAATCACCCTCTTCAACAAAGAGCGAGCAAGGCCTCCAGCTTCAAACCTACAGGGACAGCGGCACTTGGCTTACTTGGAAACTGCTGACGCTGGCTTCCTTCATTTGTATTTTTTAAGTAAACTTCGATTTATGGCCCAAACTACTGGTTTTGTCAGTTTACAGGAAAGATACATAGATTTGTTTGAGTACAACCAAGTGGGGTGAATTTAAAATACTGGTGGATAATAACACAGGAGGCATACAGGCATGGCAAAAATCCCGAAGACCATGTGTGAGTGGCAGAGCTCATTCATTCATCCACTCACTTGCTCACCTGCTCACCCACTCACTCCAGCAAAGATGCAGACACACACCTGCCTCTCGAGTGGCTCTATGATGAATTCCTCCACTACAGCCAGAGTCAGGGAATATGCGACGTGGCTGCGCCCAGTGGGCCAGGTGCCTCTAAGAATTACCTGGGGAGATTCCTTCTTTGATACGGATGCTCGAGCCCCTTCCAGACCCACTGAGTCTGAGCCTGGAGGGTGGTCCCAGCACCTGTACTTGTTAGAGCTCCCCAGGGGGTTTCTTCTGAGCAGCCAAGTCCAAGGTACTCAGGTGCTGCTTCACTTCCGGTGAGCCAGGAGTTGGGTCCGCGGTGTTTGCAGAGCGTCCTGGAGACTTAGATCCAAGCCTTCAGGGGTTCTCCCAACAAAGACCTGTGCCAGGGCATGCCCTGGGTCAGTGAGAAGCGGGTTCTTCAGTATTCCCTCAGCGTCCAACCCAGACCAGCCCTTTGTGGGCCACTGGGGTACGTCCTGAGAAAGCTCACAGTCGGGTGGGGGAAGCTGAAGTATTTCCAGAAAAAAACATCATGATGTAACAGATGTTCTAACAAGAACTAAGGCCCAACAAATACAGATCCTAAGAATCGCCCACAAAAATCAGGCACCAGCCAAACCTAATAGGATGACGGGTATCAAAAACCCAGAAAATAACAAGTGTTGAAGAGGATGTGGAGAAACTGGAGCCCTTGTGCCTTTCTGGTGGGGACCGCAAATGGGGCAGACGCCGTGGAAAACAGTGTGGTGGTTCCCCAAAGAATTAAAACAGGAATTATCATACAATCCAGCAATCCCACTTCTGGGTACAACCCAAAAGAATTGAAGGCAGGGTCTCACAGAGATATTTGCACACCATGTCCATAGCAGCGTCATTCACAGTAGCCAAATGGTGGAGGAAACCCAAGTGTCCACTGACTGGTAAATAAACGAAATGTGGTATATATATACAACAAAATATTACCCATAAAAAATAAGGAAATACTGACACATGCTCCAATTTTGAGAACATTATGCAAAGAGAAATAAGCCTGTCACGAAATTACAAATACTGAATGATGCCACTTATAAATGCGGGACCTCAAGAAGTCTGATTCATAGGGGTAGAGGGCAGAATGGTGACTGCGAGGACCTGGGGAAGGGGAAGTGGAGAGTTAGTGTTTAATGGAGACAGAGTTTCAAATTTACAGGATGAAAAAAGTTCTGGAGATGGATGGTGGTGATGGTAGCCCAACGATGGGAATGTATTTAAAGCCACTGAGCTGAGCCCTAAAGAATAGTTAAGGTGGTAATTATACGTAAGATGTTACATAGATGTCACTACAATTTTAAAATAGACTAAAACATTTTTTTAAGCTGGTGCCAGGGCACAGGCTTGGGTTCAAATCCCAGTTCTCCCATGTGCTAGCAGCTGGGTGACTACAGGTAAGCTACTTTGCCTCTCTGGGCCTCAGTTTCCTCATCTGTAAAATGGGTATAAAAACAGTAATACCCATTCAGGCGACCCCTAGGAGGGTGAAATGCACTAAGAGTATAAAGAACGCACTGACTGCCTGGTTCAGGGCGTGCATTCGATGTGCCAGCAGCTCCGTCCCCGGGGCAGTCATCTT
The DNA here is from genome assembly GCA_032199065.1 of Smutsia gigantea. Classification (NCBI taxonomy): domain Eukaryota; kingdom Metazoa; phylum Chordata; class Mammalia; order Pholidota; family Manidae; genus Smutsia; species Smutsia gigantea. The sequence goes on along the minus strand of JAVSCE010022533.1, from coordinate 143,238 downwards.
ACCACTGTTGCCCTGCACACCCCGCCGAGGCTCTGAGATTTGGGAGCACACCCACCTGAAGAAAACGTGGCTCTGGAGGGATGAGTTTGGGGCCTTGTGGTTTAGTACCTGCCACACTTGTGAGGAAGGACTGAAGACTACGGGCCACGTGTGGGGATGGGGAGGAATGGTGCTCGGTGAGGACAGGCCCATTGGGCACAAAATAAGGTGGCCCTGCCCAGAGCCCTCTGCCCTCAGCTTGCCTGTGTCACAAGGCCCTGCCCTCTCTGGGTTCCAGCAAGCCCTGCTCTGCCGCCCCGTGGCCCAGTGAATCACAGGCTAAGAAGCTGCTCCATGGCCCCACTGTCAGCACCTCAGACCCCAGGACCCACTGCGCGGTGTAAGGGAATGTGGATGCCCCCGGGCGGCCACAGGGCTACAGGGTCTCAGACACACCCAGGCCTCTCTGCTCCTGACCACCAGCTTCCATGAGGCCAGACCTGGGAGCTGCTCCCCAGGAGCACGTTGGGGTGGAACCCACAGACCATCCACCAACCAGCTTTGCCCAGGCCACTGGCCCATTTATCAAGGGCCCAGAGGAGCAGAACCAGAGTCCCTGACCTTGAACCAAACATTTTATCCAGAATCCCTGAACAGGAAGAGCCCCTAAGGGGTCACATTATCCATCCCCCGCCTCCGCTGCCCTGCTTGTTTCCCTTTTTCTGAAGAAACACATCCCTAATATTGCAAGATCATCCAATAAATGCACATGGGTATATCTGAAGCTGATACTGGGGAAACATTATTATTACATTAATAATAATCATAATAATAGCTGCCAAAGACATGCCCAGCACTAGGCTAGTAAAAACCCTCACTGGCAGCATGTCAGCTAATCCTCACAACAGCCCGCTGTGACGCGGTGCCACTAACATTCCCACTGTACAGACAAGGAAACTGAGGCTGAGGACAGAACTGCCCAGAGTCACTCAAGCTGCGAGAGATAAAGCCAGTAACTTGAACCCAGGCTTACCAGGCACAAGAGCCTACCTGCTCTGCTCTATCCTCTGCCTGGTACCCTGGCCACTTGTAGAGCAACTACTACATGCCCAACCCCAGAACAGTCCTCAGAAGCAGGCATCCCTATCACAGCCATTTTGCAGATAAGGAAATAAAAGCAGGAGATGACGTGACTTGTCCAGAGGCAAGACTGCAACTCAGGTCTCTCTCTGTGGTCATGCTCAATGGGCTGTGACTCCAGAGGATCCAGGTGTCCCATGTCTGCCTTCCCGACCTCTGACTGGCAGGGTCCCCACAAGGCTCTGCCCACCCTGGGGCACAGAAGGCCAAGGTGGCATTTCTCCTGTAAGGCCTGGCAGACTCAGGCCCAGCCAGAGGCAGGTGGCCATGGGTAGGCCCCAGCATGCGGGATCAGGCAGGGAAGGGGCCCAAACCCGTTCCTCCACCTGCCGGGGTGCGGGGTGCTGAGAGTGTCTTCATGTCTTGACCTGCTGGGTGGGCTCCCTGCGTCACCCATGGGAGTGCCTGAGCCTGGCAGGCAGCCAGCGGGGTTTATACTCCACCCAGACAGCTCGGAGCTTTAGCACCCTAAGCCAGCTCACACCTGCTAGCAAGGCAGCATGGACAGGTCCCTCCGACCACATGGGCAAGGGGGGCAGCAAGGGTGTCAGGTGGAAAGGAACACGAATTAGGAAGCAGGAATCCTGACGTCTTGTCCTGCTCAGCTCCCTGCTGGCTGCGTGACTTTGAGCAAAACACTCATCTTCTCCAAGCCTTTTGTTCCCTCCCCTAGAAAGGGAAGCTTCCAAAGGCATGGCACGAAACTCCAGCCAGCCTTGTCAGGGCCCGGGTCCAACACCAGCCCCTGCGGATTCACTGGGCTGCTCCATAACCCGGGAATTGCTGAATGTACAGCAACCCTCCCAGGGGTGTGCACCCGGCTCAGCAGCCCCGGCTGCAGCTGAGCCAACAGCCTGGTCCAGAGTGGGGAGAGTGAGGACCAGGACACAGAGGCCCTAGAGCCCAGAGATTGGAGAACTTGCTCAGTTCCCAGCCAGCTGCCCCGGTAATGCTCGCCATTTCCCTCGGGGCACCCCAGGGCATGTGGCAGCCACGCAGGGGAGTGTGGACATGCAGGGGGCCCCATCCCTGCTGCTGAATAAATGAGCCTAAAGCTCCCACCATCTGCTGGTGAGTCAGCAGTGTTGTCGCCAAGGGCCAAGGGACGCCAGGGAGGCCAAATGAAATGAAAGGGACCTTGGATCCCATTTCTGCACACCCGGTGTTTCCTAGGTCACCTCCCTCTCTGAGCCTCCGTTTTCTCATCTGGAAAAAGGGATCGATACCGCCTACATCCTGAGGTCGAACCATATGTAATTGCAGTATTCTACCACCGTCGACCTACAAATGTGGCGCTTTCACGTTTCAGCCCAGTATGTGGACGGGTGCAGCACACAGGGGGCACTAACAGGTGCTGGTCAGAACTGGGCATGACAGCAGGATCGCTGCTCTATAGTAGCAGCGGAAAGAGCAGAACCCAGGAGGAACTTAAATCTCCGTTCCAGCAGCAGCAGTGTTTTTCTCAGTCAGTGGGACAAAAAGTAAAACATGCTGTGGCACGCCCCCACTGAATATAACGACCACACCTCCACAAAATCAAACCGCTCATCTGCGGGTGGCCCGTTAGGATTTACGAGCTAAGGTCCTGAGAATACGAGGGCACAGATGCGTGTGTACTATGGGGAGGTGTTGATAAACATGCTTAATTTCAAGTGACGTATTTCCATATGTATTATATCCAATATAACTAGCCCGTTGAACATCTTTTTTTTATAATTTATTTTCGTATCATTGATCTACAATTACATGTGCAATATTATGGTTATTAAACTACCCCCTTCATCAGGTCCCCCCCACCAACCCCATGAACATCTTTTTAAACGTTTTTTTACTGAAGTTTTTCGGAATGAGTCAAAATGTGGTATAACCATACAATGGAGTATTATTCAGTCTTAAAAAGGTATGAAGTCCCGATACACATTCCAACACGGGTAGACCTTGGAAGCATGATGCTAAGTGAAAGAAGTCAGTCCCAAAAGACTACATATTACATGATTCCATTTATATGAAATGTCCAGAACAGGCAAATTCATAGCGATAGAAAGTAGTGGATTAGTGGTTACCTAGGGCAGAAGTAATTAGAAGGAAATAGGGAATGACTGTGAATGGGTATGGAATTTCATTTTGTTGTCATAAACATGTTCTAAAGTTGATTGTGGTAAAGGTTGCAGAACTCTATGAATATATTAAAAAGCACTGAATTGTATATATTTTTAAATTCTTACTAGTTTTTATATTTTTATTGAAGTATGATTGACATACAGTATTTATCAGTTTCAGGTGTACAACCTCGTAATTCAATTTCTGTACATATTGTGAAATGACTGCCACATAAGTCTAGTTATTAGCATCCATCACCTTACATAATTACAAGTTTTTTTCTTGACATGAGAAAGAACCTTTAAGAGACACTCTTAGCAACTACCAAATATGCAAAGCAAAATAATTAACTACCTTCATTATGTTGTACACTACCTCTCCAAGACTTATCTTGGAACTGGAAATCTGTACCTTTTGACCCCATTTACCCATTTCTCCCACCTCCCACCCCCACCTCTGGCAATTACCAATCTGTTCTCTGTATCTATGAGTTTGGTGTTTTGATTTTTTTTTAATTCTACATATAAGTGAGATCATATGGCATTTGTCTTTGTCTATGCTATTTCACTTGATACAATACCCTCGAGGTCCATCCATGTTGTTGCAAATGGCAAGATTTAATTTTTTATGGCTGAGTAATATTCCCTTGTATGCATATGTACCACATCTTCTTTGCCCATTCATCCATAAGTGGACAGTTTGTTTCCATATCTTGGCTAATGTAAATAGTGCTGCAATGAACATGGGGGTGCAGATATCTTTTCCTGTGAGTGTTTCCATTTTCCTCAGATAAACACCCAGGAATGGAATTGCTGTATCAGTGGCAATTCTTGAATTATACACTTTAAATGGATTAACTTCATGGTGAGTTATATTTCAATAAAGCTGTTAGTTTTAAAAATGAGTCAATTCAAGAAAAAGATTATCTGAATAACAGTCCAGGTGGTACATGAATATGAACAATTTTCAAGGTGATACAGGAATGATGGGAGTTTGAGAAACACCAAACTGATGCATTAGAGCCTCAAAGCAGACTCCATGTGGGCTCAACTCCCTCTTCCCAAGTGACCATGGGCTAGTGACTTTACCTCTCTGGACCTCAGTTTCCTCATCTGGAAAATGGGAACAAGAAGAGTTCCTACTCTGCGGGGTCACCAAGAGAACTCAGTGAGTTAGCGCAGTGTCTGACACATCCTACTGGGAACATAAACGGTGACATTGCTACCTATCACCATCATAGCTTTGCAGACAGACTAAGGCTCATGGAGGGGATGGGGCCTGCCCAAGGTCCTGGGCTAGGAAAAGTGGGGCCCAAAGTCTGAACATCAGTCTTCAACAGCACGGAAGTCCTACCTCCTACCCCGTGGAGAGGCCTCACCCAAGCCAGCCCCGCCCAGTCCCAAGGCCTGCTAGTAAGCCCTTTCCTGAAAGTGAGCACAACCCAGAGACCAGCCACGGATTTGGCCTGTCAGGTGACCGGGTCTCCCTGAGTCGCCAGAACTCCCACAGTCCAGCAAAGGAGGTGCAGGTGGGCAGATGGTGGGCCCAATGGCAGGCTGGGGCCCAGCACAAGGTGTTCAACACATGCTTGCTACTATTATTATTTGGCCATCACTATTATTCATTCTCCTTACTGTTAGGCTCACTGAGATTTTCTCTGGGATTCGCTAGTCATTCATTGGACAAATATTTATTCAGTGTGCCTGCTCTATGCCAGGCATTGTACTGGGGACACAGCAGTGAATGGGACAATGTCCCTGCCCTCTGAGGGCTTATAGCTCCATGGGGGAGATAGACATTAGAGACATAAATATGTCATATGACTGTGAATCAGGGCATGGCCGGAGAGGACCTGCAGTTAGGGAGGGGAGCGTCCTGGGGAGGGCTGTCCTCCACCTATGCCACCATCCTCTCCCACCTGAAGGACTGTAGCCTCCTCAGTGCCTCCTGGCTTGCATTCCTGCCCTGACCCCAAGTCCATTCTCTACTCAGCAGCCAAAAAGATCTCTTCAAAATCTAAAATCAGATTCTATGGTGAAGGGCCACCATACTTACCATAAACCCCACACTGCCCTGCAGAAGTTCATGAGGCCCCAAACAGCCCTCCTCTACCTCCTCCCACCTCACTCCCTTGGCTCCCCCAGTATTGCCAACTTGCTCCTACCTCAGGGTCTTTGCACTTGCCAGTCCCTCTGCCCAGAACACTTTCCCCAGGGCTCTTTGTCTCCTTTGGGTCTCAGCACAAAGATAATTTCCTCAAAGAACTATTCCCTTACTCCCAATCTAAAGCACACACCCATCTTCCACAGCACCTTTTATTTTCACCATTGCTCTTAATTATGATCTGCAATTCTTGGTTTTATTAATGGGTTTGTATGCCTGCTTCTCCCAACTAGAATATCAGACCCATGAAGGCACTGAATCCTGCTGTATCCTCAATGCCTAAAATAGTGCCTGGCACAGAGTAGGTGATCAATGAATTGTTGGATGGGATGGATGGGTAGATGGACTGATCAAATGAAAGTAGGGTGAATGGATGCAGGCTTGAATGAGTAGTGAACAGATAGGTGGATGAATGGATGGATGGAAGAAAGGATGAATAGATAGATGGATAGATGCCTGGATGCATGGATATATGCACAGATGGATGGGTAGGTGGATGAATGGGTAAGTGGGTGGATGGATGGATGGAAAAGTAGATGGAAGAATCAGTGGTGGCCAGATCCTTTGGGTGGGTCTGACCATACATTCATCACAGGATGCTGAATTCCAATGTCTCATGAGTACAGTTTCCTGATGGGTGCAATGAGATAAAGCACATAAAGCATCTAGCAAGTGTTCAAAAAACATTTATCTCATTATTTTAGTTCTTCTTAACTAGGCAATACCTGTCTGGACAGTTAACATTTTGGATGATTTTTGTGGGTTTTTTTTTTTTTTGCTTATATTCTACAGTGATTCTATATTGCTTTTGTAACAAGAAACACCCAAAGAGTTATATTTAATGCTTAGCATCTCTCGCTTGCATGAACTTGCATTTCAGATAGAAGGGAAACTCAGTGCCCAGCTGGGATCCTGAACTACTCCAGCCGCCCACCCTAACCCCTCACACTAGACACCGTCTGGAAGCTGAATGCCCAGGATCGTCGCCCCCTCCCTTTGGAAGCACTGGTGAAGAAACCCCTCTGGCAACAGTGGCATGTGAAGGCTCCAGCCTGGCGAAGCAGGCCCCCAGGCCACAGCCCAAGCCAGCAGCACACAGGAAGGCTGGTTATTCCCCCCCCAGTCTGCCTACAAACCAGACTCTTCTGTGACCCATCCGCCAAATATACAGTTCCTGGGTGCGAATTGAGTACCACATCCCACAACAGCCAGACTGGCCGTCCCACATTGGACGTCCCATGTTGTGGGCACACCATTCAACCTGGAGGACCCCAGGGGTACCCCCGAGGTCCAGCAGCCATCCCTCAGAGCAGGTGAAGTGGATGACCGGGGCCTGGGGACCGCTCACGGGGGCAACCTGGCATGGCACGGAGGTGTCATGGGCAATGAAAACAAATAGTGTCAAATCAAGACAAGGACTTAGAGAAACCACCCTTTCTGAATCCAATCACATGGGGTAGCAGGTGGGTTCTAAAACAAAGGCTTCTAAGTGGGATTGAAACACCCAAGGTTAATGTTTTTGTTTTTACTGATTTATGAATAAAGAGACAGCACATGAAGCATATTCCCTTCTGAATAAGGGAACTACATATGCAAGTAGCTGTACTATAAAACCCTATGGGGATGCAGAATCTACTGACTATTATTATCTGCCCAACACACTTAATTTTATTGTGAAAATAAGCAATAAATACTTCAGAACTATTAAAAAAAAAAAGAAAACAAATAGCAGTTTTCAAGATCAGCCCCGGAAGACTCTCAGGGTCAGATGCTCCAAATTATAGGCGCTGGGTTAGGCTGAGTTGGCTGCTTCCCGCCCAAAGAGCTCCACATAGTACCAGCAAAAAAAAATAACGGTGCCCACTACGGCTGCCTTTTAGTGCTCACGTACGGCGTGCCGTGAAGCCACGGTTACATGTACTTCCAAGCAATGCGGAATCCAACAGCATGATAGTAGCCTTAACAATAGCGACTACAGTTTATTACGAGGCTTTGATGAAATCACGCGTGGCAAGAATGTAGCCACGGGTCCACTCAGCGTTGCTGCTGTACATGTGCCCCACGCTGACCGAGGAGGAGGAGGAGGCACTGACTATGCTGTGCTGGGAGCCTTTCACATTTTAGCACAACCACCTTATAAGGTAAGGCCTGTGATTAGCTCCTTTTTACAGGCAAGGACACTGGGGCGGATCAGGTGGTGTAACACCCAGGGCCACAGAGCTAGTGGACAGCAGCACGGCTTCCCCCTTGGATGTCACCAACCCCAAACCCATTTCTGAAAACCAGGCTCCGTTGACCCATTCCTCTCTCTGGCCCTCCAGGTCTCCAGTCCAGTGGTGTCCAGGTGACTTCCTAGTTCTGAGAAGTGGCTGGCGGACCTTGTCCCTCTTCCCAAGTGTGGCTGAGCCCGGCCTCCTGAAGCCTCGGCTCCAGCCAGGGGAGGAGGAAGAAAGGTTCCTGGTGAGCTCATCTTGCAGAGGTCGCCTCCAGCCTGCTGGAGCCATCCGGAGGCTTTGACTTGGACAACACCCAGCGGGCCCAGAAAGCATCCCTGTATGATGATGAGCCGGACTGGCTTGTAGAGCACCCAGTGGCTTTGTGTGGGCCAAAGCACCTGGCCCAACCCCCGCTGTGCGCAGCCCCCCGCCTCGGAAACAAAAGCGAGCACTGGAGGAGATGGGCCTGGGGGCCCCCAGCTATAGATTACAGCATCCCTAAGAAAGGGGCTCACTGCTCAAAAGAAGAAGAAATATGCATCCAGATAAAACAATAGCAAGTAAGAATTAAGTACGTGCTGCATGCCAGCCACCTCTAAGCCCTTCACACACATTAACTCATTTAATCCTCACACAACCTCATTTTACAGAAGAGAAACTGAGGCTCAGAGAGGGAAAGTACCCCGCCCAAGGCCACACAGCTAGGTCGTTACAGAGCCAGGATTTGAATCCAAGCCATCTGAGGATAAGGCTCACCTTCAAAACCCCAAAGTGCAGTGCTGCCGTCTCTCCCTCACATGTACGTAGGCACCGTGTGCCTGACAAGTCTAACAGCCATACCCCGAAACATTAGCACTGCTAAACTTCAGAATGTGGGATTATGAGAGTTTTATCTCCTCCTTTTCATTTATCTGCATTTCTAAGTGTTTAACAATGAAAATGTATTATAATACAAATGTATAAAATGTAAACGTGTTAAAATAAGGATAAAAAGAGAAGAGATAGTATTAATATATTAAATGAAACAAGGGTCGTCAATTAGTCTGCTGAACTAAGTTATCTCATGCCACCACATGCCAGGTATGCAGGCAAAAACCACATGAAGGCAGAGGGCCCGCCCCCGGGGGAAACAAGGTCCGAGAACCCCACAGTGCTCCAGAGACGCATGCGCACAGCGGGACCCTTCCTAACACCTCCACCCACCCCAACAGAACTGCACAGACATAGACTCAACATTCGCCCAAGGGACCTCACTGAGAACTCCTGGCCAGGCTGAAGGACAGGTGGGCACCCCCATCTTGCTGGTGTGGATACCGAGGCAGAGAGAGGAAGCCACTGGCATGGCTGGTGAGAAAAAGGCAGGGCGCAGTGACCCCAGGGCTGCCTGGCTCCCGACCTGGGCGGTGTCTTCAATGGCAGGCTGCTGCCACAGTCCACAGAAAAGTCATCTCTGGGGGTGACTCAGGCCTCGGAACAGGAACTGGGTGACTCCCAGGGGCCCCACAGATGCCCAGGGACCCCACCGAGCCCGGGCAGACAGCTCACACTTGCTCCACTGGGCCAGCCGGCATTCTGGGCATTAAAAATCCCTCCAAAGCTTCCAGCTGCCGCCCCATCCCCCTTTCCAATGAACTGAAAGAGGGAAAGGCAGAGGGGCTATGATGATGGCATGTGGATAAAGGCAACTCCCAGAAGCATTACTCACTTCTACTTGGGAGTTAAATCCAACAGTAACCAGGCGCCTCTCACCCCATAGTAAGTGGTCTGCTGGCTGTCAAAGCTTGCAGGTGCTAGGTAATCAGTTTTGCTTCAAGGCTGACAGAAGGCAGGCCCAGGAGAACAAGGTCCCACCCCTGTGCCCCATGCCCCCAGGCCCTGGTATACAGTAGGTGCTTAATAAATAACAAAAACCAAAATGATAAACTCTCGCAAGAAAGGAAAAGATACGGAGCACTGTGAATTCTGAGGGGAACAGAGAGTGTCTCCAACGGGGTCGGGGAAGGTGGGAGGAAGGCAGCCGGCAGCCTCGAGCTGTTAAAGGGAGGCCTGGGTTTGCAGAAGGCAGACCTGAGTTCAGATCCAGACCCTGACACTTCCACCTCAAGCTGAGTGACAGTGAGTGCTTTCCCTTCCTGAGCCTCAGTTTCCTCATCTGTAAAGGGGCTGGGTAATACCAACTTTCTAAGTAATTCTGAGGACTGACAAGAGGACACATCCATAGTACCTTCCCAGCCAGGGACTCGGCCCATAGTAGGCCCTCAGCAAATGGGGGCTTTTCCAGGCTTGCCTTTCTGGTGTTGATTCTTCTCAGAGGGTGCGTGAGTAGGAGGCTCTGGGATCTACTCACCCTGTTCTCCCTCCTGCTGTGAAAAGGGCTCAGAGAGGGAAGGGGCTTACCCAAGGACACACAGCAGAAAAGCCAGTAGTAAAACTCAGAATTCCTGCCGTCTGGCCCAGAACTCATTCTTACACCTCTTTACTCTCTCTCACGGCCTAGGACCCATTCATGTGCCAGGCACAGTCCCTGGCATGCAGGCTATCAGTTCTAGAAACAAAGACCAAAGTTTTCCAGTGCTGGGGCCCAAAATGAAAGGGAGATAAATTTGGGGGGCCTCCCAGGCCAAAGGGTCCTGAGAGTTCCCCAGACGAGTCGCTCCCCAGCCCAGCCCCAAGCACTGGCCAGGGCTAGAGGAGGCAAGGCCCAGCCCAGGCAGCCTGAGTTTACAGGGCAGCCTCAGCGGATTCAACATGCCTGCCGGCCTCCCCTTCGGCCAGGAGCCCCGCACGCCCCGTGCTTCCTGCCCCAGCAGTGCCTCACCACGCCACGGGTAAACAGGACGGTCCCCAGAAAGGGCTTTCGTCGCTAAGGAAGCAATGCAGAAAGAACAGAAATATCAACGCAGAGCCGGCTGGGCACCACAGCCTGACCCAGAGCCTTGGAAAATACGGCTACGTCTCCAGCAGATACCCAGGTCTCCCAGCCTGCCCCTGGCTGGTAACTCTGGGCAAGGTATTTCACCTCTCAGAGACTCAGTTTCCTCATCTGTAAAATGGGGATGACATTATTACCTTTCTTCATTGATTAAGCAAAGAATTGGATAAAGGGTCCAATAAAATAACGCACAAACCCATGTGTCAGAGGAACTGGAATGTAAGAAGCAATCAATCGATGCTACTTAATTATCTTTTATTACTGCTACTGCTATTTCTACTACGAACAAGGAAGACTTATATTGTGATTTATAAAGCAATTCTTTAGCATAACACACATTTTTTAAAAACCCTAAGCTGATCTTTTTATGGGGAAGGGCTTCCATGTTTAAAGTGCCTACTATGTGCAGGAGGCTTTATACACAGTTACCTCATCTACTCCCACAGTGACCACACAGGGAAAATCTTAGCATATTTTTCAGCAGATGAGGACTGAGGCCCCCAGAAAGGCAACGTCACTTGCCCAAAGTCACACAGCAATGATACGGTGGAGATGGTACAAAACACTGGGATTGTCCAGCTTGGCCCTACTTTACCACCAGGAAGGCAGCATGGAGAGGGATTCACGACACAAGGCTGCATGGATCCACATTCCCCCTTCCCAGTAATGGCCCTGGGCAAGGGACTCCCTCTCTGAGCCTCGATTCTCTCACCTATAAAATGGGCACCCGAGAATCAAGTAAAACAATGCATAGGAAAGTGATGAGCACAGTGTCTAGGACGGAATGAATGCTCTCTACTTACTATTTTCATTTTACTATGAATATATTAGTGTTCTCAAAAGCCAGGTCAGCAGACAGAGGAGAGGTACCCTCATTTATTCCCCCACCCCAAAATTCTGAAGGCACAGGGGCTAAAGCAGAAGTCACCAGGTACACAGAGGTCAAGTGTTGTCCTCTCTCACTGCCAGTGACACTGTGGCCCACCTGACCCCTTCATAGATGAGGAAATGCTCAGAGAGGTGAAGCAACCTGCCCAGGGTCACACAGGAATCATATCGGAAGGATCTCTACCTCCCACCCAGCTTCCTTCGGAAACCCACCTGACATCCAGCAGAATGGCCATCTTGCCCATGACCTGGGCGCATGACTGACACAGCATAAATTTTTATCAAATGAACAAATGAAGGAGTGAGTGAGTGACCTCTAACCCCACACCCAACTTGGGTGGCCTCCAGCGGTCAGGCATGACCGTGGGCTCCCTGAAGCGGAGGGCTCCCACAGCGGGGCAGTGTGACAATTCCTTAAACACAGAGCTTCCCTGACTCCTCCTGGCTGGACTGAGGCAGCTTCAGGCCCAAGAGTGCTGAGTGGTGAGTAAAGGCACTCTGTCCCTCCCTGGCTAGAAAGGCTTGCCCTATGGAGAGAGGGTCATGCAAACAGTGATCCATTAACAGACAGCTGTAGTCGGCAGGGAAAAGCACCTGCTCAGAAGCTGGGGTCCTAAAAGCATCTCTCTCGCTCCTTTCCCCAAGGCCCTGGTGGCTCCCAGGGCCAGAGGCAACCTCCCTGGGCCTTCGCAGGAGGACAATGACAATAGTAGCTAACATATGTGCATCCGTCACCGGGCACTGTGTACTAACTCATTTAATGCTCATCAACCTCATGAGGCAGGCACTATTATTACCCCCATTTTACAGATGAGAAAACTAAGGCACAAAGTCGTTAACTGCCCATGGTCACAAGCTGGTAAGTGTGGAGCTGGGATTAGAACCCAGAGAGTCTGCACCCAGATTCCCTGCAACGTTCCCAAGGGCTACTGGGAATATCTCAACTCTACAGCCAATTCTGCAGAACCAGTATCCATTCTGCAAAATTCCTTACTCCATCCCAAACAGGACACCCTCCGTTCCAGGCTCACAGCCACCATTTGTTTATCATCTACTTTGTACCAAGTGTTTCACAGTCCTTCTTGCTGACAGCCAAAAGCATGGACCCTGAGTCCATTTTACAAATGGGAAAAGTGAGGCTCAGAGAGGCAATGAGACTGGGCACAGGTCACATGGCCCAGGAAGTCAGAACTGGGATTTGAACCTACATCTGTTCCCTCCACAGCCTCCCCTTGGCTTCACTGTGCTTTCCCACTCCACTGGCTACCCGTACCGCAACATGAGGAACTGCACACCAAGTCTAGAGCAAAAGTCACCATCAAGGCAGTCTGACAGGGCACATTACTGCCACTTTCCATATGAGGAAACTGAGACTCAGAGAGGTGAACTGCCTGTGCTGGGTGAGAAAGCCAAACCAGGTCTTGTTCCCCAGAGCCCTGCTCTGATCTGCCCCACACAAATCCTGAGCCACACTTCTTGCTGCCCCTTCCCAGGAGCCCCTCCACCCCTGCAAACCCACCCTGCCCAATCAGAAACCTGATGTATTGCCTTAAAACAGGCTGCACTACTGCTCAGAAAATACACACTTGCCCCCTCTCAGTCTCCATAAAAGCAGTATATGTCTCTGCCTCACAGATGTTGGGACTTGCTCCGACCAATAGAAAAACAAGGGTGGAAGTGACACTGTCTGAGTTCCAAGAGGAGACTTTCTAAGGCACTAAGGATTCCCACTAAGCTCCTGAGCGGTGAGTGTCCACCACAGAGAAGCATGCCCTGACTGGCTGCTGGGCATTACGCTGAAGGCAAATGGGGCAGACGTGAACCCAACGCAAAGCCTGGAGTCTGCTGACCCACAAGCATGAAACAAATGTTTGCTCTCAAAGGCCCCTGCCATTTGGGAGATGCTTGTTACACAGGATCATTACAGAAAAACCTGACTAATACAGGCCTGGGTATTTCCAGAAGGAAGCAAGTGCACTTGTGTGTACGTGGGCAAATATCTTCCAAGCACAGTCCTCAACAGGCCGGATTAGAACCCAAAGGCCACAAAACGTGCTGCATGCAGGGACTGTCACCTTCCCTACCGTCATGCCAGAGGCTAGGTGCCATGGCCACTGCTAAGACAGAGCCATCCACGGTTCCCTCCCTCGGACACAGACACACAGGAGCTCTGCCCCACCGCCTTGGTAGGAACATGACAGGCACAGGCACTCAGGAGGGAAACTGGGCGGGCTAGAGCAACACTCCAAGAGCCCTGTATCCCCACAGGTCCCCATCCTGGAATCTCTCCTCCAATCGACAGCAAGAAGTCCTCAAAGACCAGTGAACAGGGATGCTTATCACGTTATTGCATCAAAGTAAAACCAACACAGCTCAATGCGCATCAGCGGGGCATCTGCTCAGTAACAAACAGCAACTGCATGCATGGGAGTTGTATTCAGCTTTTTAAAAGTGTGGGGTGAGTCAACACATTCTGAAATGGGAAAGTGTCCAAGGCTATTGATTTAGTACATAAATGTATCACATAAATCTATTAATGTATGTGTGAAATTCCTTGCTTTATGATTGCTATTGTTAAAAGGCTATGTCTACATATGCCGACTCCTTTGTTTATTCCACAAGTGTTTACTGAGGAAAGAGCAGTGAAGACACATCAGGGTCTCTGCCTTCTGGGAGTGTGAAGTCTAGAGGGAAGGAGGCGATAATAACTCCACTATAACCACCATAAGTAACAAGATAGATGACAATGATGGTCAGCACACACCGGGCACTGACCATGAGCCAGGCCCTTCTCATTTAGTCCTCGCAGCAACCCCAGAAGCAGGACCCATTATCATCTCCATTTAGTGATGAGGAAACCAGGGCTCAGAGAGGTTTAATCTCCTGCCCAAGGTCACACAGCTGGTAAGTGGCAGAACCAAGATTCACTTCCTTCCATCTAGTTCCAGAGTTGACGTAAGAGTCACTTAGTAATTAGCAGAGTGTGATAAAAGGGCTGGGGTAGGGAGACTCCCTTTTCACTTAACCAATATCATTTTGCCATCTTTAAAGTGTTTGGTGTGTAGATAGATATAATGTGTGTGTAGCACTTCTGACTCAGTGATGTAAACATCCAAAGGTCATGCTTTGGGGAATATTTTATATTCTTAATGGAGACAAGTCTACAGAACATTTCAAAGGTCCTTTACCTAAGCAATTAACAAATGTCAGGTGATAACTCCTTCCCAGAAGTCAATGCGTAATCATTTGCATACTTGTTTCATGTTGCCTTCCCCCTCACCTTCCTCCCACCCCATCACCAAAATTCCTAAGGACTGGATTCCTAAGGGCAAGGGCTTTTTTGAATTGCCCATGAGATACTCAATAATATATCCATCACAATGAAGTTAAAAAAAAATGTGTGTGTTTATCCCTCAGTTCAGCATATTAGCTTCCTTCGAAGTGACAGAAGTTGGAGCCATGGAAGTGGGCAGAAGGACCCCCTCAAAGCCTTTGTTTCATAAACTGCAAAATCAAGGGTCCCAAAACAAGCACTGACTGGGTTTATTGGGAAGAATAAAAAAGAACAACAGAGTTTAGTTTAGCCCAGAGTCAGGCACATATAAAGGGTCCAGTGAACAGCAGGTGTTCTGATAAGTTATGTGTTTTAACCACATTCACTCCAATTCTCCCTTTTTACAGAGGAAAAAAACAGGTTCCAAGAGGGAAGTGGCTTGTCTGGGGTCACACTCCTATAATCTGGATGCGTGAGTCAGGGAAGGGACATGAACTGCTGGGCAGGGCTCCTCCTGCCCTCTCTCTATCCCAAACCCTCCAAAGCCTTCCCAGTTGGGTGTTTATGGAGAGGCAGGGGGTATAAAGAGAATTTTGGTAGCTGATGGTCTTAACTTTTATTCATTCAACACATGCTGCACTCTGAGCGTGCCGATCAGCATGCAGTTCTCCAGGTGACCATGCCTCTGCCTATGCTGCTCTTGCAGCTGCAGTGCCCTCCCTCCTTGGCTCCCACTCACCCTTCAAGAACCAGCTCAAGTGTCACCTGTGGTGCCCCTCCCCTGCCCCCTGCACACACACACCGTGATGGGAGACGCACGGCCTGCCTGAAACACGTCCTAATGACAAGCTTATAATGCTAATCATATCCGTGGCTTAGCGTGGACCGGTGCAGACACTGTGCCCGGCACTTTCCATGCACTGCTTCACTGAGCTCACATAACAGCCCTTTGAGGGAGGAGAGGCACTCAGCTTGAGTCCATTTTACAGATGAGGAGACAGAGTCTTAAAACAAGTACCATGCCCAAGGCCACAGCCAGGAAGGGGCAGGGCCAGGGTTTGCCTCAAGTCTCCCTAGCTAGCTCCCTCCTTTCTATCCCTGCCTCTTCCTGGAAGCCTCCCTGGGTTTACATGTGCTGCACCCCAACTCAACCTCACCACACTTTGTGGCTTCCCCACTCAACTTCACCTACTCCAAATGTCTGTAATTGCAAATCCCTGCTCTGCCACTGCTGGCCAGCAAAGACCTGCTACACCACTGAGTCCTGCATCCGTGAAAGGGGAATAATGAGCCCCCATGCCTCACACAGCAAGGTGTTGACGGGCGAAGTCCCTAAGGAGGTTTATGACCATCCCGCGGCAGACAAATTATGGGTGCTCAGGAAGGTTTGCTGAATTAGATGAAATACTGACACAATATTCAGGCCACCTCCCCTGGGGGGTTTCCTTCTACAGATAGACTCTTATGGCTCCAGGAAGGGGTCTTCAATTGAGTGGCTCTAAATACAACACTGACCGATGTCTCCCTCCAAATCCAGTCCATCATCGCCTCTCACCTGGATTTTTCTAGCAGTCTCCTCACCGGTCTCAAAGCCTCCTCCAGAACCCTCTCCCATTCAGCCTCCCCGCAAGAACAGGGCAAACTCCCCAGAATGCATGTATGACCCTATCCCTCTCTGTAGAGAAATTTCAACAGGGCCACACTGCCCTGGAATAAAGTCCAAACCCCTGAGAAAGACTGCCTTGGCTGCAGCCAGCATCCCCTGACAACACCCCCTGCCCCCTCCCAAATCCAGGCAGCCCTGTTCCCTCTTCCCAGCCCATAACACCATCCTCTTCCCACCAGCAAGCTCTTCAAGATACTAATCCTCCTGACCCCCATCCCACCTCCCCTTATTCTAGCTCTTCAGTTCTAGACAACTGCCTCTTTCCACAAAAGCTTTACCTCTTGGGTAAACTTAAGTGACTGCTAGTCTTAGAATATTTGACACATGGTCTTTGACACATGGTCACAATATTTGCTGCATGAATGAATGAATGAATGAATGAATGAATATACATTTAAAATACTCCTCTGGGGCTCTCTGTCTGAGTTGGTCAGGGATGTATTCTGGTGATGCTGAAAGGGAGAAGTGCTCAGGCAAGACCGTGGGCTTCTCTATTGTCCTGCCAAGGTCAGCCTTGAATAAAAGCCAGCCCCCAGGACCCCCAAGGGGGCCAGGCCCTTCCAGCCTCAGAACCTGGGGTGAGAACTGCACCCTCCGCATCAAGGATCAACACAGCTGCCCCTCTGGACGGCAGGGCAAGCTGACTGCTCCTTAGCTAGAATGTAATACCAGGAGGACAGATCCTATATTGCCCGGCCACACGATTTCTGTAGTGTGGGACACATAGTAGGTGCTCCATACACACACTGGTTACCGAATAAGCGGCTCATGGGCCCAGCTGAAACGTGCCCAGAAGATGCACCACAGCCCTGCACTTCTCTCAGGTAATTACACCCTTGTCATACATGCAAATCCTTTGAAAAGAATTTCCCCTAAAACCACCAGGACCAAGGCTACTGCCTGCACAACTGCCTCGGGCACTGTCCCAGGGATGAGATGCTAGTGTCTGGAGGTGAATGCATGTGAGCCTCAATGGATTAGCAAAGGGAAAGCTGGGCCAAGGGAGAAGCCTTGTCCAAATGCCCTGGTTACTGATTAGCCAAACCGCAAAGCTTCTCTCCAAAGGGGAATCCGAGGAGCAATAAACCCCTTTGGAAGAAAGACCAAGTTAAATATCTCTCTAAGCCTGCAGTTTAAAAAGCCAGCAAGTTAGGTTTCTGGAGCCTTCCCTCAGACATTGTAGGGGAAGCACTGGGCCACAGAATGAGGGCCACTAATGTTTACAGCACCCCTACCTGTTTCCTACCCAAGAATCCTGCCAGAAGGAAGGGCTTGACCCCCTACCCCCCACCCAATTTCGCCCAGAAGTGAGGCCAGGGATCAAAGAGGTTAGGAGTTTTGCCCAAGGTCACAAAAAGAAGCTGCAAAGAAAAAGCTCTTTCTTTGCGCAACAGGTACAACCCTTTCCCTTCAAAGGTTAATGGCTGCTCCTGGCTAGGGAAAGTTCAGTCCGGCCGGCAGGGAGCCCTGGCCACCTTGGCAGCGCGCGGAGATCACACACCCCACTATGGAAGGCAAGCAGGTTTCAGGACGCGGTGCCCCGGCTCTGTGGCGAGTGTGAGCCAGAGGATGTGGAAAGGTCGGGCTTGGGGCTCGGCGGGCCGCTTCCCTTCCCGGTGGCCCCGCCTGTAGCCCCAGGAGACGCCGCCAACCGGGCGGGGGTCCTTCGAGCTGACCTGGGGGCGGGGGCCCTGACCCTTAATCCCATCACGGGGTCTCCGCTCTGAGAAGGCGCGCGGAAGGGAGCGAGGCCCGGCGGGGAGGGTGCGCCCCGAGGGCCCGGCGCGCCGCTCTCTCCACCGCCCCCGCTGCCCACAGGATCCCTTGGTCCTGGGCTCCGCCTCGCTGTGCAACCCCGCTCCTCAGTGCCCACCTCCGGCGCGGGCCTCCACCCGCACGGACGTACAGATGCTAGCAGCTCCAGGCTGGATACACCGGATCTCCAGCGATCCCCCAGCTCAGGCCACCAGATCTCCCCTTGGAATCTGCTCCCAAAGCTCGGACTAGCGGGGGGCAGAGGGGTCAGCCAGCTCCCAGCCTCCAATCACCGTCCACCGTCAGCCCCAGGCTGGGGAATCGAGTGGCACCGGAGGCCACTAGAGCCCGACCCACTCCCGAGATCGACTCCCTAATGTTCCGCTGGGCGGCGAGGGATCTATTGGCTGCCCGGCGCCGGATCTTCCCGCGGGATCCACTCCCAAGTCTCGGAAGACAGATTTCCTCCAGCTCCCAAAGCGGCATTCCCTTCTCCCCGCAGACCCAGAGCCCGGGGAGATCCGCTGGGTCCCCACCTCTTCCCCAGTCAACTTTGCCAACTTTTCTCCCTTGGCCTCAGGCGAGCAGAAACTTGCGGCCATCGCCCGCCGCCGCCCCCCAAGCCCCCTCTCTGCCCTGAGACCGAAGGCAGACGGCCGGCCCTAACCCCCGCGCCCGCCGCACAACCTACCGTGGAGCCGCCGCACCCAGCCCGCGCCACCGCCTGCCCGAAGCCCGCGGCACCTGCCCGCGCCGCTCGCGGCCCCGCGCAGCCTAGCCTGCTGGGGGCGGGGCCTCGGACAGGGACGCGCCCCCGTCGCCATGGGAACCGCGGCGGTGGCGCCTGCGCGGAGGCGTCCGGGGCGGAGCGCGTCCCCGGGCACCCAGGCTCGGCGGCGGGCTGAGGTGTCGGGGAAGGTCTGGCGGGTCAGAGGTCGCGAGTTCTGCCGGGACACTTCTCCCGGAAGTGCTCCCGACCCGGGAGCGCCGACCCCCGCAGCGCCCGACTCAGAACAAGCTCATGGTCTTAGCCTGCGATCCCGGAGCGACCCCTAGACTCCGGCCGGAATCCCCCGCCATGGACACAGACCTGTCACCGGATCTGCGCCCCCGAGAGCCTAGTGCAGCTCGGGGAACTCGGGAGGCGCCCGGTAAAGGCTCTCCGGTTGAATTCCTGGAGCTGTAGGCGCCGGCTCGGGAGCTAGAGGAGTCCGAGCGAAGTGCTGCCGCCCCCTCGCGGCCTGCGGGGGGACTTTTTACCCTGGGGCGCGGGGCCGGCGGGCGTGGCAGGGGAGTGCTCACCGTGCTGGGGCGCCTATTGTGTGCAACGCAAGTGCTGGAGTGGAAGGTTAGGAGTATGAAGACTTGTGGACAAATCTAGAGAGAATCGTGGAAAGTCGCGCCTACACAAGAAGTGCCTGCTTTGCTTTCCTTCACTCAATTTCATTCCATAGATCTTTTATTAAGCACCTATTGTGTGCAGGGGGCTGGGAACACAGTGGTGAAGAAACTGGCAAGGTCCAAGCTCTTGTGGAGCTTACAGACATTAATAATTGCACAGGTAAACTGAATTGCATTTGTAACACATGTTCCTAAGGAAACGTACGCAGCATGAATAACTGGCGGGCCTATAAAGTTAGAAAGAAACATCACTGATGAATGATACTGAATTGGATCCTGGGTCAGAAAAAAATGTTACAGAGATACTATTGAGACAATGGGTGACATTTTAATATGGTTTATATAATAATAAACATAAATGTGGTTTATATAAATTTATATATTAGATAGTATTATATCAATGTTCAGTTTTTGGATTTGATAGTTACATAGTGGTTGCACGAAAGAATGCCCTGTTCTTAGGAGACATATGCTAAACTTTTAGGGGTGACAGTTTATGTTTGCAGCCTACTCTCAAATGGTGGGGTGGATGAGAAGAGAGCGGGAAATTGAGAGAGTGCAAATGTGACAAAATATTAACAATTGGTGAATCTGAGTAAACAGTTTACAAGTGTTCATTCAAAATGAGTCATTCCTGCAACTTTTCTGTAAGTTTGAGAACCTTCCAAATAAAAAGGTAACAAGGATAAGAAAATTGTTAACTACATGTTTAATGAAAAGATCAAAATAACATATTGAACTTTAAATAAAAGTATCACCTGAAAAAAAAAGAAAAAACCACATTATGTGGTTTCGGAATTGGTGTAGAGATCTCTTGCCACACTTTGTATTGTCTGTCTTCTTCCTGATTCCCAGCAGGGCTTGGCACATAGTAATTGTTGAGTAAATACTGGGCTCGATAAATATTGGGTTAAATGCATGAATGATAAACAGCTGATAACATACCATCTGTCACCTCTCCTCCATAACATTATGGGAACTTGTTCTCTCCTCGGCAAATCTCGGTTAACCAGAATGTGCCAGTCTGTTTAACCAAATTGTTGCATATTTTCTCAGCTCCCCAGCTAACATAGTTCTCCACTTTGGCATCTCCTCTCTATCCCAGAACTTGAGCACCAGAGGAGAGAAGGCAGTCCTCCTCCAAACCCCAAACCCAGATGTGTCCCCAGCCCTGACCAGCCATCCCTCTTTGCCCCCCAAAATGCCCAGCCGAACCCATTGTCAGCTTTTCTGCACCTGTCAAGCTTTGAGGGAATCCAGAAGTGCCAAACTGCAATTCCCACAGTCCTCCTGGCTGCAGAGGGGGCAGGACTTCCTGGTTCAATCTCTTAGGCTGATTCCCTGTGCGGTCCTCTGCCTCCTCTTCCAGGTGAGAGGCTGCCAGCCAGCACACACCCAGAGATTATACCCTGATCAAGGAGGCGTCAGGTCGTACACTGTTTTCAGAGCCAACGCCCCCAGCCCCACTCCCTGTCCTGGCTTTTCTCCAACTGAGGATAGAGGGCAGTGTCACCCAGGGACTTTCCCAGAATCCCTTCTCTGTCATCTTCTGCCCCCTCCTCCTGGAAGTCTGTCCTGATTTGGCTGCCTGTTCTGACTCTGGCAGCTCTGTCCAATAGACCGTTCTGCAATGGTGGCGATGTTTTGCACCTGCGCTGTCCAACATCAGCCACACGTGACCACTGAGCACTTGAAATGGGGCCAATGGAACTGAGAAACTGAATTTTCAATTTTATTGAATTTTGATCAAATCTAAAGAGTCACACATGGTTAGGGCTACAATATTGAGTAGCTCTAGAGCTCAAACTCCTTGACAAAGACCATATTTATGTATTTTCATCAGTGCATATTTATCCATTGTGTTTCTCCTGTAATCGCTCTGCTTCTTGAGGGTAAGAGCCAGTATATTCTTTGAAATGTTTTCCCCTCAACACTGTGCCTTTGCCCATGCCATGCCCTGTCTGGAACACTTCACCTTCTACCTGCCCATCATCTGCAACAACTACATATCCTTCGGCTTTAACATCAGCTCCTCTGAGAAGCCCTCCCTGACTACCACACTGCAGTTTCTGAATCCTCTCCCCCTGACTAGAGCACTGATAGCACCGTAATAGAATTGCCCAGTTACCTCTCTGTCTCACTTTCTAGACTATGAGCTCCGTGGGAGCAGAGACTAGCATAGTAGTACCTGAAACAAAGTTGACAATAAATATTCAAGGATTTCAGTGTTGAATAAAATGTTTCCACATGATACAATCCAGTGCTTCATTCACAGTAACGATACTAATAAAAGTTGTCACTTACTGAGCCAAGAACTTTGCATGTGCTGTCTCATTAAACAACACAATCCTGTAAAAGATACTCTAATATTATCTCCTTTAGAGATGATGGCTCCAAAACTCAGAGAGGTTAAGCAAACTGCTTGAGGTCACACAGCTAGCATCCCAGTGTAGGTTCCCTAGAAAATAAGAGCATGAGGCAAAACTTACATGCTAATGCACTTTACTGGGGATATAATCCTAGCCCAAAAAAAGTGGAGGGCAAGAGAGTGTGAGGCTGGGAAGGAGGGAAGATGTGCCTTCCTGGGTTGGCCTGGCTGCTCAGGAAAACACAGGCGTTTGTTCCATCCCTCAGGGCGTCTCGGAGAAGCCACGTGAAATACTGCAGGGATGAAGGGCAAGACCTTCATGCGCTGCCAGGTCCCATCGCCTGTCTACCCCTAGGCAGAGTTGGGCCCCACTGCTCCTCACTTCTGGGCTGTGTTACCTGTGCCTCCGGGCAGCCGTGAGGGAAGGCAGTTCCACACCCAGAGCTTCACCCGAGTCTGCAAGGGGAGGTGCCCGAGGCCCTCCTCCCCATCCCACCCCACCCCCGAGTCCCCACTCCTCCTCCCCCTACGCCACTTGTCAAAGGTTTGGTCAGGACTGCTCGGATGACAGCTGGGGACGTTGGGAGACTGGACCACAACTCAGGTCACGTCACTGCAGGCTGGGCTGGCCAAGTGGCTGCAGCCACTGACCCAGGCCACCTGCAGGGGGAGTGAGAGGAGGCTGGATCCCGTCCAGTGCTGCTGGGTGGCCAGGAAGGACACGGCTGAGCACGCTGGGGGACATGCATTGGTCAAGCCCATGCAGCTCAAGAACATGGGAACAGCCAGAACAGATCCGGCTCAGACCAACTCCAAAGCCCTTCAACAAATAGTGATTGAAGGAAAAAACATGAATAACTACATACTGGATGAGTGGGGAAAACCCCTGGCAATCATCTACTCTGGACGCCCTCATTTTACAGACAGACAGAAGGAAAAATGGAGGCCCAGAGAGGCAAATGCTCTGAGTAGGTCCCACTGCTGGGAGGTGGCAAAGCTGAGACTTAAGCCCTGGTCTCAGGCTTCACTCACGTATTTTGCATTTGACTTACCGGACCGTCCTGCTTCCACTTGCACCAACTGGTCTGTGCTTGTTGGTCACGGCAGCATCCAGAGCATTACAGTGACACCTGTTCTCACCAGCCCAGCATCCATCCCCCATCCTCTGCTAACAGCTCCTCAGTGTTTCTCCTGGAAGCCACCCCATCCCCCACCTCCAGTCCGTGCAGTTCCAGTGGGTGAACCTCATGACATCCCAACTCAAATTTCCAATCTCTAAACTCTTAACCCCCAATCCCAAGGCACAGGACCTAGGTCTGGCCAATCAGAACATCCCATTGGCCACAGTGATTGGCTCATGGATGGATATGTGACTCAAGTTTGTCCAGTGAGAGTTCATCACAATATTTGCTGCAACTATGTGCAAAGAGGTGCCTACTTTTCTCTGTGGTTGCTTAAGCCTCAAAAGATCAGTTGGAACCACCAGAAGCCAATCCTGTGAGAGAGAATCTGCCTGAGACTGAAGCCAACCCTGCAGAAAACATAACTGAGAGTGGAAGAGAGAGGCCCTGAAGATACTGCTTGTTTTCCTGGATCCAGCTGTGCCTGAAGCTGTCCCCTAGAATTTTCCTTAAACCAATAGATTGCCCATTTCTACTTGAATCAGTTTGAGTTGCACTTCCATCACTTAGAGCAAAAGACAAGATAGGCACCTATTCTGTGCCAAGTCTTTTGCTGGATGCTGGGGATAAAGATTTTTTAGATACAGTGCCCACTTTCTGGAAATCTACAACCTGTAGCGGAGATCTTCAGGTTACAGAGAAATAGATAAGTCTATTCTGTGGACTAGAATTATGAAGGCAGAAAGGTAGCACAGTGGCAAGAATTTCAACACGTGGTGTTTAATTGTAGATCAGTTAATTCCTAGTCATACCTTGTACCCAGGAAACACTACACCCATGCCCCATCCTGATTTGGGACTGGAATTTTCCCCCTTTGCCACCAGCCCACTTAGAGCCCAGAATGAAAGACTGTTGATTTAAGGAACTGAGAAAGAACACACACACACACCTCAGACGAGATTATCACGCACCTGGGCTGGTTTGCCAACCTTTATGTTTCCGTCAAAGGGAAGGACACTTCCACGAGGTCACAGACGCATGTGCAGAGCTGGAGCCTGAGCAGAAGAGGTCACTTTGGACGTTCTTGGCCTGAAGTGCGGTGAGTCTAGAGGGAAGAGGCCTGGTCTAAGGCCAGGAGTGGGGAGAGAGCAAAGCATTGTCCAGAGGCCATAATGGGCATCAGGGGTCCATGAGCCCCTGACATTGCATACACTGTCGTGTGTGTGTGTGTGTATGCGTGTCCGTGCGTGTGTGCATGAAGCCTGCATAGGAAACACATCCGTAGTTCTAAATCATATTTTCAAAGGCATCCATCACCTCCAAAAGGTTAAGGTCCACGGGTGCAGGGCCCGGCCATCCGTTTGGACACGGGTGTCTTGCCTGTTCAGCCTCCATAACAAAGTGCCACACATGGGGTGGCTTACACACAACAGACGTGTATTTCCCACAGCTCTGGAGGCTGGGAAGTCCAAGATCAAGATGCCAGCGACTTTGGTGTCTGGTGAGAGCACACTTCCTAGTTCATAGACGGCCACCTTCTTGCTGCGCCCTTGCATGCAGAAGGGGTGAGGGGTTTCTCTGCGGTCTCTTTTTTTTTTCTCTTATTATTTTTTAATATAATTTATTTTATTATCATTAATCTACAATTACATGTGCAATATTACGGTTTTAAACTACCCCTTATCAGGTCCCCCCCACCAACCCCATTACAGTCACTGTCCATCAGCGTAGTGAGATGCTATAGAATCACTACTTGTCTTCTCTGAGTCGTACAGCCCTCCCCGTGCCCCCCCAACATTACATCTGCTAATCATAATGCCCCTTTTTCCCTCTTATCCCTCCCTTCCCGCCCATTTTCCCCAGTCCCTTTCCCTTTGGTAACTATCAGTCCGTTCTTGGGTTCTGTGAGTCTGCTGCGGTCTCTTTTATAAGGGCACCAATCCAGCGCATGAGAGCTCCTCTCTCATGACCTCCGCACTTCCCCAAGGCCCCACGTCCTCATACTGTCACCACCGTGGTTAGGATTTCAACATGTGAATTTGGGGGGTGCACAAACATTGAGTCTACTGCAGTGAGGCTTGGAGCCATGACATTGCATGATTTGACCCAGCTCCCACAGACAGCTTGTAACAGAGCCTGGAATAGAACGAGAGATCCAGCTCTCCTGGCTGTGCAGCTGGGAGCAGGAGACTCCCGGCCGACCTGCCCGTCTTCACATCTCTTGGTGCCCCTCCTCTGGGCTTGTCCCCCAGCATCACCCTGGGCTTTCTCTTGGCGTGGAGATGTGCCCGTCTGCATCTGTTGGCAAAATACACATCTCTGGCTCCACTTAGGCTACATCACACTCAGATACCTCCCCTCCCGTGGCAAAGCTGCTCCTCCCGCAGCATCCCCTTACCAGTGATGGCGGCTACCCGTGTCAAGGTCAAAAGCCCCACAGGCATCCTGGCCTCAGTCCCACATACTCCAAGTGCAATCCTTCAGCAAATCCTGCTGGCTTGACCTTGGGCCTTCAACATAGATCCAGGACCCGACCACTCCTTTCCCCTGCCCTCCCTCTCTGCCCCCCATCCCATCCACTGTTGTTCCTCCACGGACGGGCTGAAGTTGCCTTGAGTCCCTTGCTCTCCTTTCCCCCGATTCTCCGCCCAGCAGCCGGAGTGATCCTTTCGAAACACAAGACAGGTCGCGTCACACCCCTGCTCGAGACCACTGCAGACTCCACATCCCACTCAGAAGTTAAAAGCCAAAGACCTTCTTTGCCTACGTGACCCCCTGCTCACCCCCGTCCTCATTGTTTCCAGTCACCTGGACCTCTCTGCGTCCTCAATGTGCCACACACGCACTTACCACAAGGCCTTTGCCCCGGGTCCCCCTCTGCCTGGCTATTCCTCCCCCACAAGTCCACAAGGCTGCTCCCCTGCCTCAGCTGTTGCTCACAGGCCGCCTTCTCATGAGGTTCTCCACGATTTCCCGCGGTCACTGGGCATCTCCCTTCCCTGCTTCCTTTTTCTCTGTGGCCCTTACTAAGATCTGGCATCTTATATATTGACCTGTTTCTTTACTGTCTGTCTCCCACCAGACTGTAACGTCCAGGAGGACAGTGTTGTCTGTTTTCCTCACTGCTAAATCCCCAGCCCCTAGAACAGTCCCTGGAACGTAGAGACGCAATCTGTATTTGTTGGATGGGTGAATGGATGGACTGTTGGTCTGTGTTGCCCACAGAACCTGAAGCTTCTTGAAGGGTAGGAACTATGCTCTGTTCGCTGCTGTACCGTAAGAGTCCCAGAGGGCTGGGCACATACAAGTTGGTTGAATGAATGAATGATCAACCCCTTCAGCTGATAACTGAGGATGAGAAGCAAGGAGAAGAAAGGGATCGGGCTGTAGGGGTATACCAAGGCGCAAGCAGCCAGCTCTTAACTCCCCAGTCTGAGTTCTCTGCCTGCCATGGCTCACCGGCTCCCTCGGGGCCACGCATGCTCCCTGGCAGGAGCAGGTGGGAGGGCAGCCCAGAAACCTGCTGGGGTATCTGACTTTTAAAACAAACCCCTTAATATCCCTTTGAGCTTAGGGCCCAAGATCGGGAGCCTGATTCCCGGAGTTTGAGTCCCCATTCCACCATTCACTTCCTGAGACTCCCTTTGTCCTCTGTGAAATGGGAAGTCTGATGCTAACAGTACTTATGATTGGGTAGCCGTGAGGCATAAATGAATGAAGGCCCTGAATGCGTTTTAAAGGGGCCTTGGTGAGCGCTCACGAATTGTCAGCTGCCCTTGACAGTTAAATGTTGAGCTGGAGGAAAAAATATGTAGTCCCTTTCAAGCTTCCCTTAGGTGGATTCCAGCTAATGGGAGCCTGGCCGGATGTGGTTTCGGGTTATAATGCCTCATTTAGGTTTCTGGGCACCCGGACAGTCGGTGGGATTTTCCCAGGTGACATTCAGCACATTATCTGGAGAACAAAACTCTTTTCAAGGTCAGAAACACCCGGAGAGCCGCCAGGCGGCCGGAGAGAAGCAAACTCACGGGCCTCGGTCCGCTCCGGGCTGCCCGGCTTCCTGGCTGGAATTACACCCCTCGGATTCCTTCCAACCCCAAAGGAGAGGCTGATTTTGGTGTAGGGGAAAAAAATCCATCCTTCCTTACTCAAGGGGCCACATCTCGCTTGCTGGCTAGCAGCCATGAGGTGTTTCTAATCCTGGGAATAAAAGGGCTATGTAATGTAACCCTGAGCTGCCTGGCCAGGCTTCTCTCGCTCTCCTCCTGCAACGCACACATGCATTTTGTCCCCTTGAACCTTCAAAACAACCACACCCCCATTCTCCAGACAGATGAGGTGACCTCCCCAAGGCCACAACGCTGGGAAGGAGAGGTTGTGGTCTGTCTGGTTCTGCCACATTGCCAATTGAACCCGACTATGCCTACCCCCTGGGATTTCTAATCTGCTTTTCCAGATGGAGAAACTGAGGCCCGGGGCAATGGGGCAACTTGCCCCAGGTCACACAGCTGGGAGATGGTAGGGTGACCAGCCAGCCTCCAAGCCCAGGATTCCTGCCACATTTAAAGCACTGGCCCAGCTTAGAGTCCCAAAACGAAAGCCAAGACTGAAGAGCTCGGGTCCTGGAATGACAGCTGGGTGCCCTTGGCTGGGTTGACAGCTCAGGTGCTTCTGACCCTGGGTGCCCGTGGGCTGGCTCTGCCTTTCTGGGCCTCATCTCTGGTTATAAGTGACCTGGGTGGCTATTAGCAAACCACCTGCCTGCCTCAGCCTCCCCGTCCAACCACCTCTATTACTGCTTAGGTCAGACTGGACTTTAATAAATCAACTTGCTTTTCATTCAAATACATTTTAATTTTAAATAACCCATATCATCACCACCACCACCATCCCCATCACCACCATCCCCATCACTATCACCACCACAACCATTGTCATGACTATTGAGGGCCTACTGTGTGCAGGGCACTCCACAAAGCACCTTCTATACACCTTCTAATCTCCCAAGCACCCACAAGACAGATATCAGTAATGGCTTGTTTTACAGAGGAAGGAACTGAGGCTCAGAGAGAGTAAGTGATTTGCCCGAGGTCACACAGCCAATACAGTAAGATCCAGAAATTGAACCTCTCTGATCTCAAAGCCTGTATGCCCCCCGGAGTGAAAGCATTTAATTGGGCTGGATATGGTTGGGACATTGGTTTGTACCTGGGACCACAGGGGTTGGTCTCAGAGCAGGAGAAATAAAATTATTTGGAATAAGGAATAAGGGAGATGATTATCTCCAGGCCAGAGGATCTTTCTTGGCCTCATGGGGGGAGCAGCTGCCCCGAGCAGAGAGGGACAGGTACATAGCCCTGCCTCAGAAGAAAGCCAAGAGCTGGGAAGAGGAAAATAGTGGGAAGACTGGAGGTTGGGGCTGAAGGAAGCCGAGAAAATAGACGGGAAAATAGCATGGTAAAGTGCAAGAGTTTTAGAC
This sequence comes from Smutsia gigantea, assembly GCA_032199065.1. NCBI lineage: Eukaryota > Metazoa > Chordata > Mammalia > Pholidota > Manidae > Smutsia > Smutsia gigantea. The sequence goes on along the minus strand of JAVSCE010022533.1, from coordinate 114,756 downwards.
AGATCTAGTTCAAGTACTGGTGTCCCATATCTCAGCTGTAAACCCTGGGGAGGTGCCTAAGAAACCACCTAGAACAGTATCCAGCCCACAGCAGGTGGACGATGCATTACAAGCATTTCCCTGGGGCTTTCAAGTACAGCTGCTCAGGCAGAAGACCTAGGACCACATCCCTTTCTAACCATGCCCTTGGACGGAGGTGCCTGCCCCTCTCTCAGCCTGATACACAGGCCAAGAGTGGGCTTTCCTCCTCTCAACCAAGACGCACTCCCTCTCTAGTCCTCTGGGCTTGCGGCTGAGGAGTTACAAGGCATATGAGTTGTGTGATGCATATTACAGTTGACCCTTGAACAAAGCAGGGGTTAGGTGCACCAATCCCCACGCTGTTAAAAATTCATGTATAACTTTTGACTCCCCCAAAATATAACTACTGATCACCTGCTGTTGACCAGAAGTCTTACCAATAACAAAAACAGAAGACAAAGACATATTTTGTATGTTATAGGTATTAAATACTGCACTCTTACAATAAAGTAGGCTAGAGAAAAGAAAATGTGTTTTCAAGTTGTTGCAAATCTTCAAAACATTTTCCAATATATTTATGGAAAAAAAAATCTGTGTATAAATGGACTGCTTCTAGGGAACTCAGATGGAATAAGTGTACATACAAGCAACATGAACCAACCCTAAAAACATCATGCCTAGTGCTCAAAGTAGGAAGCAGAATGCAACATATCAAAGAAAGCCATTTACATAAATGGAAAACATACCCATACTGAACAATATTGATTTTGCATAACTACCTCCAAACAAAAAGACACACATTAAGTAATTAAAACGGTCAGTGATTGAGAGGAGTTAGCTAATGAACAGGATGGCTGCTGGAAACACAGCATCTGTGTGTGATTTAGAAAAAGCTGGCCCCTCTGGGTAGAAGCAGCCCTTTTGGACAGTGCAAGGCTTGATGGGCTGAGAGAATGAATGAATGTACAAAGGAATGAATTAATGAAACACGAGAGGGACCTTGCGTGGGTCAGTACCCATGATGTCACCTGAGGAGTGGGGGGTGTTCAAAGGTCAGTTTAAACACTAACATTTATTCTAAGATTTGAGGTTTCTACTTCTGGGACTTGTTAGGTACATCCCACTGCCCCCCCCCCCAGAGTTGTTAACACCTCCCATTCCATCAGCGGAGGAAAGGAGGCTGGTGCGACCAGAGCCTTTGCCGGGGGGACCCCTTCACCAGCCCATTTCTTTCCTTCCAAGCAGCCTCCCCACTCACTTTGCCTGTTGACTCCTAGGTTACCAACATCCCTGATGGAGGGCAGCGTGTGGGCAGCTCTGGAACTTTCCCTTACCTGCATCTCGGCCCTCAGCCTCATCTCCCCTGTCTGGTTCCAGACCCCCACCTTCTCCTTTGGAGTCCTCACCTACTGCTCCTGGTCTCAAGGTAACAGCTGGAACCAGAGTTGTGGGACCTTCAGGTCCCTGGGTGACATTCCTGACTCTGCCTGGAAGGTAAGATCTGGGGCTCGTCACTTTACTGGGCCTCAGGAGCACCATCAAACCCACCAGAACCAAAAACAGAAAAAGCCAAGTTCTGGTCCTCTGCTGTCAACCTCTGACTCTGTAGGTGTGGGGTGGGGTCTGCATTTTAGCAAACACCAGGAAGATTCTAGAGGCAGCTGCCGGCCCATATAGAGCTTTTGCACGAACTAGGAAAAGGTGCCTCTTCTGGACACTACACTGCCATCTACCGGAAAATCATGTAATCAATATGCAAATCTATGATGATCTAGAATTGTGCAGTGTACAGCCTGCACACCCCTAGCTATCCACCCTCTAAGCATAACCAGATTTGAAAACCACAGCTAAGGTGTGGAAAATCTCTTTCATGATGCACATTACCAAATTCAACAGTGCGTACAATAGGTCAGGAATCCCAGTCCAGCACCTCTAAGGAAGATTACACAGCCTTTAAAACATTATCACCAAGGTGCCTCTCTTGGTGACCCTGTCATCCAGCAGGGAGCTCTGTAAAGGTAGAGTATGCTGGTTGTAAATCTGGATCTTAATTCTGGATTTACCACCTCATTAGCTGTGTGCTCTGAGGCAAATGACTCCACATCCTTGGACCTGTTTGTTTGTATGTAAAACGGGGGTAATAATAGCACAGACCTCAGTGGGATTTTGAGGACTCAGTAGCTGGCCAATGAGCAGGGAGAGCATACACCTGCCCCCACCCCGGAAAACACCATCCCTCTTTCTTCCTGGCAGGTCTCAGCTGCAATTCTCCTTGGAGGATGGCTCCTGTTGGCCTTCAACGCAATTTTCCTCCTGTCCTGGGCTTTGGCCCCCAAAGGGCTTTGCCCTAGGAGGAACAGCGGCCCCAGGCCAGGGGTGCAGATAGCAGCAGGTAAACCCACTGTTACAGAGTAAGCATTCTAGATGTATTTTTAGAATGAATGGATGACAAACCTGTGAACAGCAGAGTTTGGCCTCCCGTGTCGAGTCTCAGAGATAACCCCTAAGATTGTAGACTATTCCTGGTCCTTTAGCAAGCCAGAAATGGGGCAGAGGGCATGGCAACCGTAACATCACCCTCTCATGCCCCTTAGCGAACCCAGTCCTAACAGTCTAGCCCTGTTTCTCTCTCACCCATCCACGTTGCATCATCTTTGCTGGGGCCACAGTACGCAGCTGGGCAGGTTGTGCACTGCACAGGGGGGCCCAGCTGAAGAGATGCTGAAATCTAGCCTAGGCTCCAACCTGCTAAGCGGTGAAACTGCAGAGCTGCAATTGCCCCGAGGATTCCTTTTCACTAATTCACACAATCTCTGGAGGGTCTCGCCCAGGCTTTGCAACCCTCATTCAACCAGTTCTCCACCATCTCTCACCTGGATGAGAGCCATAACCACCTGTGTCTCTGCTGCCACCTTTGTCCCCTAGTCTGTTTGCCACCCACTGGCTGAACTGGTCCTGTTGAAACTGAAGTCAGATCATGCTACTCGGACTGTTTTATCCACTCTCCAGAGATTTCTTGTTACACTCAGGGTAAAGATCCAAACTCCTTGTCGTGGCTGCTAAGCCTCTGCCTGACTAAACCCTTGTTCCCTCAAGGACCTCACCTCTTACCCTTCTGCCAGGCTCCATGTGCTCCAGCCACGCTGGTTGCCTTTCTGCTGCTCCTACACACACTCGTTCCTTCTGCCTGGAATTCTCTTTTCTCAGATTTGCACGCGTCTTGCTCCCCTACCCCATTAAAGGCTCTGCTCCAATATCACTGCCTCAGGGAGATCTTCCATGACCTCTAGGTAAGGAAGCTTCTTTCTCCTTACCTTGCTTTATATTTTTCATGGCAGTTATTTGTCTGAAGTCTCTGCCTGCTTGATTATTGTCCATCTCTCTCCACTAGAACATCAGCCCCTTAAAGACAAGGACATGTCTGCCTTGATATCACTAGCATCTAGCAATTTGCACATAATAGATGCTCACTGAAAAATCTGTGGAACCCATGGCTGGATATATACAGTCCTTGCAGTGTCTAGTGGGGGTGGGGTGCATCAGGCAATGACAACTCAGCGGATATTGGACGTGACAGTGTTGAGCACAGGATGCAAGAAAGAACTCTCGGAGGGTGGAGGGTGGAAGGTGTTAAGGAAGCCTTCCTGAAGAGGTTCCAGCCGAGTCTGGATGTATGAGTGGGAGCCAGCCAAATGCAGAAGGGCCTTTCAGGCGATAAGTACATCACGGGCAAAGGCTTGGAGAAAAGCGAGCAAGGCATATGCGGGGAACTACAAGTAGACCAGTGTAGCTGAAGGGCAGCAAGGGAGGCTGGGGGGTCATGTGATTCTTCTGCACTGGGAGGGCCTTGAAGGTGAGAAGGTGTCGGGTTCATTTCCTAATATCATCAGTGCCGAGCACAGCACCTCCATCAGTTTTGATCTATGAATGCAAGGATGGGTGGGTGGGTTGGTGAATGGATGAATGAGCGGGTGGGTAAGTGGGCAGATGAACTGGTGGATGGATCAATGAATATATTAAGAGATGGCTAGATGGAGGGATGGGTGGGTAAACAGGAGGGTGGATGACCGAGTTCTGGGTCGGAAAGCCAGCCCGGAGCCCCTTGACTAACACACTGGTTTTCCTTCCTACTCTCTCAGCCACTGCCACCATGGTGGGCCTGCTGGTCTTCCCAATAAGCCTGGCCTCCCCATTTGCCAAGGAAGCCTGCGGAACCTCCTCTGTATACCACGGTGGGCAGTGCCAGCTGGGCTGGGGCTATGGGACTGCCGTCCTCAGTGCCGTCTTGGCCAGCCTCCTGCCCATGATTCAGTTTCCCAGCAAGACCAAGGTCCAGGGGAGGCCCATCCTCTTCTCCAGCAACACTGAGAAAACCATCACAGTCCCAGAAATAAGCAAATAAAAGTTCCCCATGGGGAGAAAAAAGAGCCAATGCTAGAGTTGTATGAAGTCACCATGTACCCAGATTAAAATCCCACCTCTTCTGTCTCCTTTGCTGTGACCTCAGGCAAGCCACTTCACCTCAGTGGATTCTTCTGTAAAACGTGGGGTGAAACAATGCCTGCTTCACAGAGTTGCTTGGAGAACTTGAGATGCTCTGTGTACATGGAACACTTAGCACAAGGTTGAGCGACTGTACTCAGTAAATTTTAGGTACCATTATTATAATGACTGCCTCACAGTGGTGGGAACTGAACCTGCTCCTGAAAAGTGCCCAGGGCAGTTCTGAGGCCGCATTGTCACTCAGATACTACGTTTTTTAATGGACATGTGCATATCCTCTCTCTCCCCTTTTTTAAATTTTGGTATCATTAATATACAATCACATGAGCAACATTGTGGTTACTAGATTCCCCCCATTATCAAATCTCCACCACATACCCCATTGCAGTCACTGTCCATCAGCATAGTAAGATGCTGTAGAGTCACTACTTGTCTTCTCTGTGCTATACTGCCTTCCCCGTGCCCCGCACCCTACATTATGTCTGCTAATGGTAATGCCCCTTTTTCCCCTTCTCCGTCCCTCCCCACCCGTCCCCTTTGGTAACTATTAGTCCCTTCTTGGGTTCTGTGAGTCTGCTGCTGCTTTGTACCTTCAGTTTTGCTTTATTCTTATACACCACAGATGAGTGAAATCATTTGATACTTGTCTTTCTCCACTGGCTTATTTCATTGAGCATAATACCCTCCAGCTCCATCCATGTTGCTGCAAATTGTAGGATTTGTTTTCTTCTTATGGCTGAATAATATTCCATTGTGTATATGTACCACATCTTCTTTATCCATTCATCTACTGATGGTCACTTAGGTTGCTTCCATTTCTTGGCTATTGTAAATAGTGCTGCGATAAACATAAGCGTATGTATGTCTTTTTCAAACCGGGCTTCTGCATTCTTAGGGTAAATTCCTAGGAGTGGAACTCCTGGGTCAAATGGAATTTCTATTTTGAGTTTTTTGAGGAACCTCCATACTGCTTTCCACAATGGTTGAACTAGTTTACATTCCCACCAGCAGTGAAGGAGGGTTCCCTTTTCTCCACATCCTCACCAGCACTTGTTGTTCATTCTCCCCTCTATTTTTATAACTCCTCTTTCCTAGTAGAATTTGAAAACTATTCTTTCTCCAATCAGACAGTTACTGAGTGCCGATTGTCTACAAGAGTATGTGCAGTGTTGGGGTGGGGATGGGCAAAGGCAGGGAGGACCTGACCCGCCCCTCCATACAAGTCATTCCACCTGTACGGGAATGTCACTGTGATTTGGGGAACAGGAAATGGCAGCCATGAATGGGAATCATGGATGTCGACAGAGATGAGCTGATGGTCTCTGCGATGGGCTAAGAGGTGAGCTGTCTCAGCAGGGGATACTGACAGGTGACAACTTAGACGTATGTTCCCGGTTCAATGGCTGACCATCCGGGGACCCCTCTTGTTCACTAGATCTTGGGGGGTGAGGTAAAATGCTTGCAAAAATGGCCTCAATTATTTCTGTGCCTGTATCCATAGCCCTGTTCAATGTCACTTTTTCAGAGCCATCCATGAAAAGGTAGAGTTTATTTCCTCACCCTTTGAATCTGAGCTCAGCCATGTGACTTACTCTGACCTACAGAAGACACAGAAATTACTTCATGCCAATTCCCAGCATAGGTCTGTACTTCCGCTTGCTTTCTTGGAAACTGTCATCATGGCCATGCAAACAAGTCTGAGATAGCCTGCTGCAGGATGAGGGACACATGGCCCAGTTTTCCCCACTGCGCTGTCCGACAGCCAGCCAACTGTCAGGCAGAGTTGCCTAGCTGGCTCTCAGCTGACCAAAGACACAGCAAGAAGTTGGGTTGAGACCAGAAGTATCTCCCAGCTGAACCCAGCCCATACTGTTGACCCACAAGATCACAATCTAAATAAACCACTACTAAGCTTAAACCAAGGTGGTTTGTGACACAACATTACTCCTGGTAACAGCTAACTGATACAAGGGGTGACGAGCAATTCACCTGCCCTGAGCTTTCTGGGGGAAAGACCAGGAAGCTCCCATGAGACTCTGTCCCCATCTGGGTCTCTCTCACAAATGAAGTGGAGTTGGGAGGACACACTCTTCAGAAGCAAACATTTCTTTCTTTCCAATTCAAAAAATTCATCCAAACACAAATACCAAAAATAACCCAGGTTCACACATTTGTTTATATATATCTTCTCTGTATAGACACAACTCTTCAGTAAACAATTACAAGATATGTGCAACACTGAGAAAAGGAGGGCACTCCCGAGACAGAATGACTCCCGCACATTCGATTCCAGGCCACAAGGACACACACAAGGTATGGACACCCGGATAAGCAGAGTAAGCTGAGTGAATGTGCGTTACTCCCAATCACAACCACAGACGCTTCTCTGGAACACCACAAAAGGGAGCGGAGGAGAGATCTTGTGCTCTACTTTGTGACTAGTCTGTCAAGAAAATAAATAAGAATTAGAAGGTCTAGGACCTGGGTCTTGCTGAAATAACATCCTCTGTCACGAACAGCTAAGTGGCAAAATAAAGTATCTGGAGGGAATTCTGCACTTTTTTTTTTCTCATCTTGGGAAGTTGGGGGACCAGGGCAAGGGGATGCAACTTCTCACAGAATGCTCTTTGGAAGCAGGGACCCTCTAGGCTCCATCCATCACGCCTGAGAGGCCCCACCTGGAAGTTGGGGGCTCAGACGGAGGCGTGTGACCAGAGGAAGAACCTCCCCGAGTGCGCAGGGAGGGATTTCTCCCTGTCCCAGTTCAGGGCAGGAGGACTAACACGGCCTCTCTGTGAATGCATCAGTGTGCTTATGAGTCTCCTCCCCTCTCCAAAATCCGACCCACCCTGCCCAGGAAGAGCATTCCTCCTGGACGCCCAGGTTCTCCCGATTCCGGTGCACTGTCAGAACAGAGAAGCTGGGAGCACTGCCCTATGCCGGGACAGGCAGGCAGCGTGGGCCAGCAAGCCTGGGGTCTGCTTGGGGATGGGCGACCCTTTGTGTGAGGACGAGGAGGGGACCTCTTCCAGACCTAGCTGTGACCCTGGCGCCAGCTGTCAGCAGATGTTTCTCAAGGAAAACACAGGCCACACTCTGCTTTGGCCGGCCTCTGTCTTCCTTGTTCTCCTTTGTCCTGAGTGAGCAAGGGCGCTTAGGGAAGCCAGCCTCCCTGAAAGCGGCCTTCGCCAACACATCTTTGAGGCTTCTGGAGCCCCAGACCCATGTGTGGAAGGAGAAGAGGGGTCTTCCCGAGGAAAAGAGACAGGGATGTGGACTCTGCCCTACCCAGGGGCTCGGGCAGGACCCAGGGAGGCCTTGGGATGCTTCTCGGGTTCCATCACCCTTGCAGGAAGATGCCTTTCTCGAAAAGAAGAAAAGAAGTCACTCCTGGGGTCAGGCAGAGGGGAAAAAAACGAGAGTAAAACAAATGGGATTGTGGACCCCAAGTAGATCCAGGGAGTCCTGTGTGCCTTTTCTAAATAGGAGGAAGCCTCAGGACACAGGCGGCTGAGGTATAAAGTAAGTGGGGAGGGAGATCCATTTGCAGCCCCTCCTCTAAGCTAGTGGTTCTCAAATTGGGACATTTGGCAACGTCCGGAGACATTTTGGGATGTCACAGTTGGCGTGGGGAGAAGGTGCTCCTGGAACCTGGGGGTGGGAGGAGGCCAGAGACGCTGCTTGGCACCCTACAATACCCAGAACATCCTCCATCAAAAAGGAACTGTTCAGCCCAAATGGCAATAGTGCTGAGGTGCAGAAACTTCTCCATGCCAATCTTCTACCATGTTCTAGAATACCTCCAAAGGCCCCTTTCAGTGTATAGAGGTAGCCCCACAGGGCTCTCCTACACTGATTTCCAAAAAATCCCCTCACCGAGTCTCATCTGACAAGACAGTTTGGAGGGGTGGGGGAGAGAAGAGAGAGGCCACCTGGGGGCCACCAACAGAGCTGTTCTCTCCGTCCACCATCAACCCCAACTCCCGCAAGGGAGAAATCCAGGCTTGGGCGATCTTTGGTCAAACAGGAAAACGTAAGGCTGAACGGAAGGGGCAACCCCTCGATCCCACCTGCCCAGCGGCCAAAGTTGGGATGGTTTCTCTTTGCACAGAAGCCCATGCTCATGAACAGACACCAGGTCCTGGCTCCTGAGGAGGCCAGGAGGAAAAGCAGGCAGGACAGACGGGTGGTGGATGCTTCCTGGGCTTGGTGGTCCTCATTTGTTCTCAATCAGAGTCTGCACCTTGTACACGAGGTCCCGGGCCAGCTTCAGGACCTGCTTGGTGTTGTGTCGCTCAGCCATTTCTGAAAGAGCAAAAGGCAAGATCTCATGGGCCTCCTTCTGAATGCGTCCTGGGGACATACACCCAGATCCTGGCAGGGACTGGGGGACATCCCATCATCATCATCTGGCGTCATCCCCAGAGAGGCTCTGCAGGCAGGCACCTTGGGGAAGACCTGTTATCTCTGGACCTCAGTCTCCTCATCTGTACAATGGGGATTGTAACAGTGCCTACTTCACAACGAGATGATGTTGGTTCACGACATGTGCCTAAAACACGTCTGGTCTTCCCAACTCCTACAAACACAAGGACTGGGAACTTTGTAAGAAAGCAATGCTGGGCACACAGTAGATGCCTAAACATATGAAAGGAAGGAAAAAAGTGGAAGGAGAGGGGAGGGGTGGAGGGAAAAGCAAAAAATACTTTATCAACAGCTGCACAAAAGGATCATATCTAAAAACAGAACTGATCCTAGACCTAGACATTTATCAGGAAGAAATCATTTAGTAGGGGAGAAAAGGACAAAGACCATCATCCCCAAACTGGGTCCTGGGATACCCCAGGGTGCCACTGTGAACTGATGGATATTTTGAGGGAAACACAGCAGCCCTCCACATCTGCTGCACACCATATAAGCTGGTAGAAGGAGTTCACAGATTGTACTACATTCCTATCCATGACTTTGTATCTTTGCAAAGCTAGGTTTTCAGCAAGGGTTGCTCTGATAAAAAGCAAGTACTTTGTAACAATTGCTGTGGGAAAGGAAATGAAGCAAGGTGGTAGGGTCCGCTCTGATTCCAGGGTCTGACAAGCTGTGCAAAGCCCAACAGGTACACATATCCTGTTAGTAACTGTACCTATTTAACAATGAAATAAAAGTATTGTTTCCCTTAGACTCATAAGCACAGAGAACAGACTGGTGGCTGCCATAGGCAAGCGGGTGGAGAGGTGGGCAAAAGAGTTGAAGGGGAAAAAAAATGAGTGAGCATGTTTGGTATGTTGATCTGATGATGGTCACATGAGCGCACACACGTGTCAGAATTCATCAAGATCTGGGCATTTTACTGTATGTATCTCAAAAAAATTCATTTACAAAAATATTGTTTTTTTGAGTTAGATATATCATTTTCTCAAATGGCCGCTATGTTAGGATATAAATAGTTACTAAATGGTCTGGACCTAACTACTGGCTGGGTGGAACTTTTGGCTTGTGTTTGTTGAGAAAATTTCATAGAGACACCAGGGGTACCGTGAACTGAGGAAGTCTGAGAAGCCCTACACTCAGACAGTAACTGCTTTGGTATCTCGGTCACAGCCTCAAACTGGAACAACCTAGGTCCCCAACAATAGGGGATGGTTCAGTGTGTTATGGACAATCACTTGAGGTATATTCTGCAGCCTTTTAAAAAATGATTACATGGAAGACAGTTATTCAAATATTAAGTGGAAAAATATTAGATAGAACTGGATTCTGTGACGGTAACAAATAGGTGACTGTATTTGTATGTGGAAAAGACTGGACGGAAACAAAACTTTTTTAACTGAACCTATTAAATGCAATGGGGTTTCCTGTATGGAATGCTTGAACAGAAAAAGGACATCAGTTAAAAACCACGTGAAATCAAATTATGTCTGTAGTTAATAGTAATGTACCAATGTTAATTTCTTAGTTGTGACAAGTGTGCAAGGATTAGGTGACACAGTGACAGCAGGGGCGGCTGGGCACAGGGTATCAGGAACTCTCTGTACTAACTTTGCAACTTTTCTGTAAATATACATTTATTCCAAAATAAAAAGCTTATTTAAAAGAGAAAAATAATGTTTCTGCAGTGAGGTGACAGGTGGCTTTTTCTGCTTTTGCCTTTTCAAAAACCTTCTTTAGTTAAAAAAAAATGTGAATACAGACAATAGTAGCAATAGCTTGCAGCTATGGGGCCCCTCATGTGAACTAGGTATCATGTGATGGGCTTTATCCAGGCTGTCTCATTTAATCCTCTTGACATCTAGGTGACGGAGAGATTAGAACCATTTTATCCCCAAGGAATCTGAAGGCCAGAGACCTGGAGTCACTTGCCCAAGGGCACACAGCTCCTGAGCGGCAAGGCTGGGATCAGAATCCATACCTGTCTAATTTCAAAGCCCGTGCCTTTTTCCATTTCACCTGCCTCCCTGTACCTGCTTTTCTTATCAACCCTCAGGAGACACGTTCACCCCACTTCTCAGAGGAGGAAGCAAATGCTTAGAGATAAGGGAAGTGACCTGTCCATGGGCACAGCTGGTTAGTGGCAGAGCCAGGTTTGCCCCAAGCCTGATTTCAACACCCAGATCTCAAGGATCTGCTTTCAGCCAGATCCCTGAGAACAATGCATTCTCGGCATTACAGATGTCAACTCATCCACCTGGAAATAGACATAAGAAGCGGGTAAAACGCCCTCCATCCCCTTCACTGTGCGTCAATCTCAGTGAATCCCCTCCTCTGATGCCCCAGGAAGCCCGCGCCCCTAGGTGAGACCCTGGTCATGAGGGTACCATTAAAGAATTTGATGATGTCTGTGAAATCCATGTTGTTCTCCAAGATGATGTCACGGTAGACCTCCACCAGAGCCAGCGCGATGAACAGGACATAGTGGGCGGACGAGACGTGTTTGGCTGCCCAGATGGTCTCCCAGACGGAGAAGACATCGTCATAGATGAGTTCTGCCAAGACATCAACACATCAACACGCACATGCATGGGGAGTCAGCCACAGAGCTCGGGTGCAGCCCGGCCCCTGGGAAAATCCCAGGCCAGCTGTGCTCTGTGCTTCTGTCATGGGGCAGCAGACAGCAAGGAGGCGGGAGACCAGGACTCTGTGATTTGGCCATCGGAAGCCTCCGTTTTCCCCATCTGTAGAACAGGCTATGCAACGAGGTAGGTTGTAAATTTCCAGCTGGGACATTCTGGAAGCGGAGGAACTGAGCATGTACAGTTTACACTGACCCGTCCCTGCCCTGTCCCTTGACCACTGTCCCCCTCTCTCCCTACACCCTCCCTTCTCCCTTAGCTTCCGCAGGGCTATCTCCACTCCCCCTGCACATAGGCAAGGCTGACTGCTGCTTCTGGGTTTAAAAAAGAGATAGAAGAACACAATGATGATGACGAGCAAGGCTTCCATTGTCCAACAAACTCCGTCTGAATCCTAGCTTCATCACATACTCGCAAGGCGGACTTAGGCTAGTTATTTCCCTCCACAAGCCTCTCTCTTTCCATATCTTTAAATGGGGTGATGCCAGTCATGGTAATGGACTGAAAGACAGCACACAGAAACGGCTCGCCACAGTGCCTGGGACTTAGTAAGCGCCTCCATACAGGTCAGATGTTATAATTAGCACCATCCTAAATTTGCACAACAGCAATGTCCTATGTTATATGTCATTTCTGAGCCACTTGTGGAACATGTTCCATGGGCTTCAGAGTTCTTAATACCTGATGATCAGCCTAATAGAATGGAAGAGACCTGGGCTTAAGGGGTAGACAGAGGTGGGCTCAGATCCTGGCTCCACCACTGTTCCTAGCTCTGAATTTAATTATTCTATATCTCGGCCTGAGTTTCCTCATCTGTAACATGGGGCTTGTAACATCTCCTGCATAGTGTTGTTGCACGAGAAAGTAGGTGAGCCAATAATCACACCTCAATAAATGAGAGTTACTCTCTTCCTCTGGCTTTGCCCCACCACTCCCTCCACAGTAGCTTTTCCCCTGAGGTAAACAAGGCCCCAGGTTGAAGTCCATACCTCGCTTGAAATCCAGCAGGAACCAGCGGTAGCAGAAGTAGAAGTGAGTGTAGTCCCCGTTCTGATGCATCAACTCAAAGAGCTCTGAGTCTAGGATCTGTCAGTGGGGGGAAAGGCAGTCATCAGCCTCCTGGGAAGACGTTGGACCAGAGGGGACAGCTGAGTAAATGATGGTACATCCTGAACTGGGCACAATACAGTCCCTGACAACAGGCCAAGGACTTGAAGTGGAAATGAGCTACGTCACCCTAACTCCAATGTTTCTCCAAAGAAAATACGCACATTGGCCAATAAGCACGAGACATACTCAGCCTCATTTACTCATTAGAAGAATGCAAATCAAAACCATGAAGAGGTACGGCTCACATCCACAAGAATGGCTATAAGGAAAATGACAAGACAACAGGTGCCAGGGAGGATGTAGAGAAATCGGAGCCCTCTCGTGCTCTGCTGGGCAGGTGAAATGGTGCAGCCGCAGCCCCCCTCCTAGGGCTAGCCCCAACAGAAGCGAAGAGATGGGGCCCCATAAAAGCCTGAACATCACGTGCGCAGCAGCACGAGTCGCTATAGCCAAAAAGTGGAAACAGCCCAAATGTCCATCAATGGATGAAAGGATCAATGACAGGTGGTCTGTCCACGCAATGGAGTATCACTGGCAAATAAAAAGGAAGGACATAGTGACACATGCACCAACATGGCTGAACCTTGAAAGCATGATGCTGAGTGAAACAAGCCAGTCACAGAAGGCCACATATTGACATGAAACATCCAGAGTACGGAAATCTACAGAGACAGAAAGTGGATCGGCGGTTGCCAGGAGCTGGGGAGAGGAAGTGATGTTACAGGGCAGGGCGTTTCTTTCTGGGGTGATGAAAATGCTCTGAAGTTAGTGATGATGGTTTTACGTCTGTGAATAATCTAAAAACCACTTTATTGTACACTTTTAAAAGGGTGAATTTTATGGTATATGAATTGTATCTCCATGAAACTGTGTGTGTGTGTGAAATATACCCAAACATTACTTTGAGGAAAAGGCCCAATACAAACAAACAACTTTTTTTAAAGTGACAACTGCGTCTTCCATCATTGCGGCCACAGCACTGGACCCAGGGAATGCTCAGTGACCCTGAACCTGCCAGAGCTGAGTTGAGTTGCTGAGTTGGTTGATCTGAATTAGGTAGGATTGAGTCACTGAGCTGAGTTGAACGAGGCTTGGCTATTAAGCTCATCTGAGCTCCACTGGGCTGAGCTGGAGCAAGTTATGTCACAGAACAGGACAGGCTCATACCTGGATTAGCGACCTCATGTTGGCAAAGTGCGTGTCCATGGCTCCTCCATGGGGAAAGTTCTGGTTCATCCTCTTCATGAGCTCCGTGAAGCAGCTGAAAGCGAGGGCCTCTGGGGAAAGAGCACGGGAGACTGTCAACTCTGTCACTGCCCGTGGAACCGAAGCTCCCACAGTGATCTACTAACTGATGGACTAGTGTAACGGCCACCTTACATTAGGGTGGCACACCTGTCACCACTGGTGACCCACTGGGCATACATTATTAACTAAAGTCCACGGTTTTTTTGTTTTAACCTCTTGTCCCTTTTTCTGTTCCAGGAACCCACCCAGGAGGACATGTTACATATAATCGCCATGTCTCCGCAGGCTCCTCTCGGCTATCAGAGTTTCTCAGGCTTTCCTTGTCATCGATGACCTTGACAGGTACGAAGAGTACTTGTCAGGTATTCTAAGGGATGCCTCTGTTGGAATTTGTCTGATGCTTTTCTTATGATAAGATTGGGATTATGGGCTCTTAGGACCACAGAGGTAACGTGTTATTTTAAGCATATCTTATCAAGGGCATATTCTGACCCTGTGATTTATGGCTGCTGCTACTGATTCGGCCACCTGGCTGAGGCAGTGTTTGTCAGGTTTCTGCCCTGGATACTTTCTCCCACCCCCACCCCCATCCAATCCGAAGTTTTGGGAAGGAAGACCACATCAAAAGAGTAAGGAGTTCCATTTTTCAACAGCCTGACTGAGATTCACATACCATAAAATTCACCCTTTTAAAATGTACAGTTCAACAGTTTTCATATATTCATGGAGCTGTGCAAACATCACCTCCATCTAATTTAAGAACATGCTCATCACCCCCAAAAGGCATTCCATATACATCAGCAGTCACTAAGCATTTCTCCCGCCCCCCCCGCCCCCCCAGTCCTTGTCAACCACTCGTCTACTTTCTCTCTATAGATTTTCCCTCTCTGGATGTTTCATGGAAATGGAATCACGCAATAGATGGCCATAGTGTCTGGCTTCTTTCACTTAGCGTCAGGTTTTCATTTCACAGGCCATTCACATTGCAGCATGAATCAGATCATTCCTTGTTTGCCAAGTAACATTCCATTGTATAGCTGCACCACATTTTGATCATGCATTCATCTGTGGGCAGACATCTGAGTTGTTTCCACTTGTAGGCTATGATGAATAATGCTGCTGTGCACGTTCATGTACGAGTGTGTGTGTGTGTGTGTGTGTGTGTGTGTGTGTGTGTGTGTGTGTGTGTGTATTTCCCTTGGGGATACACTTATAGATGGAATTGCTGGGTCACGTTCATGTACGTGTGTGTGTGTGTGTGTGTGTGTGTGTGTGTGTGTGTGTGTGTGTGTGTGTGTGTGTATTTCCCTTGGGGATACACTTATGGATGGAATTGCTGGGTCATGGTAACTGTTTAATATTATGAGGAACTGCCAAACTGGTTCCCAAAATGTCTGCACCATTTTAGCCGTGTATGAGTGCTCCAATTCCTCCATAGCCTCACTAACACTTGTTATTTCCCCTTGTTTTGATTTCTAGCCATCTTAGTGGGTGTGAAATGGTATCTCATTGTGGTTTTGATTTGCATTTCCTGAATGACTAAAGATGCTGAGCATCTTCTAATATGTTTATTGGCCAGATACAGATCTTTTGTTCTATTGAGAAATGTCTGTCCAAACCCTGTGCCCATTTTTAATTGAGTTATTTATCTTCTTATGGGTGAGCTGTAAGAGCTCTTTATATATTTTAGATACAGGTCCCTTATTATATATGTGATTTGCAAATATTTTATTCCATTCTTTGGGTTCTCTTCATGAGTCCTTTGAAGCACAAAGTTTAACTCCTATGTACCTTTCTTTATTTTGCCATTTTATGATTTTAGTGTCATATCTAAGAAACCATTGTCTAACCCAAGGTCAAAAAGATATACAACTACGTTTTAATAATTTTATAGTTTTAGGTCTTACATTTGGGTTTATGATACATTTTGGGTTGGTATTTTTATATATAGCGTGAGGTAGGACTCCAGCGTCAATCTTTTGCATGTGGTTATCTGGTTGTTTCAGCATATTTTAAAAAGACTATTTGTTCCTCACTGAGTTGAAATGTCTTGGCACACTGTCAAAATCAGTTGACCATAAATGTAGAGGCTTATTTCTGGACTTCCACTTCTATTCCATTGATAGAGATATCCTTATGGGAGAACTACACTGTCTTGATTACTGTAACTTTGTGGTTAAGTTTTGAAAGGAAAATATGTGTCCTCTAACATTTTTCCTCTTTTTCAAAATTGATTTTGCTATTCTTGGTCCCTTAAACTTCTGTGTGAATTTTAGGGTCAGCTTGCTGATTGTTGCAAAAAAAAATGGAGCTGGGATTTTGATAGGAGTTGCATGAAATCTAGATGAATTTGAGGAGTATTATAATTTAAACAATACTAGGTCTTTCAATCCATCAACATGAGATGTCTTTCCACTCAGATCTTTAATTTCTTACAACAATGTCTTGTGGTTTTGGGTATACACATCTTGCACTTCCGTTAAATTCATTCATAAGTATTTTCTTCTTTTAGAAGCTATTGAAAAAGAATTGCTTTCCTTCTTTTGCTCTGGGATTGCTCAGGGCCAAGTATACAGAAATACAGTTGACTTTTGTAATACAGATCTTACATCTTGCAACCTCGTTGAACTTATCAGCAATAGTTTTTTTATTCCTAAGATTTTCTATACACAAAACCACAAAGAGAGATAGTTTTACTTCTTTTCCAATCTAGATTATCTTTTCTTTCTTTCTCCTCCTTAACGGCCCTGGCCAGAACCTTGTGTGATAAAGGCGGGCATCCTTGTCTTATTCCTGATCTTAGGGGGAAAGTCTGTGACCCCTGAATAGGAACTAGCTGTAGGTTTTTCACTGGTATCTTTTATCATATTGAGAAAATTTCCTTCTATTCCTAGTTCACGGAGTGTTTCCATCATGAAAGGGTGTTGAATTTGTCAAAGGCCATTTCTTTGTCATTTGAGATGATCAGGTGGGTTCTGTCCTTTATTCTACTAATACAGTGAATTACATCAATTGATTTTCATGCATTGAAACAGCCTTGCATTCCTGGGATAACTCTGGCCTCCTACACTGAGTTGATAAGTGTTCCCTCCTATTCTATTTTTTTGGAAGAGTTTGTGAAAAATTGTTATTAATTCTTCTTTAACTGTTTGGTAGAATTCAAGAGGGAAGCCCGCTGAGCCTGGGTTCTTTGTTCTCACTCATGGTTGTACAAGCAATGGCTAGCAAAGGCGTGGCTGGGTGTTGGGCACCTGGCAGTTAAGTACTGGCTAACCTAGAGTCAGAGGGCCTTTTATTTCACGAGGACCTTCTTGGTGTATTCACCAACAGGTCTTCTGAGCACCTGCACTGACCCTTCCATGGAGTCACAAGTGAGTTAACACCCCTATTCTGCGGTGGGAAGGAAACTGCACACCCTGCCCTGGGGCACGAAGGACACACTCACCATCATCCAGAATGACCAGCAGTGGAGCCAGGAGGTCGCACATGCCCTGGACATAGCCGATCTCAATGTGCTGCCAGATGTAGCTACAGAAGAGACACAAGGGGCCCAGCGATGGCACCCACACCTGCCTCTCCAATCCATTCCTCCCTGGGTCGGCCCTGTCCCTCACCTGGACCACCCCTCAACTCCTGCCTGCTTCCCCACCCCCAGTCACACTCTCTTCAAACATCCTGTGCTCAACCACCAGTATGACCTTCAAAGCCCAGTTCAAGGAGGCCACTGCATGCTCAGAAGCCTTCACAGGCTCCCCACTGCACGACAGGACAACATCCAAACTCCTTGACTGGGAGCGCAAGGCATTCATGTCTCCTCCCAATCCTTTGTCCCACCCTCACCATTAGCTCCCAGGACTCCTTCCTCTCCGGCCACACTAATGTATTTACCTTTGTACATATGAAGCACCACATCCATGCCTCATGCTTTTGCCCTAGTAGTTTCCTCTTTCTGGAATCCCAATCTGCCCCTCAGTGATAACAACTAATATTTCCTGAGCACTTACTGTATGCTCTGCCCACAATACATGCGTTGCATCATTAAATTCTCAAAATCTTCACATGAAAAGGTACTATTACCATTCCATTTCACAGATGAGGAGACTGAGGCACAGAGAGCTAAGTGATATGTACGAAGTCATATATCTGATAATAAATGGTAGAGGCTGGATTTGAACTCAGGTGATCTAACCCCAGAGTGTGTGTTCCTAATTTACATGTCAAATGGTCTTCAATTTCTCCTAATTTTGCCCAAGTCCATCTCAAAGGTCACCACCTCTATGAGGCTTTCCCTGATTTCTCTTGATGCCCTAACAAGCGAAACTCAGACGACCCTTCCTCCACCTCCAAAACTTGTCCATTTTAATGCAACATACTATATTAAAATTAATTACGTTTGTATCTCCTAAATGAAATTTCAAGAGGTAGCGATTGCTTGGGAGACTATAAAACAGAATAGTTGAGAGATGGTGCTTATTAATGAGAATGAGTTAGAGTAGGGGTTGGCAAACCTTTTCTGAAAGGTCCAGATAATAATTATCTTCAAATTTGTAGGCCATATATTCTGTTTCAACTACTCAACTCTGTAGAAGCAATCATAGATAACATGCAAACAAATGGGCATGGCTGAGTTCTAATAAAACTTTATTTATAAAAACAAGTGGTGGGCCATTGTGGAGTATAACAACAAAGCAAAACTGAAGGAACAAAAGAGCAGCAGACTCAGAGACTCCAAGAAGGAACTAGTGGTTACCAAAGGGGAAAGGTGTGGAAGGGTGGGTGCAGAGGGTGGGAGAAGGGAATTGAGGGGTATTATGTTTAGTACACATGGTGTGGGGGATCAAGGGGAAAACAGTGTAGCACAGAGAAGGAAAATAGTGAATCTCTGGCATCTTACTACACTGATGGCCAGTGACTGCATTGGGGTATGGGTGGGGACTTGATAATATGGGTAAATGTAGTGACCATTGTTTTTTCATGTGAAACCTTCATAAGAGTGTATATCAATAATACCTTAATAAAAATAAAAAATAAAATAAATAAATAAAAGACAAGTGGTGGGCCGGATCTGGCCTGTGGCTGCAGTGGCACCGTGTGAACTCCTGAGTTAGAGTGGCATGGAAAGAAGTCCAGGATACACTGTTGAGTCTAAAAAGCAAGTTGTAGGAAAACTGCTTATAGTATAATCCCACATAGGTAAAAACACTTTTAAAAACATTAAAACATGTATGCATCCTTATTATATTATACAATATTATAATTGTCTTACAATATACTACCTCATGTTATTATATATATCATATATAATATGGCTTGGGAGGATATTCACTAAATTGTTAGTAGTAGTGTTTTCTTACAGGTGAGTGGTGTCGTGGAAGAAGTTTCTCTTTACACCTTAAGAAATTCTGATTGCCTTGGGTGATTTAGGTTTTTAATAAGCATGGGTTGCTTTCATATTTTAAGAACTAAAATATTTAATATTTAATGGAAGTAATAAGCAGCCCCCGATTTTGGCTTAAAGAAATAAAGCACAGATTCTAGAGCCTGGGAGACATGGATGTGTGTCCCCCACGCAGCTCAGCCACTGCCCAGCTGGGGGCCTCTGAGCAATGCCTACCTCTCTGAGCCTCCATTTTCTTCCCTGTAAAACGGATAATGCTTACATCATACACTTGTGATCTAAGAAAGATGATGTTAGCAAAGGGCTCAGGACAGGGGCAGATATACAGTAAATGCTTAACTAATGTTCTCTATTATTATCATTACCACGATTGTTGTGTCATTGCCCACGTGGGCTGGAAGATCCTCGGTGGGCATGGGGCTGGCTGCAGAGGCTGCAGGGCCAGCTGGGCATCCCAGAGCCCCACCTCTGCCCCCCCTGCTCTCCCCACGGCCCCCCAACCTGCACATGACGTTGCGCAGCTTCTCCAGGTTGGCGGGAGTGAAGTACCAGTAGTTGCGGTCACACCTCTGCACGTCCTTCTCGATGCGGTGTAGGTTCACCGTGTACTGGTCCAGCAGCTCAGGCTGCGGGCGCCCAGGGGGGAAGGAAAGAACAATCACAGCCCAGCTCCGCAGGGAGGCTGCCTTCCAGAGACTGTCCCTCCTCGGAGCCCTCTCCTGTCATTTTCTACCTGGATCACTCAGGGGATGGACTTTATTTTTGTGGTTTTCTGAGACAGCCTCTTTCACTTCATGTGATGAAAATTCTTTTTTTTCCCTTTGATAAAACAAAACAGTCCTATGAAGTGCACTGACTTCTTATCCCCACCTTATAGCTGAACAAACAGGGTTATAACTGTCACTGCAAGTGCACCC
This sequence comes from Smutsia gigantea, assembly GCA_032199065.1. NCBI lineage: Eukaryota > Metazoa > Chordata > Mammalia > Pholidota > Manidae > Smutsia > Smutsia gigantea. Next base: position 94,492 of record JAVSCE010022533.1, on the reverse strand, counting down.
CTCTCTGCTGAAAACCACACAAGAAGAATGGAAGAACTGAACAGAATTCCAGTCCTGGCAACATGCTAGACTTGATGCCTGACTCAACAATCCCGAAGAAATGACCCAACGAAGCGGTAAAATTTAACCCAGGAAGGCAAGAAAATACCAAAGCTAGTTTTTGCCTTGAGGGAAAGCTGCCATCAGGAAAATTTCAGCTTGGACTTAACGGTTTTGTGGCCTCTCTTCCCCAAAGTAAAAAATCTAATGGGAGATTTTCCTGCATTAAGGCAGGACTCCACAGAGCCACACACCCCACCCACCCCCATAAGGGAAAAGGAAAAAGCTACTAACACCCTGTGGTCTCAAGGACAATTGCCTGTCTTGAACATAGGGGCCAAATTAAGTGTAAAACATGTCTCCCTGGATAATTCATGGCCTCGAATCACGTTTGTAACTTATGCAGGCTGACAGCCCAAATTCCCACTACCTGGGTGGTCAGAGAGCCGAGAGTTTAGCTTCATCTAAGGTTGGTTATGCCCCTGGTTACTAGGAAGAAGCAAAAGGTGGGCAGGTGGGGCAGACAACTTCTGGTTTTTGTATTCAGCCTTCTCTGGGTGTCTGACTCTTTAAACCATGAGCATTTTGATAGAAATGAATTCTTTCCAGGAAATCGGATATGTGGTGCCTGGCTCAGAAAACATCCCTTTAAGTACATGTCCTTTGTCTTAGACTTTTTGGCAAGAAAGCCAACTTGAACATTTGAAAGATGTTGGACCTGGGTGTAAATCAAGAGGCTCACCATGAAGGCCGCTACTGACTGAGTGTTCCCTATGTGTCAGGCACAGAGGGTGTGACTCACTAATTCTGAAAAGAGCTCAGGGAGGAAGGTCCCAGACAGATAAGCAAGCTGAGGATCGACATGCCTCACTGGAATTTGAACCCAGGGTTGTTTGACTGCAAAACCTGGGTTCTTTAAGTACTATATTGTTCTCCCTCCCCAATGGGTTTCTGCTGTGAATCCTCCATGATGGAGAAAATGCAATGAACCGAAGATTGTTCTGCCTAACTGAGGTTTGTTTGGACACTCCCACCCTCCATAGCTGTTAGATAAGAAAACTGAGTGGAGGAGAATCTTTGTGACTTACGGAGTAGGTGACACCGCTGGAAGACACAGGGGATGTCTCATTGTTGGCAGACGTGGTCACAGCCAGAGAAGCCAGGGTGGGGAAGAGACTTTCCATCTCAGGCTCCTCTGAGAGGTTGTCCTCACTGTCCACTCGGCTGTGTTTCTGCACCTCGCTGCCTGCCCAGCCCTCCATCATGGCGACCTCCTTTTCTGGTAGAGCCGCATCCAGGCTGCCAGTGATGGACATGAACTCGTCCATGCTCTCATTGGCAAGGAGGTCACTCTCCAAGCTGTCCTGCACGGCCAGCTCCTCACGGGGAGCCTCATCCCGGGAAGTGGTGGCCTCACTGCTCTGCCCATCATCTACACTGCTGTCCCCAGGCCGAAGCACCAGGGGGGCGTTCCGCTGGGCGTCCATGACACTGTCTTCTGTACTCAGGCTGGGCTCCGAGTGCTCTGAGAGGCCTGAAGAGAAGTTGTGGGAGGAAGGATGGCCAGAGTCTGGGGAACAGGTGCCATTCACCAGGTTCCCATTAGGCATCTTGGGCTGTTTCTCCTCCAGCCTGCCTTCTGCCTCTACTTGCTCCACCTCGTCCACAGACTCAAACACCTGAAGACAAGGCACACAAAGACAGATGGACCAGGACACCTACCCACTGTGGCACTGCTTCCAGCACCCACCTAAATATCCACCACCAGGGGATTGCTTCAGGTGTGGGCCGTGCATACACTGGAATATTATACAGCCAGAAAAAAAGAGTGAAGCAGGACAAGGTGTAATATACACTCTCGTTTGTGAAAAATAAAAAAGGGATCTGCATACATAGAAATACAAGGAATAATCCAGAAAAAAATAGGAAACTATTTCAACTGACTCTGAGGAGGGAGTACTACGGAATTAAGGCAGAGGAAACAATACTTTTCATGATACAAATTTATGTGCACAGCTTTTTAAAGTAAAAAGTTATTAACATAGGAAACAGCCTAAAAACAGCATATTTTAGCCATGCAGTTGGACAATTATGGATCAATGTTCACAAGTAGTTAGATATATATGAAATATTATGGACAAGTCTCTAGGACATGTTTCAATGATTTATTTGTGGTTCTTTCTGTCCTTAGGTCATATTCCATCGAGGATACCAAACAGCGTAAGACCATGTTCCAAGGTCAATTGAAATATTTTTTCTCTGTATGGTTATGCCACCAACTTGATTTACTGTTAGTTTCAAATGTTTGTTTTTCTCCTTGTTGATTAAATTGCTTTATGTTATGTAAAAAAATTTACCTAATTCCAAAGTCAAAACTAGAATTCGGGGAAATGCAGCTTCTTTGCCTGCTGTCTCCCCTCACTACTCTAGGGAACTATTTTGATTGGTTTCTGGTTTATTCTCCCATTATTATGCAAATACACACAAATGAATATTTCCTCTTTTCACACAAGAAGTGACATAGTATGCATGTTTTTTGCACTTTGCTTTTTTCTTTAATACTGAGTCAGATTGGTTAACATTTCACTGAATGAAATGGAGAGCTGTTAAACAAATGATGGCATTTATGTGGAAATTTCAAAAGATAACAATCATCGAAAAACATCATCTACATACAGTCTACATAGTTCTGCATATGTAAAGGCATACAGAAGAGTCTGGAAAGACAGACAGCAAACTGATGACAATGGTGTTATTTCTAGGGAGGGCAAGTGGGTATTAGGAATGGTCAGAGCCAAATTTACCTTTCTCTGCAGTCTTTTAGTTGTTTTTTTTTAACAGGGAGAGTAGATTCATATATTGTGTTAACTAAAAACTCAGTTTTTAAAAATTAGTTTCAGGTATACAACATAGTCGACAGTTCTCTACATTATTAGATGCTCCTCCCAACTAGTGTAGTTACTGTCTGTCAACACAGAAAGATGTTGCAGAATTATTGACAATATTCTCTATGTTGTACTTTAATCCCCGTAACTAATTTATGTTACAATTGAGATTTTGTGCCCCTTTATCCCCCTCATCTATTTCTCCCACCCACTACAATCCCTCCCCCATGGTAACCACCGGTCACTTCTCAGTGTCTATGAGCCTACTGCTGTTTTGTTCATAAAACTCAATATTTAATGCTAGCACAGAAAGCTAAACCAAATAAACCATAAATGACCAGATGATGGACACCCAATCCCACTTGAAGGGAAGGGGCTGGGAGGGGAGGGGGCAGGGGTACCGTAGCTCACCTGTGTGCTGCCGCTGGAGTCACTCTGTAGGCGGATGTTCTGGCGGCCTGAACTGCAGCTAGGAGAGGACTGAGAGAAAAGGGGGCAGGAGGGAGTGTGGGGGAGGCTGCACCCTGGCGCAGGCTCCCTGCACTCAGCCCAGAAGGGACTGCTGGGCCAAGAGTCAGCAAGTGTAGTTCTTACCTCTACTCCTGACTTGGCAAGTCCCCTCTCAGGGCCTCAGCTTTCCGTGTGTAAAATGAAAGTGGGTCGGGGGGACTCACTCCCTGCTCCCCAAGCCTACTCAGAGGCCATGCCAGAGGGGTCCCCACTTCCCACCTTTGCAACTGGAAAATCCCACACTCAACTGCACTGTATTTGAGACCTCTGGCTTATTTTGGTTCAACTCTGAGGAACTGGTTGTATGAATGGCCCAGCAGTTTGCCCTGTTACTTTTAGTTCCTGCCTATCCTGACACGAGCTTGGTCATGTGACCTGCTTTGGTCAATGGGATGTTAGCACACCCACCAGGGCAGAGGCTTAAAAAGCACGTGTGCATTCTGCTTTCTCTTTTATGAGCTGCACTATGATAACATGCCCAGGCTAGCCTGCTGGAGGGTAAGACACGTGGAGCAGAGCCAGTCACCTCAGACATGTCAGAGAGCCCAGCCCAGAGCAACGTATCTTTTCATTGTCCAGGGGCTCACTGCAGGCACAAGAGTGAGCCTGCCCAGCCTTGCTCAGAGCAAAACTTCACTGCTGACCCGCAGGCTCGTGAGCAATTTGCCTTTGGTGGTTGGTTGTTATGCAGTATTACTCCAGCAATCGATGACAGATACATCCCCTGTGAAGAGAATTAGCTTTCTTGTCAGCTCGTGCCTTGGGCTGCTAACCTAGCGGTTCTGTGAAGACAGATGTGTCTGACTTGGTCACAGGAGCATTCCTGGCTTTCCAGGACATTCCTGATAGTGCCTGGCACATGGCAGGTACTAAACAAGTATGTACAGAATAAAGGAAAGCCTAGCACGGTGCTAGGGGCTCTCTACACACTAGCATTTGAGCTGCACACAAACGTCCTCTATACAAAGGGTTATTCCCATTTTATAGATGAGGAAACTGAGGCCCAGTGGTAAAGGTACTTGCCTGAGGCCCCAGAGCTGGGAAATGATGGTGCTGGAGTTCAAAGTCAGGTCTCCCAGGCTCCAAAGTCAGGTTCCACCCAAAAGCTAGGGGTGAGACTCAGTCCCAAAGCTCCAGCCCTCACTGCCCACTTTGCTCCCTGAGGGGAGGCGCCCATCACCTCGTTGCTGATGGTAGAGTCCCGGTGCATCATCTGGTGCAGGTGGCTGTCCAGGCTGACCCCTGATGAACATTTGGCCAAGGCAGCCGCATGGGACTCCCGCTCCCGCTGCCGCACAATTGCCTCACAGCCCAACCACTCCGACATGGTCTGCGCGTAGCAGGCATGAATCTGCTCGTCCACCTGCCAGGGCAGATGCAAGGTCAGCCAGAGTACTGGGACCCCTGGGGAGGGCCAGCCCAACCTGGAAGAGGATGGCTCTGGCCCAGGACCCTGAGCCCTGGAACCAGCCATTCAACATTCATGAAGTTTAACATCCAGCAGACATTAACTGAACACCTACTATGTGCTGGGTACTGGCTAGGCCCTGAGGAGACACAAAAGCGAGGAAGACCACTTTCTTTCCATTTTTTTCCCTCTCTTCCTGTCTTCTTTTATTCATTCATTCGCACATTCAAATATTTCTTGAGCTCCTACTCTGTGCCAGGCAGAGTTCTAAGCCTTGCAGATATTGAAATGAGAAAACTGCTTCTGTCCTTCCTTATTTCCTAACTTCTCTTTCCTCATTCATTCATTCACTGGTCCAGTTAATTTGATAAGTGCCTACTATGTGCTAGGCTATAAAGTGGACTTACGGTATAGAAGATGAGCAATATGCTTCATCCATCCACTCATTCGACACTTTTACTGAGGGCCTCCCTCATGTCCAACATGAGGATAGATGGTGGGGAATCAGAGGTAAATAAAACTAACCCCTTCCTTTACATGCAGACATGGCCTTATAGAAGGGTCACAGATTTTAAGCATTTTCCTTGTGAGATTTCAGTAGAGAAGAGGGAGCTTGTATTGTTTCCACGTTACCAGCCCAGGTAACTGAGGTCTGGAATCTGCCAGATCTCTGGGTGTAACTGTTGGCAGACAAACTGATCTAAGTAAGGGCATGACGAGCAGGAAGGCTGTCCTGTGCCAGGAGGGCTGGGGAATCCTGCAGCTATTTGGGGCTTCTGGAGAGAGGCTCACGGTCCACCCTGCACAGTGACTATCCTGAGTGGCTCCCACTGACCAACCTCCCGAAGACTCATCCAAGCCCACTCCCCGATTCCCACTGCCATTCTAGACTAGGCTCCCCTGACCCTGCACCTGGACGACCCCAGCAGCCTCCTTCCAGGTGCCTGCTTGGCCCCTCCTAGCCATCTCCCACTCAGTAGCCTTCCTCCTTGTTTCCTCTCTAGCTCCACCTCTCACTGCTACCCCAGCCCCCCTAGTCCTTTGTATTCCAGCTGCACCCACCCTCCCTTCCTACCCCTTCCCACACAAGGACACACAGACATGCACACAACATCATGCAAGTGTCTCCTTTTCCCAGAGGCCCTTCCTCATCCTCCTTGCCTGGAAAGCAATTCCTCCAAAGAATTCAGGCAGCCTTCCACCTGACTTCCACCTGGAAGAGCCTCCTATGTGCTCTTACAGCCCCTGGGTTTGCCTCCATCCATCTGACTCTATACCACCCCCACTAACCTGGCAAGGAGCTCATCTAATGCACTTCTGGATCCCCATCCAAGCACAGGGCCTGGCACACTGCAGTTCCCAGTTCTTATCTGCCCAGAAGCCTACCGGCCATGAATGAAGCATGGAGGGGCCTCACACTGGTACCAAAATGATTTGGGACAGTTCCCTGGCATGGGGCCTCATCACATGGAACTGCAGTGTGAGAGAGTTTCTATTTTCAACTCTCCTGTAACTTTTCTGACAATGAAGAAGGCCAGTCTGTTGCTACTGTGTGTCTAACACCTCCTATAACACTTTATAATCTCCCTTTTTAAAAAAGAGAGAACAGGCCTCAGGCAAGCTACCGAATGTAGGTAGAACTGAATTACATGATTTTATGGTAATTCCATTATTATTTTTTTATTTTTTATAGTTTCCTTCCATTTATGGGAAGTTGTATTGGTTTTCTACTGCTGGTAGGGATATAAAATCTTTTTTTAAAAGTCACATGAATTTTTAAGTGATTCAATTTAAAGACAAATATTTAGTAAGTAATAGTACAGGTGATACATGGAGTGTAAAATAGAACCAGGTTTTAAAAACATAGTATGGACAAAAGAATGTAAAGTATCTCATTACTACTAAGTCTTACATTGCTTACACACTGTAATGGTAAAATATTGGGTTAAATAAAATATATTATTAATATTAATTTCATGTTGATGAAATGACAGAACCACACAAACACACACACAAGCAGATGCAAAAACCGATGAAATCCTAGTAAGGTCTGCAGTCTAGCTAATGGTACTGTGACAGTGTTAATGTCCTGGTTTTAATAATGCAGTATGGTTCTGTAAGATGTTTCCACTGGGGGAAGCCAGGTGATGGGTGGACAGGGCTTCTATATTATAATTTTTGCAACTTCTTGTGAACTTACAATTATTTTAAACAAAAAAGTTTTTAAATATTCATTACATTTGTTTCTTTTTACTTTTTAGAACGTTGACTACTAAAACATTTAGCATTATATATATGCTACAGTCATCAAGACCGCATGGTATTTACTAGCTGATGATTACTAATGACAGCATGGTAGTAGATCAATGGAAAAAACAGAGAGTCCAGAAAAGGTCCACATTAATATGCCCGACTGATTTTTGACAAGGAAGCAAAAGCAATTCAATGGAGGAAAAATAGCTCGATCAACAAATGGTGCTGAAGCAACCAGACATCCCTAGGCCAAAAAATGAACCTGACCTAAGCCACATGCTGTAAACAAAAATGAACTCAAAATGGATCATAGACCCAAATGTAACACACATTACACAACTTCAAAGGAAAAAAGAACAGAGGAAAATCTTTGGGATTTAGGTCTAGGCACAAAGTTCTTAGACCTCATATGAAAGTACACTCCATATGAGAGACTGATGAACTGAACCTCATCAAAAGTTGAAAAATTTGTTTTGCAAAAAGACCCCATTAAAATGAAAAGTCAAAGTAGAGAAAATATTTGCACACCACATTCCCAAGAAGAGTTGATATGTGGAGTACATATTAAGAACTCTCAAACTCAGCAGTAAAAACTAAACAACTTATTTCGAAAATGGACAGAAGACACGAGCAGGTTTTTCACTAAAGACACACAGATGGCAAGCACATGCAAAGATGTTCAATATTACCAGCCTTTGGGAAATTCAAATTAAAACCATGATGAAATGTGGTTTATGCACCTGCCTGAATGGCTGACATACAAAAGAATGACACCACCAAATCCTGGTGGGGGTGCAGGTGGGGGAACTCCTAGACTGCTGGTGGGAATATAAAATGGTACAGCCCCTGTAAACGTTTGGCAGTTTCTTATAAAACTAAGCATGCAAGTATCTCATGATCCAGCAATTGCACCCTTGAGCATTTATTCCAGAGAAATGACAACTTATGCTCATGCAAAAATCTGTACAAAATGTTCACTGCGGCTTTGTTGGTAATGGCCCAAACAATGGAAACAACCCACCTGTCCATCAACAGGTGGACAGGTAAAGCAAACTGTGGTGCATCCACCCCATGGAGTATCACTCAGCTATAAAAGAACCAACTATTGATACATGCAACAACTTGGATGGATTGCCCGACAATTATGCTGAGTGAAAAAAGTCAGTCTCAAAAGGCTACATGCTGTATGACTCCATTTATACAACATTCATGAAATGATGGAATTATAGGAATTTATAGGAGACTAGATTCGTGGTTGCCAGGGGCTGGGGAGGGGGCTGGGAGTGGGAGAGAGGTGGCTGTGGCCATAAAAGGACAATTTGAGGAGACTTGGGAGTGCTAGAAATGGTCAGTGTGTTGGCTGTGACATGTGATAAAACTGTGGACAACGAAATACCTACATACACTCAAACTCACACACAAATACAAGTAAATGGGGAAGTGAAAGTAAGATTGGCATATTGCACCAATGGCAATACCCTGGTTGTGATATTATAGTTTTGCAAAATGTTACCATTGCGGGAAACTGGATAAGGATACATGAGAGTCATCTGCATTAGTTCTTATTAACTGCACGTGAATCTGTAATTATCTCAAAACAAAAAGTTAATCTAAAAAAATGACCTCTGTGGCTTGCGTTGGGACAAGTATTGCTCTTGAGCTTCTTGACTCCCGTGCATTGCATCTCCCTGCCCCACCTTGATCCAAAATGGGACCAGAGCTCCCCTGGCCTCAGAGTATCTGGCTCCTCTTGTTACTGAAGACCCCATCAGGGTTACCAACCTCCTTCCTTTCTGTTTCCGTCATCCCGAACTGGTAGTGGCCCAGGAGGAAGGGCCACACAGCCTTGCGGATCTCTGGCTGGATGCCCCCATAGTAGACGAGACGCAGCAGCTCCTGCTCCTCATAACTCTGCAGCAGAGGGGAGAAAGCAAAGGGCTTGGTCAACAGAAACCCAGGGGTGGGCTGTGACGCGGCAGTCCTGCTTCTTAGACCCAGCCCTCAGAGGTCATGGTGTGACAAGCAAAGCCACAGGTACCCACATATCTACTGCATCGTATGAAAGAGCAAGATCCTGGGTGTCCCCCAGCTGCCCACCATGGGGGGAATGGCACATCTCTGCAAGGGAAGACCATGCAGAGAGTCAGAACAAAACAAAAAGAACGAAAAAAAGAAAGGCTTAATACATATTAACATTTCTACTTAATTTTCAGTCAATTTTGTGTACTGTGCTTATTTGGGAGTATTGGAGTTATTCATCTTGACTCAGCTCTCAGAAAATTATTTTAAGGCAGATGAGTTCAAAATGAACATTTCCAGCTGGTTCTTCATACACAAATAGTTTTTGTGCACACTGGGATGATTTTAACAACTGTTTTCCGTATCGTGGAATAGATTCGTCCTCTTTCTTTTCTTAAATTCATTTTCAGACAAAGGCTTTGCAGTTACAACAAGTCAAGCTGGGGGACCTGCAGGTCCTAACTGCTCATGTGTGTGTATGTGTCCGTGATGGCTGGAAGGCTACTCTAAAGGGCACTGAGGTCCTGTTTCCTCTTATCTCTTTACTTCACATTCCAAAATCAAAAGCATCTTTCATACCTTAATGCTAGTCTTAGATGTACCCAACAAAAATGGTAAAACCAGCCATTCTTTTGTCCCCGTTGGGAATTTTGGTTTCCATTATGTAGAAAACTTTGTCAAAGTTATTTAAAATTCAGAGAACTATTTGTGGCTGAAGCTGTGAACTCTTCATTAAAAATCTACATCCTCTTCTCCTGAAGCCCACAGCTGGACTCCATTTCCCAGCCTCCCTTGCAGTTTGGTGTGACCCTATCACTGGGTTCTGGCCAAGGGGATGTGAGAGGAAGTGATGTAAGCCATTTCCAGGCCAGGGCTTTGAAGAAGGTGTGTTCCTTCATGCTTTCTGTTGGGAGGCAGGTGACCATGAGTCCCTGGAGGATGGTGGGGGTCACAAGACTGAAAGACCTCTGAATGTCTGGAGGGAGGAGAGATGGCCACTTCCTTGGAAGGCTCATCCAGGACTGTTCAGTGAGCCAAGAAATGCACCCCATTGGTGTCAAGCAGCTAAAATAGTGGGGACTTTTATTATTGCAGCTCAGCCTACCCTAATACAATAGTCCAACCAAGAAGAATGAAAATATGACCAAACAGGTTATGAAAAAACTAGATGAAAAATATTTGTGTTGCAACCAATTTGTCCTTAGCCTAGTGCCTCAAAAGAACACCAGAAGCAGGTGGGGAGCTTTCAAAAGTATAAATTCTTGGGCTCTACTCCCAGAGCTACTAAATCAGTAAGGCTGGAGCGGAGCCCAGAGTCTATAAATCTCTTGAATTCCTCAGGAAATATGCACTATCCTAGCCCACTGAGGATTATAAACACTATGACCTTTGGAGAAAGTAAGCTGGCATAACTATTTAATTTCAAGTGTACATTAATCAACTGCATTTCTAGGAATCTACCCTCAAAATAAAAGCACTAGTACAGAAAGGTATTTGTTTATAAGGATGCCAACTGAAGCATTTTTTAAATAATTAAAAAGAATAAAGAACGAAAGGCCCAGATGTCTGTCATTAGGGGAAGACTTGAATAAATTATAGCATCCCTGATATAAAAGTTGGTCACTTAAAATACAAGTATAATGTCACCTCATTTAAGAAATAAATAAATAATAACAGATATATCTGCGCAGATGTATCTGTGGATGTATAAGGATAGGAAATGTATGGCAGGGTCTACACCAAATTGATATTACTCATTAATTCAAGGGATCAGACTAGAGTATATAGCAGAAAGATGCTACTTAAAATTTTTTTGTTCTATACACCCACATTCTTCATTCTTTGAATTGTTATAGCAAGTATGCATTCCTCCTGCAATTTAGGAAAACAACTATTTTTGGCAAAAAAAGTAAAATAATAACCCTTCTAACTGTCCGGGTTTGGGAACCAGTGACTGAGCTACTGGATTGGTCCAAAGTGGAGGAAACAGGTTTCTCCTCCGAATGACAGCAGGAATCCTAGTATTTCTCAAAGTGGATTCTGCCTTCCACCTGCCATGGGAGGTATTTTTCCAGCAAAGGTCCCTGTGGCCACATGCATTTGAGGGAATGCTTCATATGCTCTCCCACACTCCCCCAATCCTTGAGAGTGACAAGTATCAACACAGACAAGGTTCTGGGAAGTCCTGCAGGATAGAGAAAGGTGCTTAATCTGGTTTCCCAAACTATTCGACCATGAAACTTTCTTCAGATGTAAACATTTTCCTTGCAGGGACCTTGTAGTCTAATAAGAAAATCTTAAAAATCTATCTCCATGTAAAAATCTCTTATGGTCAAACTCCTAGGCCCTAGGACAGAAACAGGAGAAAGAGTTTTGAACAGCGGTGGGGTTTTCTCGGCTCAGCTGCCTCCGTCTAGCTTAGCTACTCTTGTTATTGTAAGGAATTTCAACAATTCCTTCTGGCTGGGGACTCACAGTGCCCTAATGCAGGCCTGAACATACAACTGAGGTTTAACAGAGGCATAGTGACTCGCTGATTCTTTACCCCTTCCAGGGGAGCATATGTATTTTCCATCCTTGATCTACATCAAAGGGCAGATGCAGGCGATAGGCCTTGGAACTCCCTCTTCAATTTGGGTGTGCAGAGCCCAAGGACGTCACAACATCCTGGAGTCCCCACCAGGTGCATCTATTCCTCAGATGACAAGACGGACTCCCTGCAGTCTCTCTGCCCCACTTCAGACCAGGACGGGTCAAGCCTTACCGTGCTGTCCTGCAGGTACTGCTCCCAGATCCTGGCTGTCAGCCCACGTCCAGCATCACAGGGCAAGTCTGGAGACACGATCATGTGATTGACCAGGGCTGACAGGTGGGTTCGCACGGTGGATAGGTGTCTGCAGTAGGCGAGCCCTGGTGAGGGAGAGAAGGAAAATCCTGTTATCTACTATCCAATCCTCCCTGCCTTGCTGCATGGGGTCTCCAAAGAGCTGACCACTGGCAATCTTAGTGAATCTTCATGACTCAGCAAATCCTCACCATTCCCCTTTTCAGAGAAGGTTCAAAGGTGCGAAGTCACCGGCTGCCTTGATGGCTTAATAGCTCTGTGATGCTAAGCAAGTCCCATTGCATTTCTCAGCCTCAGTAAGGGTGCCACTACCTCCTCTGCTGGAAGCCAAGGCATTCAATTCTCAGGCAGAAAGGAGCTAGTGACTGTGGGTTCACTGTGGCCTCTGGGTGCCTCCAATCCATACCAAGAGAGAAAGAGAGCAGGAGTGGCTGGTAGACAACTCTTGTTCAACTTGCAGCTAGATAAAGAAGGCCCCGGCCAGTCAGTAACCAGGGAGATACATCCAGTTTGCTTTCAAAGATGGTCCTGTCTCTCAGATGAATGCCCACCAACCTGCCACCCTCCCCCTGCTCCACTCTGGGTACCTGGAGGGTCCAGTGCGAGGCAAGCAGGAGGCACTCAGCAAATGCCAGCCAGTGTTTGCTCTGACTGTGCCCCTTCCCTCTGGCTCTCTCCTATCATCTCATCCTCAACTCCCACAGAGGACCGTGGACCTTCTGGTGCCTACCAACAGTGGGGATGATGATTATGCCAATGTAATGGCTACAGCACGTGCTATGGGCCAGGGAGCTATCCCGAGCTTACATAATTTAATTCATTTATTCTATCACAACCCTACGAAGCAGATCCTCTAGTTACCCCCATCTATAAGAAACTGAGGCACAAGACTGCCTGTACCACTTGCCCAGGTCACATTGCTAGGAAGTGTATAGAGTTGGGGTTTGAGCCCACGCTGCCTGGCTCCAGCACCTGGACTCTCAACCACCATCAGGAATAAGCCATGGCATGCAATGACATCATTAAACACCCATCCCTTCCTCCAGGAATCTCTTCCATTTGGGTTTCACAAATACTTGTTTAATGCCTGCTCCATGCCACCAGGCCCTTCATTAGACACTGGGGATGGGTGGTTAACAGAACAGGCAAATATCTTGACCTTGAGAAACTCACACTCTCCCTGCCTTTCCAGGCACTCAGGGATAGGATCTACACCACTATTCTGCAGGCGCACTCAGGATGTACTAACATTTTCTGGAATCCCTGAAAATATGAACACATTTTATCTCTCCCATCTTGGCTGAGAGGCTGGGGAAATAAAACGGGTCAAGAATCAATACAGCAGAGTGGAAAAAACCAGAGCCTTTGCAGTCAGGTAGGCCTAGGCTCAAGTCCCAGCTCTGTTGCTTCTTGGCTGTGTGACCTGGGGCAAGTCACTTCACCTCTCTGTGCCTTAGTTTCCTCATCTGTTAAATGGAAATAAACAGGGTACCCATATTATGAATTCAATATTTTAAGTTCTTGGGAAGGGATGAGACCACCCACTATTCTGCTTCTGCCCACAGGAGATGGGAACTGACAGGAGCACGTCATGACAAGCAGTGCCAGCTGCCAGCTTTATATGTGCCTCTCAGCCACCTGAAAACACCCCCTCTAGGTGGGCACTGGGGATGCAGTGGTGATTAAACCAAATCCCCATCACCAAGGACCCCATTGTTTGCTGCCATCTCTTAGGACCTAGGGATAAAATGTATCCCCAATCTGTAGATGAAAAAACTGAGGGTCAGAGAAGTTCATGGAACTGCCCCAAAACTAGACATCTAAGAAACAGAGCAGAAGTTCATACTCCAGAGCCAGGCTCCTTTCCCTGATATTGCTGGCATATAGTGGGCACTCAAGAAATGCTCCCTAGAGACCACAGCAGCAAATGAAGCTAATACACACATCCATAGAAGGCTCTGGAAAGGATCTGGTACTTCATATTGTCACAGAGAAGCTTCAAGGGAGCCCTGGAGACAGAGAAAGAAAGAGACACTTAGATCAACATGTGGCCAGGTTTCCTGGAGCAGCACAGCTCATGATCTCCAGGGAGCAGATTATAGCCAGCCAGCCAAGGAGACTGCTGGGCAGACTATTGTTTCCACCCATGGAGCATCACTGCCTCCTCCTTCCACTATCAGCATGGGAGCCACCCCTCCCCAACCCTCTGTCCCTATCGTTTAGAAGGGGCTGATTCTACCAGGTAAATGACTCAGGTTGGCGTCACTCTGTTTGGATCAGATGTGGTCACATGATCCAATGTGGGCCAATGAGAATCATCCCTGAGACTTTTGTTGGAACTCCGAGGAAGATACTCTTTGCTTGAGTTCCTAAGTCAGCAGGATATAAGGCAATGGCTGCTGGGATCCATTTTTGCCTCTGAATAGGAAGTATCTGCCTGAGAATGAAACCATCACAGAGGCAGGCAGAGGCAAGCGCTGAAGAAACAGAGATCTCTGTTTTGACACCTGGTTCCAGCCATGCCTGACATCACTGCGTCTCTGGACTTCTCAGTTCTGGCAACAGATTTTCTTTTTTATTCAGACCAGATTGCAGTGGGTTTCTGCCACTTTCAGAAAAAGTTCTGACTTCAAAAGTCACCCAGCTAAGCCAGACTGAGACAAACGGGGATTTACAGTCTAGCTAACTGCAAAGTAGGTGATACCTCAGAGCTTCCGGAATGGGAATTTTGGGAGGCTGTTTTGGCTGAAAGAGGAGAGAGAAGAAAGGCCCCAGCATTGCTGGAGAACACAAAGAACTGCTGAGGGGGGTGTGTCTGCATTCTTGCAGAGAATAGCATGGAGGAACGTCTGCATGTTTAGTCTCAGGATATCCCAGGGGACACCCAGGAAAACGCAGGCAGAAAGGGGAGGAGGCAGGCTACAGTCCTCCAGTTATGCACATGGAGGCATTCAATATTAAAATCACCCTCTCTGAGCCTTCAGGTCAGTAAGGCTCAAGCCTGTTCAAATTATATAAGAACAGCATCACACTGACAGCTATCCCACTGTAGCGGGGCTCTCTGCAAGGCGATGAGCTACCCATCACTACAGGATGCAAACAGATTTAATGAGAGGGGGTACTAGGTTAGAACAGCATTTTTCAGTGGCCAATGGACCATCAGCCCAAGAATCACTTGGAATTTCTTCAACATGTGGATTCCTGGGCCCCACACAGCCCTACTCAATCAGGACCTCTAAGGAAGTAGTTTAGGAACTAGTATGTTTTGCTACCTCCTCCAAGTGATTCTGCTGCATATTAAAATGTGAGAATCTCTGGTTACATCAGTGCTTCTCAAACTTAAAAGTACACACATGATCTTGGTATCCTGTTAAATGCAGATTCTGCTTCAGTGGGTCTGGGATGAGACTGACAATCTGCTCAGGGGACAATTCTGCTGGCCCATAGCTCACATATTAAGAGCCAGGGCTCAGATGACTTCAAAAATGTGATGTCAGCCCCTGACCCTTACAATTCCATGGCTGCAGAACGGACCACCCATTGGGACAGAGGCCCAGGAAGGGAAAAAAGATTTCATTCTCCCAGGCCAAGCCAGGCTGGGTAGGTGGGAAGTAAGATCAGATTCATGAACAGGCAAACTAGTTGTCCAAAGAGACAAAAGCTCTATGGGAAAGGAAAGAGATGATCTGGGGATTTAACTTCATACAATAAAATAGAAAGCATCATTTACTGAACATTACCACGTGCCAGGAACCACGTGCTGGCCCTTTTAAACCATCATTTGATTTGCCCATACAATAGCCATATAAAGCAAGCACAGTATCCTCATCTGGTGGAGAAGCCAACTGAGGCATGTGTGATTGTCACTAAGCAATATTTCTAGTTTCTGCCTTCCAGGAGCATAGTAGGACTGCACTTCCTGGCACCTTGTGGATGGGGCCAGTGAGGTGTGGGAGGAAATGATAGGTGCTGCATTCAAGCCAGAGCATTTCTAGAGCTCAAGCCCTCCAGAGCTACTTTTCCCTCTGTCACTGATTGGAAATATTCAAGATGGTGGTGGCTTGAATATGGAGAAAGCAGAACCCCAGCTGACCCATGATAGACACACCATGCATTATAAATAAACCTTTGTTGTAATAAGCCACTGAGATTTTAGGACTGTTTGTTACTGTGACATAACCTTGTTTATCCTGACTAATACATGTAAAGAAGCTCCAATAGCTAGGACTTCACAGGTCTTGGATTTAACCCAGACCTGGGTGACTCCATAGCCTATGTTCACTCCTCTGAATTCAGTGCAGGGCAAGAAATGGATATCTGCAAACTGGTCACAGCTCAAGCCCCTCATACCTCTCATGGTTGCAGCCATTGGCTGATCCACCATCTGCTGAGCCACTCTGTGAACAGGATGAGCAGGAGGATTTCCGGGGGCTGGGTTGCCATAGGGATGGCAGGTTGCTCACAGAGACATCCATCAGGTCCTGGGGGACTGTGGTGAATAGAAGGAGCAGAGGAAGAGTCCTGCTTAAGCCTGTGTGGGTCACAGCAACCTCATCCCAAAGCAAGCAGCTCACTCCCAGGCCAGAACAGGGGTAGGGAAGGACCCTGAATGTGACAGTAGGAAACAGAAACCCCAATCATTGTCTGATCCAGATCTCCGAGCCCATCTGATACAATGAAAGCCACCACCGAGATTTGGGGCCCCCATCAGACAGGCAGAGCTGATGGCAGCTGAAGAGAGAGAGAGAGAGAGAGTCCAGAGGCAAGAACACAGACCCAATGCCAGAGCAGGAGGCCAAGCCTCACCATGTTGTCATTCAGTTGTCCTCACAGGAGGCTGACAGGAAGGAAGGGAGGTGTTGGGGGCTTCTGGGGAAGGCTGATGGTCCTGAGTCCCCAGAGATAGACTTTCTGGGAGAGAGTGTCTCTGGTGGTGAGACGGAAGGGAGACCAACTCAACAGACAGGCAGGACAAGGGCAAGGGACCCAGTGGATCCTTGCTGAGGGCACCGGTGCTGTCCATGGTGCTGAAACACACAGCTGTGCCACCAGACGGGTCTCAAAAATGGGTTGGCGATGCCCTAGAATCACTTGTTAAAAAGCTGCGTGCCTGTATCCCAGCACCCCCCCCACTGACCTACTGAACTAAAACCTCCTGAAGGAAGAGTCTCTGAGTCTGCATTTCAAAAACAATTTTGATAACAGCAGTTTAAGAATCAAGAGGACAGACAGGATTGATCTCCTAACTTGGACATTGGAGATTGTGATCAATTGCCCTCAGGATACAACACTTAAGAGTTTCTCTGACTGTTTTCTTTTCCAGCTCCCTGAAAGTAGCAGTGTCTGCAATAATGCAAAATATAACTGTGACACCTGCATCACAATGTCTATAGTTAGTTAACTTATTGGCCTCTTGGCAGTTCTAAGCAGGTGTAAAAATTTTATTTTCTTTCGGACAGGGTAAATATTTTCTGTAAAGAGCCAGGTAGTAAATATTTTAGGGTTCATGAACCATCTGGTTACTATCATAACTGCTCAATTCTAATGTTGTAATGCAAAAAGTAGCCATTAGTGAAATGCAAACAAATGAACATGGGTATGTTCTAACAAAACTTTATTTATGGACACTGAAATGTGAATTTCCTATCATTTTCACATGTCACCAAATACTGTTCCTTTTTCGATTTTTTTTCAATCATTTAAAAAGGTAAAAACCATTCTTAGCTTTGTGGGTCATACAGAATGAGGCTAGATCTGGCTGTGGGCACTAGTTTTGCCAAGCCCTGCTCTAGGAGATTAAGAGAAATGCACATTTGCCCCATATGGCATGCCTCCCCAAGGGTGACTGGTAATAACCAGCTTCTTCCCTCAGGCCCTGAGGGACATGGGCACTGTGGTCCAGGCCCCGCACATCATTAGAGCTCAGTAGCTGACCAGGCCCACCCCTACCCACAGACAGAGCAGAAAGCTGCCTACACAGTGAGGTTCTCAGGGCCACCAAGAGTAGCTTTTTACAGTACTCCTCCCCAAGCAGACTCACCAATGAGCTGGCCAAGAGAGACCAGTAAGCTCCTGTAAAATATTCTAGAAAAGTATCCCCAGTTCTCTGCTAATCTCAGGGAAGCATTGATCAGTTTCACCCATGTGTGGCAAGCATGCCTCCACCCTCAGCCCCTCACACCCTGCAAACATCACCAATGGATCCCACCTCCATCTCCCTGGGGACCAAGACTCAAATGACAACATGGCAGAGGTGGCCAACACCCAGCCCCAGGGGTGGGGTAGCTCAGACATTACTGGGAGGTGACTGTTTCAGGCTTGGCAGGGGGAGGGTGGTGTCCCATCTTGTTCGTGCCCACTGACTGCCTCTGGCTACCACCAGCGTGGACCGGCCCGCAGGAACCACCATCCAGGCAGGGCCCACAGAGATGGAGAGAGTGCTGCCCAAAGGGTTGGGAGCAGCTTGAGACACAAAACAAAAGGCATGGGTCAAATGGAAAGTCAGAGGTGGGCAGAACACTGAAATGGCTGACAGAACCAATTCCTAGGATTTGTCCCTCTCCCCTGCCCTGCTCCCACACAGCTCCCATGTATTGTGACTGATTAGAGGAAGAAAGAATGCTGATATTTATAAAGCACCTACTGTGTACTGGGGACCATGCCAGGCAGGGGCTTGCCTTGTGACCTGTCATGCCCCTGTAAGGGATGCATGTCCTTTCCCATTTTGAAGAAATGGAAACTGAGGCTCAGAACTTCACCCAAAGCCCCAGCAGGTAGTAACTGACACAGTTGCTCTTTTTGACCGAGATTCTCCTTCTCTGTCCACTAGCAGCAACTGTCTGTTACTGAGTGCAAGTACTATTGTTATCATCTTTTACAGATAAGGAAACAGAAGCACAGAGTGGTTAAGCAGCATACCCAAGACCACCCACCTAATAAGTGGTGGAGCTGGGATTCCAACCAAGGGGACTGGACCCTGAGATCCTATTAATACTCTCTTGGCTGTTTCGTTGACTAGTCTCTCCTGCTACTATCCTTGCCCTAAACCAGCTGTTCTCAACTGGGGCAATTTGGGCCCCCCAAAGGACATTTGGTGATAACTGGGGACATTTTTGGTTGTCACAACCTGGGAATTACGGTATGTTACTAGCACTGAGTGGGTAGATGCCAGCAATGCTGTTCAATATCAACACCTCCCACCCCAACAAACAATTTATTCAGCCCACAATGTCAACAGTGCCAAGGATGAGAAACCCCGCACTAGACCAGCGCTGTCCAACCGGAATACAACATGAGCCACGTGCATAGCTTAAAATGTTCTGGTGGCTACACTAAAAGGGTAAAAAAAAAAAACAGGTGAAATCAATCTCAACAACATATTTCGTTTAACCCAATATATCCATCATGTTATCATACAACATATTTAACATAAAATCAACATAAAATTATTGATGAGATATTTTACTTTTTAATTTGTTCCAAGTCTTCAAAACCCAGTGGGTATTTCACATTTACAGTTCATCACAATTTGGACTAGACACATTTCAAGTGCTGGGTGGGCACAGGGGGCTCACTCCTGCCAGACCAGACAGACAGACAATCTCAGCAGCAGAGGAGACTGAAAATGCCCTTCTCTGTCAACTCATCCTCATGTTTTAGAACTTGTCTTTGCCTCCTCCATGCACAAGAGTCAGGCAAAGAACCAGGTGGTGGAGATACAGGCGCAAGAAGACACTGAAAGGGAACTTAGAACCATCTGCGGCCACATCATCCCTCCCAGAGGGTGGTGTCTCTTCTCTCTTATTCTTTAGAAGGCAGGCATCTGCCCACTTCTTCCGTGAAAGGCCAGGCAGTAATAATTGGCTTGGTGGACTATGTGGTTTCTGTCACAGCTATGCAACTCCACTGCTGTGGTGTGAAAGTGGCCACAGATTATACAATATGTAAATGAATGGGTGTGGCCATGTTCCAATAAAACTTTATTTACAAGAACAGGCAATTGGCCAAATTTGGCCCACAGGAAGGGATTTACCTATTTCTGATTTAGGCACTTCTTCAGAAAGTACTTCATAGCTCTTGCAGATGAAAATCTTAACATGACTGTTTTTGTTAACTCTGGGAGGCTCAGGCCCCTGAGAAAATCAGCCAAGCATGTAGACTGAATCTGACCTTTAGGATGAAAGAGGTCAAACCACAGTACCATCCCTACCCCATGTCAAAACAATCTGCGTGGATTGGATGTAGGAAGCACATGCTCTGAAGCCAAGCAATCTGGATTCAAATTCCAGCCATGCTGAGGTTTAGCTGTGTGACCCTGGACCAGTTTTTTAACCTCTCTGTGCCTCTGTTTCCTGTTCGGAAAATGGGGTATGGTGACAACAACGGCACCTGGCCTGGAAGGGCTGTGGTGAGCATTAATGAACTGAGACCCGGAGAGTGCATAGAAGTGGGCTTGGCACAGAGTGGCACTTAACACGTGATACCTATTATTGCTCACTGAGCATCAGTCAAGAATCACGTTGGGTGTTTGATGTATCATTGCACTGACTCCTCCGGATATGCTCCTGGGTGGGGGTACTGTGATCCCCATTCTATAGACGAGGGATTGAGGCCTGGAGCAGGCAAGGCACTGGGCTGTGTTGCAGTGGCAGATTAGAATGCAGTGAGTGACGTGTGCTTTTCTCTAGACCAGCAGGTCTCAGCCGGGGGCAGTCTTGCCCCCAGAGGACACTTGGCAATGTCTGGAGACATTTCTGATAGTCATGACTGCTGGTGGGGGTGGGGGCAGCTTTGCTACTTGGCATCTAGGGAGTGGAGACCAGAGATGTTTAATACCCTAGAATGCACAGGACAGCCTCCAACCACAAGGAATTATTCCATCTGCAGTGTCAGCAGTGCCATGATTGAGAAGCCCTGTTCTAAATAAACCGATTTAGCTGAGGTTTCCTCAAAGGCAGACAAAGATTCAAGTCCAAGTAGTTTATTTGGGAGGTGATCCTAAGACGCACGGCCAGGGTGGAGACAGGAAGGCATAGAGTAAAGGGTTAGTTACCACGCAAGTCACCACTACCAGCAGCTGGTGCTTGATCTCCTGCAGGGACCTCTGGGAGACACACAGAACACATTCCAGTTTTCTGACCTAAGGAGTGGGGAGCTGGCCATTTACACACCAATTCCTGCCAGTCTCTGGCTGAGGGCTGCTCCAGGGAGGCACTGATTCCCTGACACCTCTAACCACCCCCCCCCAGGGACAGAAGGGACCCCAGTGGCCAAGACACCATCAGGCAAAGGGACACTCAGGCTAGGGGCTGGTGGTGGAGCGGCGTGCAGGGGGTGTGTGTGGGCACAGCTGCGCCTGTTCCACTGGCACATGCAGCACTGTGACAGACGAATGTGGATAGTCGCCAAATGAGTAAGACATCCAGCACCTGGTCTGCCTCCCAGCAGGAGCCTACACATTGCCTGTGGAAAGAGTTTCCTGGGAAGGCAGCCACAGGGCATGTGGCCCCTCTGATGAACCAGCTCCCTGGCAGGCCTGTGAGAGCCGTGGGGCCCTGGATAGGCTGGGATGGCCCCAGGCCCTGACCCCGGGTGGGGTGGATGTGGGAATGAGGACTCCAGGACACTCGACGGCTCTGAGGGATGCGGGAACCCGAGGCTTTGCTCCTAACTGGCCAGGAAGGAACACATGGGTGGAAATACAGGCTAACCCCAGAACCTAAGGCCTTACAGCCAAGCCTGCCCCACACCTCAGATCCCACTCAGCCGCGAATGAGTACCGGAGTATTAAGCGACCTGGCACAATTAGTCCAACACTGCCAGGGAGCATGTCTGCTTACAAAAGAGTCTCTCACTGCCCGGCCACCTCATTTAAGCAAAGGGAGGCTCAGAGCCATTATCCATCAAATGGAACGCACCAAGGCTTAAATAAAATGGGGTTTACAGAAAGAATCTATAACTTTCTATTGATTTGTTTAACAGACATCCATACAGCGCTTCATCATTGCCAGGCCTCCTTCTGAGAACTTTTCAAATACTGACTCATTTAATTCTCCTAATAACCCCATGGGGATGATAATCTTAAATAGCAATGGTTTCGATTAACTAAGCATCTATTTCATGGCAGTGACTATGCCAGTTGTTGGACATACATTAGCATCTCGCAGGCTGGTGTCTAGTGTTTTGCTTCTCCTCTGCTTGTTAAATACCACTTATTGAGGACCTACTGTGTGCAAGGCCTTCTACTGATCACTTCTTTACATTGATCACTTCATTATCTCACGAATCCTAACAACAATATATTGAAGTAAAAAAGTCTTAACAACAATAGAATAGCCTCTAATATTTGTGTTCTATGCCAAGTGCCTTACCTCATTTTTCTACGAACATCCCCATTTTACAGATAAGGAAACCTAGGCACAGAGGGGTGAAGCCAGGATTCCAGAGCCCATGTCACTGCCACTACTCTACACCACCTCCCACCCGGCAGCATCTTTATTAGCTGAATAGTCAGTGGTTTTTCTCATTTGCAGGGAAACCAAGGCTGCCAGGGACAGGGCCCAGGAACAGGGCAGCTTACCGAATTCAGACTGCATGCCAGGGTAGATGATCCTGAACACGTAATCCGTGGCCTCCTCATCTTCCTTGTCTGAAGATGTGGACTCGGCGGAACCCTGAGGGCTTCGCTTGCGCAGTTTGGGAAATACTTTGCCCTGAAAGAACACATCCGGCGCATGGCTCCTGGGCACACCTGCCTCCCCAGCTTGTACAGCCTGAGGGTCCTGGTGGGCATGCATGAGCCCATGCAGCCATGAGGGCCCACAGGCAGACCCCCACCCAGGCTCCTGGTCCACCCCACACTCACTCACCTTCCCCCGCTGAGACCAGAGTGGTGGGTCCAGCTGCCCGTGGGGGAGTAGCCCGTTCTCCAGGCACGAGAGGAACTGCAGGAGGTGCCCTCCCTTGGGAAAGCGGAAGGGCGGCCTCTGGATCCCGTCCTGGCTGACCAACACCACCGTCCCACCGCTGTCCACTGCCGCGGTGACCCGGCCAGAGAAGACCCAGCAGGAAGTCACTAGGAGATGTATGGACAGGGCCCTCCCAAAAACATCCCCGCAGGCATGCTGAGCCAGACCATGCACCTGCCCGAGGCTCTGGGAAAGGCCTGGGCAGAGGGTCAGGGGCAGTTTCCACCCCTGAGTCCCTTTCATCCCACCTATCATCATCGTTGACTGGGGACTACAGGACATGGTCAGGAAGAGTGTAGTTGGCCTCCCTGAAGTCACCCACCAAAGAAAATAATGCCTCCAAACACCCTATAGTCCTCAAGTACCCCTACAAATCTACGAGACCTATTTTTGGATGGAGGCTTTTAGACCCACGACTCTAGATAGTATGTAGTGAGCACTCGGTGTATTTAAGTACAGCACATTAAAGGCAGTGCCTTGTTATAATACTTGAAATAGACCTATGAGGCATATCTAGTATTGCCTGTTTATGGACATGAAACTGAGGCCTAGAGAGGTTATGTAACTTGTCCAAGGTCACACAGCTGGTAAGTGGCAGGGCCTGGATCGGAACCCAGGTCTGTCCCATTCAGTAAGCTTCATGTTTTGTGCCTTGGCAGGGAAGGCACAGATCCCTTACTTTCTAAAGCAGGATGGCCTTCCACTGGCTCTGAACATACCTTCTTTGAGCTTTAAAGGGGAACCCTAGTTATTAATCCCAGATCTTCAGGGGGCTGACTCTAGAGTGACAAAGACCTGAATTTGAATCCACTCTAAAGCTTACAGGCTGTGTGACTTTGTGTTAAGCCGCTTCCTCACCTATAAACAGGGACGATGGTACCTCTATCTGTGGGCTGTTGTGATGATAAAATAATAGGCATGTAACTAGAGCCATGCTCGGCACGATAAGCACCCACTAAATCCCAGCAACTCACTCCACCATGGGTTTGAGGCTGAGCCCTTAACACACATCATGTGATCCTCACAAGCCCATGAGCAGGTGCTGCTGGATCCCCATTTTACAGATGGGGAAACGGGCTCAAAGAGGTGAAGTCATTTGTTTGAGATTGTGCAGGTAATAATGGGGTGGGAGCAGGCAGGGGATCCAGGAGGAACACCTCAGCCCCACTCCTGCCCCCCGTTCCTACCTTGCTGGTGGCAGTGCAGGTAGACAATCTCCTCCAGGCGGATAGTCATGGCATAGTCCCAGTAGACACTGAAAGGGGTGGGAGGGTCAGACCTGCAGGATACCTGCCTACCTCATTGTGGGGAAGGGCCCAGGAGGATGGAAGCCCACCCTTCTCACTGGGACCCACCTGTTCCCAACATTAGTAGCCCAGTCTTCCAAAGTTCTATCTCCCTTCCTTTTGGTCTCAGCACCCCAATTTTCTGAGGATTCCCCTCTCTTACCCCTGGTCCATCTAGCTGAAGCTGACCTCACCCACCCTCCACCCCAAGACTCCAGGAATGGTCACCTGACCCAGGCCTGGCCAATCAGCATATTCTATTGTTCCAGCCACAGTGTTTAGTTCAGGGATGGCTCCATGAGCCAAGGAGAGCCAAGGAGATTCAATTACTGGATTTATATTAGGATTACTGAGAAAGATATGCCCCTTTTGCTAGGAGGGTCGTGGTAAGGATGAAATCAGTCTGGAGATCTAGGGGGCTGCGGAAAAAAAAATGTCTTCCTGAGACTGGAGTCAACAGTTAGGAAAGCAGAGCCAAAGAGATGGAAAGAGTCCAGATCTTCATCATTTGAGTCCCTGGATCCAGCCATGCCTGAAACCACCACCCCAGTATTTTTCAGTTCCTGTGAGCCAATGCTTAAGTCAGCTTGAGCCGGTTTGCTGTCATGGGCTTCTGAGAGTCTTGACTGAGACCCTAATTCAGGCCACCATGTGTCCATGTGGTCAAAATAGCCTCTCAACAGCCTTGACTTCACAGGTCCCAGCAGAGTGACTTGAAAGAGTCTCTGATGGGAGCCTCAGTTTCCTCCTCCATAAAGTGGGGATGATAATACCCACCACACAGTGTTGCTGGGGGAATTAAATGGAATCACATATTTTGAAGGGCTCAACACAGCACAGATACATAAAAAAAACTCCTTGGTAATGGGCCTTGTGATTATTTACTTAAGGTTTTCCATTTCCAGCTCAAAACCTACTGCTGTTTTGAAAAACATTGCTTTTCTACATCTTACTATACTGATAAGACAGCCTGCAAGGGAAGGGGTGAGGACTTGATAAGATAGGTGCATGTTGAAACCACAATGTTGTTCATGTGAAACATTCGTAAGATTGTGTATCAGTGATACTGAAAAATAAATAAATAAATAAAATTAAAACATTGCTTTTCCACTCAAAGCCAGTGGGAGGTGGGGCTCACGGGAACTCAGGCTTCGTGGGACCATCAGACTGCACTGCTCAGCTCTCCTTGCTACAGGGAACAGAGATGACCAGTGGCTTCAGAGGCTACCCCAGTAGACCCGCCACATTTGTGCCAAGGCCATGCTTCCCTTGGGCTACTCTCAGCCAAGACTGAGCACACGGGGGTACATGGATGTCAGTGTAGACCTACTCCTGTGGGGACCCCTCTACCCCTCTAGTGGTCAGCTTTAGCCCAGGGACTCCTAACTAACCTGGCCAAACATTCTCAGACCTGCACTGTGTCAAGACTGTTCCTGCCCACTTGCTTCCTTTCCCCTCCCCCTTCACAGGGGCCAGCCCGGCCTTGGGATCTGAAGGCTCTCCCTGCCTCCTCGTGCTCCTTGCTTCCACGCTTCATGGGGGCCTCCCCCATTCAATCTCTCTTCCACATCTGATCCTGTCTTGGTGTCTGCTTCTTGGAGCCAAACTAACCTAACCCAGGCTTCAAGGTCAGAAGGGTTCAAATCCCTCTTCTATCACCTACACTGTATCAGTCCCTGCCTGTCTCTGGGCCTCAGTTTCCCCAGCTGTGAAACAAGGAAGTTGGAACAGATGGCCACTAAGGGACCTTCCTGCATCACTCTTGCCAGGATCCATGGAGTGAATGTCCTTGGAGGATGGTCAAGAACACAAGCATTTTCAGAGTAGCGACCTCTGCTGGTCCCCTCATATGCCAAGTCTCGGCCAGGAGGTCTTTCCCTGGGCTCCCACGTTGTTCCCATCACACAGAGCTGCAACTGCCTGCTTTCTCATCTGTCTCCCCAGGGGATGATGAATTCCTGGAGAGAGATGGTTTTTGTTCACTTCTGTGAGATGCTCGAGCATGTGCAGAATGAATGGCGAACGCCAGGCAATGCAGTAAACCGAGCAACTCTCCAACTGCCACCGGACACCAGGCAGAGGTGTCCGTGGCCATCATCCTTCTGGATCCATAAAAACTAACACCAGCAGAGCCCATGACTGAGAGATCTTTCCAGTGCCAGACTCCCTGTTAAGGACTTTACATGCATTTTCTCCATGACTCTTCCCCACATGCCTATTTGGAGGTTCCATGACCACATCTCCATTTTACAGATGAACAAACTAGACTCAGGGAAGTGAAGTTGAATGTCCAAGGTCACTCAACTGGGAAGGAGAAAGAGCTGTTTTTGTTTCCATTCTACATGTTCTGGCAGCTTCCTAGAGTGGAACTGCTGAGTCGTACAGTCAGGGTATGTTATAAGGAACTTCCAAACTGGTTTACAAAGTGGCTGGTCCATCAGCAGCGCGTGAGGGGTCCAGCTGCTTCACACGGCAAGCCTGAGATCCGAGCCAAGTCCAGCCTGACTGCAGAGCCCAAATAGCCACCTCCAGTGACACTTCCTCTCCAGAATTAGGATTTATGACCCTGGTGGTTCAAGAAGGAGGGCATGCTGGGAAAAACGAGGTCCTGAACCTCCTCAGACAAGAACCACACCCCTTATCTTCATTGTCCTTTGGTCCCCAAAGAGATACTGTACCCCTTTCCCACATGCTAATCCCCATATTTCTGACCCCTGATTGTTCCCCTTCCACTGAGCCCCGGGTTCCAGGTGAGGGTAACAAGGCTGCATGGGGGTTCAGAGCCACAGGGCTGGGCAAGTCCCCAGTAGGGAAGTGCCTGACCTCTTACAGTTCTCAAAAAGTAGCCCAAGGGAAGCCTGGCCTTGGCACAAGTGTGGTGCTGGACTGACTGGGTGGCCTCTGAAGCTGTTGGTCACCTGTTCCCCTTAGCAGAAAAGATGAAGCACAAGCACAGAGTCCCTAGTGATTTGGGCTGGAGGTGGGGTGCTTGGCAATCATTTTGCCCAATGCATCTCCCAAAACATTAGTACCAGAGGTTCCCTGCACACACAACCCTGGGCTTAAGCCCAACCAACAAATAGGTCCCCAGGCTTTGATGCTTAGCGGAAGGCTCATCAGTGTTTAGGGAGCCCCCACAAACCCTCTGGGAACCCTTTGAGTTCTAAGGAGATCATCTTGTCTGTCCCCCTCATTTGACAGAAGGGGGAAAATGAGGCCCGGAGAGGGAGAGTGACGTACCCCAACTGGGTCACCCAGTGAGGTGAGGTCTGAGCCAGGACCTGGCCCCATACACACATTTATCCACCTGCTCCTTTCATGTCTCTTCCAGTGTAATGTGAATATAGTGTAAGGTCTAAGAAGGTAAAGACTTTCTTCTCCTTTTATGCATCTGCCATTGCTCTTGTAACTAGCACAGTACCTAGAACACAGCGGCTACTCAGTTAATAAATGAAGGAATCCAGGTCCCGATTACCCTGCTTTCTTTCACAAAGATTATCTGAGCACCTACTATGTGCTACGCTCTGGGGAAAGTGCTGAAGAGAACACATGGGCAAGGCAGTTTCCTTGCCTATATGGAACTGAGGTGTGGAGAGCAAGGCACTCAGTATACAAGTAAGTACAGATTTATCATGAGACCACAGTTTTATAAATGCTATGAAGGAGATTCAGGGCTCTGTCCGATCCAGACTCAGCTAGGAGGTCAGGGAAGGCCCAATACCAAGGTTTAGGATGAATAAGCTGAGATAAGGTTCCCAGTCAAGAGCATCTCCTTGGCACCTCACTGTTCCTCCATGAGGGTTTCTTCATCAGAAACTCTGGAGTCGGGATGGGGCTGAATTATGTGCCCCAGCAGCACCTTGCACGGACCCCATCTGAGGACAGATGGCAAGCTCTGCACAGAAAATGACCTGCTTAGAGAGTGGCGGTAACCACACCACGGCCTGGTGTTACCTACGCTGAAGTGTAACATTAAACAGAACACGATACAGTGTTCTGGTTATGCTCCTTGAAAAGGGTCCTTATTTTATGTACATATATGTACCTACACATATCTATATCTACAGATGAAATCCTATAATGTCCCCACGCTGCTGCAGAATAATTATCTAGGGAAAAAAGGGTAGGTGGATGGCTATTAGGGATGGGAGATGGGTACCCAAGTTCTGTCTGTTTTTATGTTACAAGTTCTACACAATCAAAACGTTTTAAGAAATCAAGAAAATGTAGAGGAAAAATAGGTTTAGCTGTGGACTGAGAGCAGCCAGAACCATTGCTTCTGCCCCCCACGAGCAGCCAAGACTCCTCCAGCTGGAATGGCCAAGCTGGCCACACCTCTGCACGGTGGCTTCCCTTTGCTTTTCCTGAAGCCTTCTCTCATTGTGCTAGAACACAGCGAGTGCAGCAGGGAATCCCTGGTGTCTGTGTTTCTTGGGAGCATGACTCCAGAGGCTTTGCTGGTTCTTACAAATCTCAGGATATCACAGGACACAAGCCCTGAACAAGACGCCCACCAAACCACCCCCCCTGCCTCCCTTTTTATTGAGTGACGGGGAAGGTGGCAGCAGATGGGAGAATATTTGCCATTTGCAGGCTTTCAAGATCTTGCTTAAGACTTCTTTCTCTGGGTGGTGTTTTGTCCAGGGCTCTGCCTAATTCACATACCTCAAGATTCTTCTGGTTAGTTTCCGGAGGCTCCTGGGGCACTGAGTTACTCATGAGGCCACAGCTGCAGGGAGGCTGGGCCAAGTGGTTGGTACACAGACTTCCTTGTGCCAACGGGAGAGGAGGAACATGGTGACCTACCTCTTCTCATAGTCCAGGTCCCCCATAGACCCATTCATTAGCTGGTTGGGTGTCCACTTCAAGGTCATGACGTCAGCCGTCTGGTGCAGGGACAGGTATCCCGGCACAGCCTCCATGTCATCTCTCTGCAGAGAGAGGAGGACTCAGGTCTGGTCATAGTGCTGGAGTCACCACGGGCATGGACCCTCATCCATCTGGCTAATGGATGCATAACTGGAGCCAAAAGGCTGGGGCTTTCCTTCCAAGGGCATGTGCATTTGGACAACCCAAAACCTTCCACGGGGCCATGCTAAGCAAAGCCATTTGCAGCCAACCACCCAGGTTGGGTTCTATAGGCCCAGCTGTGAATGCTGCCCACCCCCAACGCTTTCACACCTGCACCTCCAGATGCCCTGCTGCATGGGCAGAGTTGGAAGGTTCTTTACAATCCTTTCCTTAACAGAAAGCATTTAACTGGCATCATTTTGGCTTGTCGTAAGGGAGAAAGAAATGGCAGCTGAGCTCATCCAAAGACATTACCCAGAAGCCCCCTCCCCAAATGCCTATGCTTTACCCCCACCCCACAGCCTGACCCTCTGACTTCCCAACGTGCCTGCAGAGCTTCTCACCACTGTTTCATCCCAAGTGGGGCAGGCTGGAGGGGGTTGTCTCCAAGCCTCACACACAGAGGAGGCAGCCCCTCCACCAAATTCACCTCAACATGTGGAGACAGACAACTAACACTGAGCACCTCATGTGTAGCGAGCTTGGCTCAGCTTCCCACACATCCCGGTTGAGCCACACGTGCCTGCCACCCCATGAGGCAGGTACAGTATCTCAGCCATACATGATGTGTAAACAGATACATGGCAGTATCTCAGCGATTCCAAGAGGCACGTTTGCTTTTCACATTTTAATGTACCTGAAACGGAGATGCATCTTATGATCAGTGGCATCTCACAATTGTGACATATGTCATTGCCTGACCTCATGCAAACTCTGCCAGAGCTGTTCAGATTGTTGTTACTTTAAGTTTTGTACATGGTTGTTACATCACATGTGGAGTACGGGTGCCATTTTAAATGTCTTCAAAAAATGAGACTGTGATCCAGCTTTGAATCAAAAAGTTGTGTCGGTAGCAAGGCTGTAAACAGAGCAATGGAGTGTGATATTCGACACATCATTCACCACTGTAGGGGTGCCCACTACTCCAGATTTTCCTGCAAAGCAACAACGAAGAGCACACACTTGGAAGAAATGCTGCAGCTCCTATGCTCTTGATGGGAGGTCAGCAAATTTCTTTGGTGAAGGGTCAGAATACGGAGTAATTTTGGTTTCGCAAGACGTACAGGCTCACTGGCTACCACTCAACTCTGCCATTACAGCATGAAAGCAGCCATACGTGATGTGTAAACAGATAGGCATGGGTGTGTTCCAATAAAACTACTGAGAAAAACAGGTAGAGGGCCACATTTGGCTCACAGGCTATGATTTCTTGACGCTTTCTTCTGATATAATGGAAAATGATATTTGGTAGAAAAATCAGGAGAGCAATGACTCTCAGTCAGAAAGTGATACAGAAAATTGGATGTGAAGTTTTAGGACTATCTTCACTAACGTATTTCAGTTACATTTTCCTTTGTGTGTGCATATAAGAGTAATGTATAATTTAAAAACATATATCCAGGAGGCCTCAAAAAGCCCCTTCAAAAAGTGTAAAATAAAATTTCCAGGTATTGAGAAAATATTGAATATTAATGTTTAATTTCCTGATGCTATGTTTAAAAACGGAGCATCTTTGCAGTATCTCAGACTAAGGTCTGGTGCCCATTATAATGTGGGTCCTAAGGCTCAGAGGGAAAAGTGACTTGCTCAGGGTCACCCAGCGATCACAGCTGTGACTGCAGAGCTGGGGTGGCCAACAGCCCTCCCTCTGCTTCCTCCCAGCTGAGCCCAAACCCCACCCTGATCCAAATGGTCTCAGGGAGGAGACAGCAAAGGAGGTATCACATGTGGATAGGGGTTTCATGTGCCCTGCTCACCACCCATGGCTGGGGCCTGGCTCAGTGCTGAGGCATAGAGGGTGACTGGTAAATGGCACAGACTCTGGCCACCCTGGATTTAAATTATAACTCTGCCCCTTACTGCCCCTGTATCAGCCTCAGTGTTACTATCTATATTACTATTTGCCATAAATGTTTATTGTCAGATTTAAATGAGTTAATACAGTTAGAAGCACTTAGCATGGTGCTTGATGCATAGGAAGCACTCCATAAATATCAGCTGTGGAGATTTTTATCTTAATATCATAACCATCTAGCGGGTTCATAAATCTTTGCTGGATGAGTAAATGATAGCAAGAAAGAATGAATGGACAGAAGGCTGGGTGGACAGGTAGAGATCGACTGGAAAATAAATGGACAAATGGGTAGATGGGTGGATGGATATAAATAGGATGAATATATATAAATACAGACAGACAGATAAAGGAATGATGGGTGGATGCATAGATGGAGAGGTGGTTGGGTGTAGAAATTGGAAGAGAATTGCTGGTTGATTGGCTGGAAATGTGGATGGATGGATGGGTAGAAGGAAATACAGTCATATGGATGGATAGAGAGATGGAGATGTCGGTAGATGAATGAATAGATTGGTGAGTGGGTAGAAGGATGGATGGACAACCTGGAGCCAGAGGGAATCCCTCCTCCATAAGCTGGAGCTAGACCCCCGGGGGAAGGTGGGCACAGGATGAGCTCTCACCGGCTGAACCAGCACGTTGTTCTTGCCATAGAGCAGGGTGGCCCTGGAGTTCTGGTGCAGGGACTCAACATAGTCACGGGCAGAGAGGGACGGCCGGTCATCCATGCTGCCACTTGAGTGCCTCTTCTGGATCTGGCCGTGTGAAGGGAGGTGGAGGGTGAGGCCTGGAGTGACCTTCAAGGGCCCCCCCACCCTTCCTCACCTCCACACCAAGTCTGGAACTTAGCCCAGCCTCCTCCCAGAACCCCGCCGTTTAACCCACTCACACAGAGGGCCGGACGCTTGGTTGGTGAGTCCTGCCGCAGGTGTGAGCTGTGAATGCGGTGCCTCTGCACAAGCTCGTCGGCTGAGGGGTCAGTCCAGAAGTGATCCGCAGTCTTCATCTTGGTGTACTCCAGGGCGCAGGGTCCCACTACGGAGCACATGGGGCTGGGAATCCAGGGCCACAGCAATTCCGCCTCCCATCTTCCTCCAGATGGGCCACCTATTTCACTAACCCTGCCCTCCAGCCAGCTAGGATGCTCCAGGATCCTACTAAGGAGAGACTAGCATAGATAATGGGAGCAAGTGACAGGGAACAGGTAAGGTGGGATGTGGAAGGCTAGAGGGAGGTGAGAATGGCCCTTAGGAGGTGCCCCCCACCCCCAGAGCCAAGAACAGAGATCCAGGTGAAGCTCAGAGCACCAAACCATTTACCCAGCAAAGATGCAAGGATGGGGCCATCCACAGGGTCCATCAGGAGCGCTTCCTTCTCATAGTATTTACTGGCAAGAGAGGAAAGGACACGTAGGTTTGGATCGCGACCCAGAGGGTGCACAATAGACAATGGCATGGTGGTTAAGAACAGAGGGCTCAATCCCCTGCCTGCCTCCCAGTTAACTCTGGAAGCCTCAGCTGCCCCATCTGTAAATAGGGATAACAAGCATTTATCCCACAGGCCTATCAGAAGGATTGGGAGGGAGAGCAGATATAAGGGGCATAGCACAGTGCTTGGCATGTACATGCTTCATACAGGCCTAGGATCAAGCCTTAGAGAGAGCACCAGATATGATAATCAGAAGGCCGCTGAGGCCTGGCTAACCATCCGCTTCTACCGCACCTTCCATTTCAGACAGGAAGTCACTTAGAGGCTCAGATTGATGCCGAGGTTCTTGTTTGTGGAGTCAAAGAATGAACTTTGCAAACACTCAAGGTAGGAAAGGCAAGGCAGAGGCTTTTATTTAGCAAAGTGAGAGGACAGAACCCCTGGTGCCTGGAGGGGAGGAGAGCGCAGGTGGTACTTGTCTAGGGGATTTATGCGCTGTTGAGAGACAAAGGGCTAGAGATGCAGACCTAATTGGTACCAAAAGGTTTATCTTTGAAGAGACACTAAGTTTCTTATTAGTCCTCCATTTACAAGAAATTTACTGCTCTGATTGCCTCCCAGGATAGCAGCTTCCTGGTCTGGGAGCATATCAATCAAGACTGCCTGCCTTGCTCCCAAGGTGGGCTGAGTATTGTGTGTTTGTTAAAGAGTATGTTAAGAAATTTACTTTCTAACTAATTGGGTTTTAAAATGCAATCTTATCCTTAAGATGGAGTCCTTCCTGTTTTTACTACCTTGTTTATGACTGGGCTTGCTTGTTACATCAACTGCCCAGATTGCTAATGACTTGATTAGGGCTGGAGGAGGAAAAGCAGCACCTGGGTAAAGTAAAAAAAAAATTTAGCTGGGCCCCTCAGCAGGCGAAAGCAAATCGCACAGAGGCATGATTCAATTGATACAATGAAGACATGGGCTATGCTGAGGTATTTTCTTACCTGGGAGATAGTCAAACATTCCAGGCCAAGTTACTCCTCCTGGCTTTTTAGTTTTAACTAATTTCGCTGAAGAATGCCTATATTCCTAGTTTGATATTTTTACCCTAGAGAACTAATGTGACTCTGACTTTGCTTAATGTTTAACACAGTTTTGGTAGGAGTTTCTTTGCACATTGTTACATTGTTGACTGGGATTAACCTGCCTTTGTTTTTCCAAGAGGCCCTCACCCTACTCTAAAGCCCACAGTCCCTATCTCAAGATGATGTCTGCTCTTCTAAAGTTACTGAGCCAATAAAATGCTTTTAAACTGTGGTGTCACCTGTATTAACAGGCCTTCCTGTCCAGATACCTAATGTGGATGACACTGGCCTGAAATGCTCAAAAATGCCCCCCAACTTCTGACTCTTCACATAACATGTGATCTCATCAATACAATGTTTGTGCTGAGTGATTTTGGTTTTGGTTTGAGTTGTGTAGTTTCTAATTCTTTGAAAACTTGTATAGTCTAGAAACTAACAGAATTTTGGAGTTGGAAATGACTTTGTTCTGATCCTAAGGGATCTCAGGCCCAGAGAGGGTAAGAGACTTGCTGGAGACCACACAGCAGGTGGATGCAAGCTATACCCAGCCAGCATGGCTCTTCCCATCCTACAATAGGGAGTGAAGAACACAGGATCTACAGTCAGAGGGACTGAGTGGGAGCCCAGTTCTGCAACCTCTTCCCTCGCTGTGTGTTCCTGGGTGACTACCCTCTCTGGCCTTTGGTGTCCTCAGTTGTAAAATGAGGAGAATGCGAGAACTCACCTGACCAGGTTGTTGGGAGAATTAAATGCTGACCTGCGTGTATAACAACAGCACAGACTCTGACACAAGGCAATTCTTACAAGCAGTGGCCACATCATTACCATTTTACCCCAAGGCCACTTTCTACCAACCAGAATATTGGCTGAAGCAGAACTGACATGACCTAGACATGCTTCACATCAAGTCTCCACATTTTGTGGTCAGATCTGAAGATACTACTTCAAGCCACTTTCCACTCTGCCATTCAGCATCCATTCCTAAAATCAGCAGCTACATGATCAAGACTGTGGAAATGCTGCCTTTAAAAATAGCAGGAAGGACTGGGAGTGAGATGTGACTCTAACGGGTAGGGCCAGGGAGTTTTTTCAGGGTGATGAGTTCCTTTGGAACAGTTCTAGGTCCTGAATGTGGTGGTGGTCCTATGAAACAATACATGTGTTAAAACTTTCATAGAACCATATAGAAAAAAACTGTATATAAAAATTGGTGAAATCCAGTATAGCATCTCACTACGCTTATGGACAGTGATTGTAATGGGGTTGGTGGGGGGGACCTGATGAAGTGGGTAGTTTAATAACCATAATGTCGCACATGTAATTGTAGATTAATGATACCAAAATAAATTTTTTAAAAATTGGTGAAATCCAAATAAAGCTTGTCATTTAGTTAACCGTATTATACCAATGGTGAACCTCCTCATTTCTCTGTTCTATACTTTCCCTCATTTCTCTGTTCTATACTTTCATACATATTTTCCTAGCAAGTGGGCAAAGAATAAAAGGTAATAATAAAACCCACTGTGTGTGAAGATGTGGTTAAATAGGTACTTTCATATACCAAAAGATGGGGAGATTCTGATATTTCTCTCTCTCTCAGGCTGGAAAGGAGGGCTAGCCATGAGGAGTCTCAGATAATGGATTTGTCAGTGGCTCCCCACTGCTCTTGGCATAATATGCAACTTCTTTTCTATGACAGGTAAGACCAATGTATCCCCAACATCTAAGTTACTGCCTATCACATAGTAGATGCTCATTAAGAATTTATTGGATGAATTTATGTATGCATGGATGAATGGCTGCCAAGAAGACTCCTACTATAAAACCTTTACACCAGGTTAACCTGAGCTAGGGGAGAAAATGTAAAAATCACTATTCATTTCCATAATGTTGTACTCACTAATTCCCCTTCTTGCCTCTCCTCCAAAGTGGCAGCAATCCCTATCCCATTCACCAAAAGAAACAGAGGCATAGAGAAACTAAGTAATTCCTTTAGGGCCATAGTTGGTGAATAGACTGTGGGCTTAATTCATAGGATAAGGAAGGTCCCTAAGATTACAAGATCCTGATATCCCAACGCAAATATGAAGACCCTGTGCTGCTATTAAGCACCTGAATCTTCCCAAGAATCTAAGCTAAGCTAGGTCAGAGTCAAACATCCAGAAGGCCTATATTTAATCACTTCAAAATCAAGGGCCTATCAAGGGGAAAACAGAAAGTGGCTTTGTGTGAGAGGGTGTAATTCCCGTGAGGGTCAGCAGGTGGAGGTAGAGCGCACCCAGATGTCTGGCCTGTCCCACTCACCTGCTGTTCTCCACAAGGTAATGCACAATTTTGTCCAGGACCTTCTCAAACAGGGCAGTACGGATCCAAAGGTGCTTGATGGCAAGTGGGGACAGATTGGGCAGCTTCGGCAGCTTACGCACATTCTCCTGGAGGCCCTGGATCTGGTTTCGCCTTCAAGACCAGTCAAGGAGAATAGATACTCACTATAAAGGAAATTTAACAGGACCACTATGCAAATGGGAAAATGTTCAATTTCTCTAGGAAATGAAGGAATGGTAACTAAGACAACAGTGAGAGCCCATATTGCTCTGGGTAAAGAGTTGAAAAAATAGTAATACCCAGTGGATGTGAAGATGTGGCTATAGACACTTCCATACACTGTTGACGGGCAACCCAGATTCTCATACTGGTATTTCTCTCCATATTTCTCTCTCTCTCTCTGCTGGAAGGGAGTGCTGGCCAAGAAGAGTCTTGGATTATATCCTTCAGTGGCTCCCCACTGCCCTTGAGGAGCAAGCTTTTCAACCTGACAAGCAGAGTACACCATGGCCTTGCTGCTGTTCTCCTCTCCGGCCATCCCTTTATCTCCTCCGCTGACCCTAAGATGCAGAGATATCTGCAGGTCCCTGAGGCTGCCAGGCTCTCGTCTGAGCACTTTCCAGAAGCTGCTTCTTCCGTTTCCCTCCCCACCCCATTCCCAGGCTGACCCCTTCTCCTTCTTTAGGTCTGTGAGGGCATCCGGAATCCTTCAGGAAACCCTCCTGGACTAGCTCCCCAGTTCGTTCAGCCTCCTCTTTAACTTCCTGATCACTTTTCTGTCTTCCCCTCCACAGTGTGACCTTGAGCGCACGGACTAAGCAATTCACTACCTTTTTAAATAAAATACTCCAGAATCTACCATGTGGCAAGCACTGGCCTTTTTCATGTCTGTATCTCCAGGGCCCAGCACAGTGTCTGGCATATACGAGGGGCTCATAGGTATGTTCATGAATGACTGATTGCATGAATGAATGAGTGCCTCTCTTCTACCACCTGGCATGGGCACCTCTAGTTCATGCATTAGGAACTCCCAATATTATGGAAGGGCCATGGAATTACAGCCCTTTAAGAAGCTATCAGCAAACACCTGGGAATTTAGCAGATGGACTGGAAGGTACTGGAAGACCAGGTGGTTGAGGAGTCAGATTCCAAATAGGAGTTGGCAATGCCGAACCCAGAGGCCCGCCATCATGCAGTTCTGGCCAGCAGCCCTGGGCCGGCAGGGCTGCAGGGCAAGGAAAGGGCCATTTCTTATCCTGTGAAGTGGAGTGATCTCCCATGGCAGTGATGGCAAACACATGGCATGCATGCCTCTTTCTCCATTCTCCTGCTCATAACAGACAGAGCTAATCAATCCATGCACTCTTTCCCATGAATCCCAACCTTCTGAAGTCCGATCAGCTCTAGAATCTTTCACGACACAGTCCCCTGGGCCGCCACTAGAATCAACTGGAATTGGAACCTATCTGCCATCCCATACCAAGCTCCAGGTTGGGGATTTTGCCATATAGTTGGGACTCCAGGGGTGGCTCTGGTAGAAACACTACTGTACACACACTCAGGCCACGAGCTGCCTCCCAACACATAAAATCAGCCATAAAGAAAAGTGAGTGTAGCTATGTCTCCCCTTCAGTGGTTGCCTCAATGTGAGCTACTTGGTCCATGCAATTAGCAACCATCTTGATTTCATTAAACTTTGATTTTCCTGCATTTAGAACAGAGCTTGGCTCCCACTAGGCACTTACTCATTCAACAATTGTTTCTTGGCCATTTACCACGCGCTGGGCACTGTCCCGGGTGCAGGGGACATAATGGGGAGTAACATGGATGTAGCTGCCTGTCCTCATTGCATTTAGAGTCGTCGGGGAGACAGACAACAATCAAATAAACAGTAAACAATGATATGCATAATTACACAAACAAACAGTAAACAAAAATATGAATTACAGATGGTGCTAACAAGCAGGGAGAAAATAAACAGAGCGATATGAAAGAGAAATGGGGTGAGGGTTAGAATTTACCCTTAGCTAGGGGAAGGCCTGAATGACACTGAGGAACCAGCCATGGAAGATGGAGGGTGTGACCCCGGTGGCGGGTACAGCATGTGCAAAAGCCCTGGGGTAGGAAAGAGTCTGGCAGTTTTGAAGAGCAGAAAGGAGAGTGGTGGGCACACCAGGAGGCACAGGGTTATGCAAGCTCGGGGAAGGCATGGGCTGTCCTCTGGGGTAGGGGGTGCCCCGGCCCACACCCCGAGCTCCACACTCACGTGCTCTCGATCAGCTGCTCCAGGTCCTGGACTTTGCGGCTCAACTCCTCAGCGGGCGGGAAGCTCTTGCCCACTTTCATGAAGAGAGCTGCGATCTTGTTGCTGCGCAGGAAACCTGCCGCCCGCCGCCGCAGCCCATGCAGGACACAGGCCTCCACAGCCGCTGCGTGGACACAGTGGTCAGCAGGCTCCACTCTGCCTGTGCTCCCCAGCACCCGGGCCAGCTCAGAGTCACACAGGGTTGCCTTGGGGAGCTGGGGGCCCCACAATCACAAAACTGGTGACAGCATCCTAGGGAAAAGCATGTATGCCTCTCTACCTTCCACCCCCTCAAAAGGCAGCAAGAGAGCTTAGTGGTTAACCCAGCTCACTGCCCGAGGCCAGAACATCTCTGTGCACATCTCTGCCAGCCACTAACCAGCTGTGCAACTGTGGGCAACTACTGCCCCTCCCTGTGCCTCAGTTTCCTGACTGTAAAACAGGGGTGGTAAGAACATTAATCTCACAAGGTTTCTGTTAGGATGAGGTAGGAAAAAAGCATGGAAAGCGCTTTGCACAGAGCCTGCCACACAGTGAGTGCTTTGCGAACATTAGCTATTCCTCCGGCCCACTGGGGAAGAGGCGGCTCGATCGCAGCCCTGCTGAGCTTTGCCTGGGTTAAGGAACCACATCGTTGTCATCACTATTGTAATTCCAGTGCCAGCCAGCAGTATGGGTCTCATTCAATCTCTGCCACTGCCAGGGAAGAAAGGAAAACCATGCCCCTTTTTCAGAGGTGGAAACTGAGGCTCCAAGAAATGAACTGAATTGCCCAGGGCTGCCCAGCAAATAAGTGATGAAGCCCAAGGTGTGTTGACAACACTGTGCTTCCACAAAGGACATCTGAAGAGAGAACTCAGTAATAATCTTCCCATTTCTGTGTTTCCCATGGACGCCCTGCCTAGCCCTCCTCCAATAGGGATGCCCAGGCAGTAGCCTAGGCTCTACTACTAACTTGCTGTGTGACCACAGGCAAAACACTTTCCCTCTCTGGGTCTCAGTGTTCCCCTCTGGGAAAGAGACTCTATGCAGGCCACTCAGATAGCCCCTATCTTACTTCTGGTACTCTGGGCAGCCCTGTTAACAATCTTCTTACCTGTATCTCATCTGGCTTGCACACCAGACTAGGAGCTCACTCTGGTAATAGGAGCATGATCAGTGTTTATGGGAAAAGTGAGTACAGCTGACCCTTGAACAATGCGGGGGTTGGGAGAACTGCCCCCACCTCCTGCACTCAAAAGTCCATGTATAACTTATGACTCCCCAAAAAACTTTACTACGAATATAGCCTCCTGCTCACTGGAAGCCTTACTTGTAACGTTAACAATTGATGAACACATATTTTGTATATGTATTATATAATGTACTCTTATGATAAAGTAAGCCACAGAGAAGAAAATTTTTTCAGCTTATTGAAAATCTCCAAAAATGTTTCCAATGTATTTACTGAAAAAACATCCAGATATAAGTGGACCCATGCAGTTCAAATCCATGTTGTTCAAGAGTTAACTGTATATAACAAGAGCTATTCCTTATTTGGAACCTGCTGGGTGTTAGACTAGTGTTAAGGTTTACCTTACCTAAAAACCTAGGACAAAACCCCAGAATTGAGTATATTAGTTATTGTCATTTCATAAAAGAGCACACCAGCATTCAAAGGTTAAGAGCCTGGCCAAGGTTACGTTACATGTGAAGAGGAATATTGAGAGGTTTTGGGGTACTGCTTTTGTTGGCAACTACTTGGTTTTGAATGAATGTCCACATATTGCCTAACCTGCCCATGGATTTAAAATATTCTGGTTGCAGATCTCTTAAAGATCTTCGTTTTTGCTTACACATACAGTACTTTTCATCTGTTCATACTGTAAAAAGTTAATTATCTCTCCAGGCTTTGTAGACATCACTCAGTTCTTTCTGACAATGGCTAAGAAGGAACAAGGGATTAAAGAAACCTCAGGGAGAGCCTTCAGGCCTCATTTAGTGCCGTCAAATTTCTCTTGCCCAAAGACTTTGATCAGAGTTAGAGAATTATTATGATTTTTATCACTTCCTATTCCTCTAAGTCTTTAATTGGGAGGTATGTTAGCAAGTCCTGGAGGACACATGCATATTATTTTATTTGCAAATAAAAACGTCCAGTAGAAAAAAAATTGGGCATATATTCTCATACTCATATTGATGTGTCTACATATGTGTGTGCAAACGTATATACATAGGTAGACCTTGGACATACTGCAAGTTCAGCTCCAGACCACTACAGTAAAGCGAATATTGCAATAAGGCAAGTCTAGTGAAGTTTTTGGTGTCCCAGGGCATGTAAAAGTTATGTTTGGGTTATACTGCAGCCTTTTAAGTGTACAATAACATTATGTCTTAAAAAGCAAGTGTTCACACCTTAATCTTAAAATACTTTGTTGCTAAAAAATGCTAACCATCATCTGAGCTTTCAGTGAGTCAAGTCTTAATCACTGATCACAAATCATCATAACAAGTATAATAATGAAAAGGTCTGACAAATTGTGAGAATTACCAAAATGTGACATAGAGACATGAAGTGAGCAGATGCTGTCAGAGAAATGGTGCTGACAGACTTACTCAATGCAGCATTGCCACAAACCTTCAATTTTTTAAAAACACAGTATCTGTGAAGTGCAGTAAAGCATGTCCCAATAAAATGAGGTCTGCCTGAGTGTGTATTATGTGCATATGTGTTTATTTAAATACACATATTTATAAATATATAAAATCTTTTAAATCTTTTAAATATTTGTGTATATATAAAAAGTTTTTTTAATATATGTATCTCACTTAAAAGAAATAAAATCTTGCCAAGTTCACTCAATAAAAAAGTGGCAGAGCTGGGATTTGACCCCAGTCTGCCTGGCTGCAAAGAGGCTGAACTGATGTCAGGGGGGCTCCCAGGTCACAACGTGTGCTCAGCATGTTGCAGGACCATGGATGGTGTCCCCAGCCATCCGGATGGAAGCTCACTGCCCGGCCAGGTCTCCTCGCTCCGGCCTCTCCATGGGGTCAAGACACGAGAGGGGAATTACAGCATGGCCTCCATGATCAGACACTCCAATCATGAAATAAAAAGTGTTTCAGGGAGAAAGAAACTTATACGTACACACCAACTATGAGCTGAATCCTGACTTCAGGGACATAAAAAAACACATGTCTGTAGCCGTTATCAAAGGACAGTGTGAACCTGGCAGCATGGTTATTTCTGGAACCTGGTGAGCATAGCTAGTTCAAGGAGAGAAGTCTGAGTCACACTCGGAGCCCCAGGCCTGCCTCCTTTGCTTAACTAGCTGGACACGATTCCTCGGGATGTGTCGGTGGCTCTTAATTCCATATATTTTTTTTAAGTCCCTATCCATCCTCTTCCTTAACCTGGGCAGCCATAGGCAGAGCAAAGAGAGGACATGGAGCCCATTTCTTGGATGCAAGACCACTTGTCTCTTGGATGTGGTCAGTGTGAACTGAGGCCACGGGAAGGGAAGGCAGTCCCTCCAGTATTAAGCATGGCTACCTCTTCATGGGGGCAGATGTCGTTCTTTATTACTTCTCTCGACTTTTCTGTATTTCCAAATTCCCTAAGGGAGTCCCTTTGGAATCTGAAAATAACTTTGGAGTTACAAAGCAAAAAACTGATGTAAGTAAGCACCCTTGTTCAAAAATGCTACTTCCCACAAGTAGTGACTCTATAGCATCTTACTATGCTGATGCACAGTGACTGCAATGGGTGGGGAGGAGGACTTGATAATATGGGTGAATGTTGAAACCACATCGCTCAAGGGAAACCTTCATAACATTGTGTATCAATGATACCTTAATAAAAAAAAAAAAGATGCCACTTCCCCAAGGCAGCCCACAGAGAGAGAAGCCACTTTTCACAGCCACGGGCCCCAGACTCACCACAGAAGGAGATGATGTGGCTGCTGTCTTCGTGGACAAACTTCCGCGTGACAGCCTCCTCCATGATCTGCTTCACCTGGAAGGCAGAGACAGCTGGAGAGGGACATCCAAACGGGACCCAGGGTGCAGACACCCCAAAGATCTGCGTCCCCCTTCACAGCCTTCTCAGGCTGCTGGGGAGATTCTGGTGCCTGCTCTCCTTCCATACCCTCCTCACAGAGCCTTCTGGAAGCCTGAGGCCTGTGATGGTTCTACGCTTCACATTTTAAAGGATTCACTTTTCAGGCGTCTTCTCAGGTGTCACACGAAATGTCAGCTCCTGCCCTGACACATTACCTAAGGCAGCCCTCTCCCCTCTGCTCCATCCACCCCCTATTATAGTTCCTTGAGTGTATTTACATTAGTCCCATCCCATTTGTTTATCTGCCTCCTGTTTCCCTCTTCTAGAATATAAGTTCTCAGTGGGCAGGACCTCATTCGCCTTGTCCACTGCTTTATCCATGGGAACTAGAATAGTGCCTGGTGCACGGCAGGTCAATTAATATTTTCCAAATGAATGAATGCATGAAACAGACATATAAAAGAATCAGGAGGATGTAGAGTGAAACATCAACGCTGGAATCTGGTGGATCTGAGTTCAAATCTCTGCTCAGGCACCTACCAGCTGGGTTTGTGGTCTTATTTTGGCAAAGAGAGGCTCAGTGAGTGAAGCAACTTGCTCCAGCAAATACAGCTGGCCCAGAGTAGACAAAATCCCAGCCTGAGTCTGGGTCCCAGGCTGTGCGTGCACCTCTGCTTTCTTGAGCACCTCTGATGTGCCAGGCACAGGGACACAATGCTGAAAGGGCAGCCGTGCCTCTGCTCATGGATGAACTCTGGGGACCTGAACACCCTGCTGCTTTGCTAGATTCTGGGCCCCACTCCGCCCAGAGTCACTGTAGAGCTTTTAGCAAAGATTTTCTCCTCTCTAGGGCCTCAGTTTCCCCACCTTGAAGTTGAGGAGGCCAGAAGAGATCAACTCAGAGACAGGTCCCAAATCTACAACACTGGATCTGTGACAGGGGATGATGGGGCACAGTCCTGAGCCCACCCCCCCTCAGTGGGCCTCTATTCCCTTCCTGGGTGCTGCTGTGTGGTCCCTGAGGACTCAGCCAGGCCGGCATATCAATGCACCCATCTGAGGACAGTCTTAGGCTCTCAATGTCCCTCTCCCCCTTCCTTCTGGTTGCCTCCTGGAGAGGAAGACTCAACTCCCCAGAGCATCCCTGGCCACATTCTCTGGAAACTACATGGCATTGCCCACCCTGGAGCTGGCACACCACCTATGCCCCACACACCCAAGTCAGCACCCTTCCTGTGAACAGCGGCTGACCTCAGAGCTCAGCAATCTCCAACCTGGACTTTGACAGCATTTCTAAGTGTGAAAACCACCTAGTCAAGTCCATGCAATTGGCCCCATTTATGAAACTGGAAACTGAGGCTCAGGAAGGCAAACTGGCCCACCCAAGGCCATACAGCTGGGAAGCACCACAGCTGGACTTTCAGCTTATTACAGTGTAACTCCGGGAGAGGAAATCCCAGGGCAAAATACCTCTAAAACTGAAATCAGCCCAACGGAGAAGTAA
Source organism: Smutsia gigantea (assembly GCA_032199065.1). Lineage (NCBI taxonomy): Eukaryota > Metazoa > Chordata > Mammalia > Pholidota > Manidae > Smutsia > Smutsia gigantea. The sequence goes on along the minus strand of JAVSCE010022533.1, from coordinate 50,681 downwards.
AGTTTAAAACCCGTTTATTGCTTACCAACTGCAGTCCGGGGCTGTCTCTTTCCTGCTCTGGCAGAAGCAAAGTGAGACCTCCCTCCAACCTTCAAATAAGCCTTCTGTTGCTCAGGTATTACCCACTGATATGGGGATGAACTACTTCTCTCCACCCCTGAGGAATGCCTGTTGATACGGAGATGCACTAAAGCCAGACAAGAGATTCTGGAATATTACGCCAGACAAGAGATTCTGGAATATTACAATTTTATCCACACACGGTTTTTCCAAGCTTGGCTCCAGCTGCCATACAGTGGTCTCTCTAGCTACTAGCTGTGTTTTCTCAGGCAAGTTACATCCCCTCTCTGAACCTTAGCTTTCTCATTGAATAAAGGGTATATAGGAATAGCACCTGTCTCAAGGTGAACCAAACAAGTTAACGCACACCATGTACTGAGCACAGGGCCTGGCACACAGTGTGCCTGCAGTAAGTGTTAGCTGCATGCATGCATCCATCTGCCTAAAACCTCAGTGGCCTCTTTTACCAGTATTCTGGTCCTGGCTGAACCATCACCTGCTCTGGAGGTTAAACTCCCTTGCTTGGGTTTACACAGCAGCAGCTTCTATAACACCCATCAGATTTATATTGATTTCATCAACACATGTCCTCCCTGCTGGGCTGTGGACCTCATGAGGGGCGAGCACTCTGTCTCCTTGCTTTACAGCTATGGTTCGGGCACATCATAGGTGCTCAATAAAGTTCTGCTTGAGGAATGTATGGCTTGAAGGATCATAATCAACTTCTGCTTTGGTAGAATATTCTAGCTGAAAAAACGTTTTGCCACAATAATCGTGAGTAAACAGAGGAGCAGCATTACTACCCCTCTTTGTGAAGGGAGCAGACAGAGGCACAGAGAGGTGGCATAACCTGCCCAGGGTCACACAGCTGGTAGGCAGCAGAGTCAAAGCTTGGACTCAGGTCTGTCGAACTCCAGGGGCTGAGCTCCTCTATGACATACCATTAAGCCCACATGGTCTCAGAGTATTTGTCCACCCCTCCCCCTCTAGGTACCTGCCTCCCTTTGCTCCTCTGAGGCAGGATACAGTGATGCTAGTTTATGATCCAGTGTCCGAGAGCCTGACAGAAGGAGGCTGCCAAGCACCGTGTGTTGCAGATGAGTTTCAGCTCAGGCAAGTTCGCTATAGATTCACTGTTACCAAAGAAATTTACAGCAAAGGGTTCTTGGGGTGAAAAGGTTATACCCAACTTTATTTCCAGGTGGCAGATCAGTCACTAAAATCCCATTCACTCAGAGCGAGTCTGTGTTATCACTGCTGCTTCGGATGCAGCAAGCCAGTCTCTGCCTCTGGGCCCCTCTGTCTGCACAGCTGTCCTCTGGGCCTCTCTGCACAGCCGTCCCACACAGCTGTCCTCTGGGCCTCTGTCCTCGGTGCTGCCACCACTCCAGCCTCTGCTCTGCTCTCCTATAGCCTTGCAGCCCACGCCACCCCATCTCCCGCAGAGCACTGGGCAGAACTCTTTATAGTAACACAATAATGGCTTATTGCCTAAAGGTATGGAAGCGGTAGCATAGCAACAGGCCAGTTACATCATCAGGTGGTTTAAGTTCTTCAGTGAGGATCCTGGCCATAGGAACCCCACTTTACCTACACACCCAGACCTGGATGTCGCTGGGGAACAGAGGGGCCGAGGGGAATGAGTTCAGCCTAAGTAGTGGGTGATAGTGAGCTACCAGGGAGGCAGTGGGGTGGGGAGGGCATGGATTTCCAGGCATCTGGGTTAGGAGTGTTTTCGGAGCAGCACAGTGGTTAATTAAGAGCTACGAATTTGGGGCCAGACAGGCCTTGGTTCAAATCCTAGCTCAGCCACTTATGAGCTGTAGGACCTTGGAAAAATTCCTTTACCTAGTAAATACCAATTTCTAAAGAGTCAGCAAAGTACATTGGGTCTGCCGTCAAAATACACTAAGTGCATTTCTCATCCCCTCCACTAATACTGTGGGGCAGGAAAATAGATATGAGCGGGGTGGAAAGGGAGTAAGGCCAGGAAAGCCCACTAAAGGAGACTCAAAAAGTTAACCAGTTAAAATTAAAAACCCAGGAAAGACTCACAGTTAATGAATTAATCAGTTAAAGTTAAAAAAGCCAGGAGTAACTTGGCCTGGAATGTTTGAATATTACCCAGATAAAGGAGTGTACCTAAGCATAGCCCATGCCTTTATTGTGTCAATTAGATCATGCCATTTTAAGATTTATTCTAGGCTCCTAAAAAGCCCAGCTTATTCTTTAACTTAACCTATATGCTGTTTTTTTCTCCTCCAGCCCCTAATCAAGTAATTTACAACCTAGGCAATTAATATGGCAAGCAAGCCCAGCCATAAACAATAAAAGCAAGAAAGATTTCATCTTAAAGATAAGATTGCCTTTTAAAACCCAGGAACTTAAGAAATAAGATTCTTAACATACTCTTTAGAAAACAGACAATAACTCAGCCCACCTCAGGGGGCAGGGCAGGCAGTCTAGTCTTGTTTGAAAGCTCCCAGACCAAGACTCCCATATTTCAGGGAGAAATCAGAGCAGTAAATTTCTTGTGTTAATTTTAACATTCCAGGACCACCTAACAAGTCTGCACCCACCAACCCTTTGTCACATTCCTGAAAAATCCTTAAACGAGGGAACCCTCAACCTTTCAGGGCATTCCTCTCTCTGAGGTCGCTGGCACTTTCTAAGTGCGTACCTTTAACTTTTCACCAATCTTTTAGCAGCACCTCTTCTCTGGGGCAGCCCACACACTCCCTTTATCTGGGTGAGCTTCTTTTGCCTTAAATAAACTTCTCTCTGTTCAACTTAAACGTTTGTCTCTGCACTTTTCCAGTGTTAGGTGTCCTTGTTACTTTGCTTTTTCATTCTAATCCTGCAGATTTCAGCTCAAACCTTTACTCTCTCAGTCCTGTCTCAGACAACTAAGGAGGGGCTACTGAGAGCTCAGATCTGGGCTTGCAAATTACTTTCGCCTAGGTGACCGGGAACTGCAGCTTACAGTCATGCTCTTTAGTAGCCTGCCTGGAAGTCTTTCTTTACCTATATAGGAAGTTTGCAGAACATAATCTCACTCCATCCAGTGCTCTGCAGCTCCCAAAATCCTGGGGTGGTAGGGACTCAGTTCCCACGCCATGCAGATCCAAGCAGACACTGGATGCCAGGTGACCCAGGCTTGAGGAGTTAGCAGGGGTGGTGCCCCATGCTGAGCAGCTGTTCAATGAACTTCCTTTATTATTCTATTCTGTTATTCCCTAACACTCTTGCTTTAATGAATTCCTTCCTCACCTTGTACTCTGACTTCCCTGCATCTCTGAACCGATGTCCCCCCAACAGTACCTCTCTGGTCCAAGTGACCCTGGTCTGAGCCACATCTGTTTTGGATTGACACTGTAACCCTCTCACTTGTCTCCCTGCATCCACTTCCTAGGGGCTCATCTTAACATGGCCAGAAGGATTTTGTTAAAGGCTAAGTCAACAGAACAACCAGATAGAAGATCAACAAGGAAAAAGAGGACTACAGCATTATAGACCAACTGGGCCTAAGAGACTGTATAGAATCCTCCACCCAACATCAGAGGAATACACATTTTTTTCAAACGCACACAGAACATTCTTCAGGATAGAGCATATGTTAGGAAACAAAACAAGTCTTAACAACATTTTAAAAGACCAAAATCATACAAAGTATCTTTTCTGATCACAGTGGAGTACAACTAGAAATCAACAGCATAGTGGAAATTAACACACTCTCTGAACAACCTATGGGTCAAAGAAGAAATAAAAAAAATTAGCAAATATCTTGAGGAAAATGAAAACACACATAGTAAAATCAATGGGATGTAACAAAAGCAGTGCTAAGAGGGAAACATGCAGCTGGAAATGCTTATGTTAAAAGAAGAAAGATCTCAAATCAACAATCTGACTTTATAACCTTAAGGAACTTTTAAAACTAAGAACAAACCAAAGCTAGCAGAAAGAAGGAAACATCAGAGCAGAGATAAACAAAACAACTACAACAGAAAAAAATCAACAAAACCAGGAGTTGTTCTCCAAAAAAGATCAGAAAAATTGACAAACTTTTAACTAGACTAAGAAATAAAGACTCAAATAACTAAAATCAGAACTGAAGGAGACAATCCAACATATGCTATTGAAATAAAAAGGCCCTTAAGAGCATACTATAAACAGTTGCATGCCAATAAATTGGATATTCTAAATAAAATAAATTCCTAAAACATGCAATCTACCAAAATCTGAACAGACTTATAAGTAGCAAGGGGACTAAATCAGTAATATAAAACATTCCCCAAAAGAAAAGCTCAAGACCAGACAGATGGCTTCACTGGTGAATTCTGTCAAACACCTAAGAATAATTAAGCAACCCTTCTCAAACTCTTAAAAAAAAAATTGAACAGAAGGAAATACTTTCAAACTCATTTTATGAGGCCAACATCACCTTGAAACCAAAGCCACACAAAACACTACACAAAAACTATACAGACCAATACCTCCAAGGAATACTGATGCAAAAATCTCCACAAAACACCAGCAAGCAGAATTCAGCAGCATAGGAAAAGGACTGTAACCAGGACCAAGTGGGATTTATTGCTAACATGCAAGGATGGTTCAACAGATAAAAATCAACCCATGTAATATACCACATTAACATAATGAAGAAAGTAACACCACATAATCATCTTAGTTGGGGCAGAAAAATAATGACAAAATTCAACATCTTTTCATCATAAAAACACTCACCAAATTAAGAACAGAAGTAAATTACTTCCATAATAAAAACCATTATATGAAAAATCCCAAGTTACCATCTTATTCAATGGTGAAAGACTGAAAGCTTTTCTTCTCAGATCAGGAACAAAACAAAGATGCCCACTTTTATTTAACATAGCAGTTGAAGTTCTAGTTAGTTAAAGGACTAGATAAATTAGGAAAGAAAAAGAAATAAAAACAAAAACAAATCAGAAAGGAGTAAGTAAAAGTATCTTTGTTCACAGATGACATGATCTTATCTATCGAAAACCCTAAGGGTTCCATAAAAAAACTTAGCACTAATAAACAAACTTAGCAAAATGGCAAAATACAAAATCAACACAGGAAAATCAGTTGTATTTATAAACACTAAAAATGAATAATCCAAAAAGTAAATTTTTTAAAATTCCATTTACAATAGCATCAAAAAGAATAAAACACTTCACAATAAACTTAACCAAGGAGGTGAAAGGCTTGTATAGTGAAAACACTTAGGCATAAACATAACCAACGAAGTGAAAGACTTGTATACTGAAAACTCAATACATTGCTGAGAGAAATTTAAAACAACAGAAATAAATGGAAAGGCATCCCACGTTGTTCATAGATTGGAAGGCTTCATATAGTTAACATGTTAACAAAACCCAAAACAATCTATAGATTTAATGTAATTCCTATCAAAATCCCAACAGTGGTTTGTTTTGTTTTGTTTGCAGAAACAAGAATCTACCCTAAAATTCATATGGAATCTCAGGGACCCGAAATAGGCAAAACAATCTTGAAAAAGAACAACGAAGTCATCCTTCCTGACTTCAAAACTTATTACAGAAAAGTAAGAAAAATAGTGTGGTACTGGCATAAAGGCAGACATATAACAAATGGAATAGAATAGAAAGCCCAGAAAGAAACCCTCACATATGCTGTCAAATGATTTCAACAAGGGTGCCCAGATCATTCAGTGGGGACAGCGCAGTCTTCACAAAAGGTGCTGGGAAAACTGGATATTCACACGCAAATGAATGAAGTTGGACCCTCACTTTACACCATACACAGAAATCAACTCTGCCGATTCACAGAGGAGGAAACTAAGACTCAGCGGGGACAACCCCTACAATGGACTGAATATTTATGTTACCCCGCAAATTCAGATGTTGAAATCCTAACATCCAACGTCAGGGTATGAGGAGGTGGGGCCTTTGGGAGAAAGTTAGGTCATGAGAGTGGAGCCATCATCAACGGGATTAGTGTCCCTATTAAGGGACCAGAGAGTACCTTCCCCTTCTGCCGCACAGGACACAGAGAGAGGATGGCCATCTGTGAACCAGGAAGTAGGTTCCTAGCAGACACTGAACCTGCCGACATCTTGATCTTGGACTCCCAGCCTCCAGAACTGTGAGAAATAAATGTTAAATGTTTTTTTAAGCCACTCAGGCTAGGATAGTTTTGTTACAGCACCCCAGTGGACTAAGACATTTTTCCAAGTCGGAACAGAGGAGGTTCCAGGGCAGGTCTGGCATGCAGGACTTCAGACTCCAAAGCACAAGGGTAGAGGTCTGCAAACTTTTTCTATAAAGGTCTAGAGAGTACTGTTGGCTTTACTGGCCGTCTAGTCTCTGTCGCAACTATTCCACTCTGCCCTTGTAATGCACAAGAGCAGCCATGTGCAACATGTAAATGTAGGGGGTGGCTGTGTTACAATAAAACGTTATTTACAAAAACAAGTGAAGGGTCAGATTTGGCCCTTGGCTCACTGAGAAAAAATAGAAAATACATATATTGGTTTCTGTACTGGGTTCCTGACAGCTCCTAATTTCCTTGTAAATTCCTGGGTGATAGGAGTATCTTTTGTTCTAATGAGGAAACTCCCGGTGGGCTCCTAGATAGCATTTTAAGGATAGGGGCTGGTCTCCAGAAACACCAAGCCATGACCAGAAGGCAGGAACAGTCAGACCCACCCCCGTCCACGGCTTCAAGGAAGAGGAGAGGAGCTGGAGACTGAACTGCTGATACAGCACGCCTACGAGGCCTCCATAAAAACCCCAAAAGGACAGAGTTTGGAGAGTTCCAGGTTGCTGACCATGGAGGTGCGGGAGACGGGCACACCTGGAGAGGGCACGGAAGCACCATCCCCCTTGTCCTACCCATCTCTTCCATCTGGATGTTCACCTGTATGCCTTATCATGTCCTTTTATAATGAACTGATAAACGTGTCTCCTTGCATTCTGTGAGTCATTCTAGCATATTATCAAACCCAAGAAGGGGGTTGCAGGAAACCTATGTATAACCTGTCGCCAGAAGTATAGGTGACAACCTGAGATTGCAACTGGCATCTGAAGTGGAGGGCAGTCTTGTGGGACTAGGCCCTTAACCTGTGGGATCGGATGCTACCTCCAGGGAGACAGTATCAGAACTGAGTTAAATTGTCGGACACCCAGCTGGTGTCACAGAGTTGCTTGGTATGTAGAAAACCCACACCTCTGGTGTCAGAAGTATCGTGCAGTGAGAGTGTGAGAGACGGAGAAGCACACAGGAATGTTTTTCTAACTCGCCAAGTCTGCACCAGCATGGCTGGCGTCACCAGGCGGGTCTGCTTGGCAGCTCCAGCAGAGGGAACTGCTCCTCCCTCACGGGGAGTCGCGGCCCAGACTGCCTGCCCTAGCACCTCAGTTCAGGACAGCTCTCTGGGCGAGTGCTAATGCACTAAGCACCCTGTGCACAGGGCAGGCCCAGCTCCTTCCAGTGGCCAGCCCTCTCTTGAGTGGGATGGAGCCCTCCTGCCAACATTCTCCTGTTTCTCAGAGGCAGCCATCTGCCTGTCGCCCTCCAGAGTGGGTTTGACATGGGGGCCCTGCTGACAGTCTGAGTCCTCCCCCTGTGGTAGGCGCACAGACGGCCAGGCCCCATATGGTCCATCCACAAAGGAAGCTGTTAGCTTCCTCAGGACACAGGAAAAATCCCTCAGCTTTCGGTTCTGGCTCTGCTACCAACTGGTAGGTGCCCTCAGGATACACTGCCCCTTGGAGTCTCAGTTTATCCCTCTAGCTTCAAAGAACTCCCCGCCTCCCACCCTCTAGGATGCCGTGACCTCATTCATTCCATTGCTTTCCCTTGTCTCGCTCCTTTCCGGTCCTGCAGCCTGTCACCTCCCTCACTGCTATGGGCTGAACTGTGTCTCCCCCACCCCACATCTGTATGTTCAAATCTTAACCCCTAGTACCTTAGAACGTGATCTCTTTGGAGAGAAGAACTTCACAGAGGCAATTAAGTGCAGACGGGGTCATTAGGGTGGGCCCTCACGTGCTATGACCGGTGTCCCCATAAGAGGAAACGTGAGCACAGACAGTTACAGAGGGAAGACCGTGTGCAGACTCAGGGAGAAGAGCGAGACCGGAAGAGAGCCTGCCCTCGGGGACCTCAGAAGAAACCAGCCCTGCGAACACCTTGATCTTGGGCTTCCAGCCTCTAGAAATGAGAGAAACTGAATTTCTGTTGTTTATGCCGCCGAGTGTGGGGCACCTTGTTACGGCAGCCAGAGCAGACCATCCGTCCCCATCAGCACCGCTGCCATCATCCTGTCTCTGACTGGGCCCTTCTTACGTGCCAGCCGAACAAAATGAATGAATTCTAGGTTTCCTGGTATTATTAACTCATTATATCCTCTCCACAGCCCTGGGAGGGTAGGATCTATTTTTGTGTCTATTTCTCACATGGTGAGACTGAGATCAGGGAGATTAAGTAACCAGCCCAAGGTCACACAGTGAATAGGCCCAGCTCCTCCCTCTGCCCTGCTTCCTTCACTTTGCTTCCTGGGGTGTTGATCCAGAGAACGCACCCTAATAAACCTCCTGCATGCTGACCTCCAGTCAGAGATGGCCACGCTGCAGCAGAGACATGTCTGGGCAGTAGACAACAGGGGCAAGGTGCAAATGCTGCAAAGGCTGGTGAATTCAGTGGAGCAGAGGCAGGAGGCCCCTGCAATCAGCCCTCGGATGCTGAGCCCAGGGACAGAGTCAGACAGTGCTGCCCTGGAAGAGGTTAGTCCAATGACTGAAGGAGTTGGAGCTAAGAGAGGTGCCCAGAGCAGCTGGGCTGCTCCACGCGTGTTCCAGGAGCACCAGCCCCAGAAGGAAGCCGGTTAGACGTACAAATGCTCAGGCCTCGCCCAGACGTGCTGAATCAGAAACTCTGGGCTGTTCATGAAGCCCTCCAAGTGATTCTCATGCATGCTTAGATTGCAGTGGAGGATTTGAGGGGAAGGGGAGAGTGGGGATGAGAAGGGAGGGGAGCATATAAGGAGCTGTTACAGGAAGAAACTGAGCAGTCACAGGGCCTGTCCAGGGACCCTCCCCCACAAAGCCAGCCCCTTCTGCTAACCTCTCCCTGCCATCCCATCAGGCTGGGGAGGTAATGGTTCCCTGCTATGAATAGCCATGGGGTGCTGCATCCTTCCCTGTGGTCTCCCCACATCTTCCCCTCTGCCTTGGTCAATAGCCCCTTTATTAAACTCACCTTAATGTACTCAGTTTAGGAGAGCCACCTGTTTCCTCCCCTGATGGCACACACACATTGTCTCAAGTCCAAACTCTGCAGAGTGGAGAAGGTGGTTTGTTTATAGCTTTGGGTCATGGAGCCCAGAAAGGGTAACCCCTCTCCTGAGGTCACACAGCTGGGGAAGCTGGCTGCAGAGAGGAGCCCATAGCTGCTGGGCTCCAGGGTTCAAGGCCTGGGGATGATCTGGAGCAGGGTGGAGGTGGAGGTGGGGAGGCAGCACCAGGGGTGTGGTTCTCAGCTGGAGGGCACAGCCCCATCAAGGGAGCCCCCCACTCCTGCGCTCCCCGCTGGCTCCCAGCTGGGGGCTAGAACACTTCCCCAGAATTTAATAGCAAGCTGACAGCCCAAGGCCAGAAGCTTAAATTAAAAAGCCTACAGGGTGGGAGCTTCCCCCAGCAGGTCACGGAGAGCCTTGCAGAAGACGGCACGGCCTGAAAGGCTGCTGCCCACTCCTGCGAACGGGGCCCTTCCTGGGGTCTGACCAGGCCTGTGGGCAGGGACAGACGGCCCGGCAGCCCCAGAAGGCCCCTGAAATTCAGCTCAGCCACCTTCCCTCTGCTCTGGTTCCCAGACACAGGCTTTGATTTGGTCCACTTTGGAGGCCAACAGCTTTGAGGGACCTCACGGTGGTCTGGGGACAGTGGCAGTGTGGCACTCTGGCTCCTTGCGGTCTGTGTGATTTTGTAGGGTTCAGCCTAGGAATCAGGCCCAACTTAGGGAGCACAAGGCAGTGGCGGGGGCAGCTTCAGAGCCACACAGACCTGTATTCACGTCCCATCGCAGCCCCTCACGTCCTGTGGTGAGGAGTACCTGTGCTGTCATTTGTGAAAAGGTGGGCTGGGCTAGCACACGGAGTTTCAGGATGCTGAAGTCACTGCTCATTTTTTTGAGCCCTCGCTGTGCTCTGGGTACTGTTGTCAGCGTGACAACTCTAAGGAGGTAGGTTACCAAATCATTCCCATTGTACAGATGGGAAAACTGAGGCACCAGAGATTGGATAACCCACCCAGGGTCATGCAAAGGTCGCAGCATTCAGACCTGGGGCCTTTGTCCTAATAAATACTTTGTCTTACAGGAGAAGCTTGGAGGCCACTTGGAACAAAATGCTTTTGTTACTGTCCAGCTTAGAGCAAGAGAGAATGCTTACTCAGCACCTACTATGTGCCAGATGCTTGGTACAGTTGGTAAATAAAATACCTAATTTAATCCTTGCAAGAGCATTATTAGCCCCATTTAAAAGATGGTCAAACTGAGGCTCAGAGAGTTTATCCTATCTGCCCAAAGGTCATCCAGGACTTGAACCAGGTGTCTGACAGTCTAACCTACAGCTCTGCCTCCCGCCCCAGCCCTCGTGAAATCCTGAGGTGCTGAGAAACCTCTAAGAAGGGATTCCTCAGTGTCACCCAACTTAAGGATCAAAAGAAGCACTGAGCTAGGAGTCAGGAGACCTGGGTTGCCCAGAGGTGACTCTGCCAACCACATCCTTTAGGGGTCTTTTAGGGGCAGAGAGACCGCATAGGTCAGTTTGCTCAGGAAGCTTTTACCCCTCTCCAGCATCTTCTTGTATTCCTCTAATGATAGGAAGCTCACTCCTTTTAACCAGCTTATCAGCTCTAAGGACAGGATGTCAGGTGGCAGTTGAGAGAAGCTAAGAGCCTGGAATGTAACTTGCAGTTGAATCCTTGTCCGCTCACTATCTGCATGATGCTGGACAAGTGTTCCCATCTGTAAAATGGGGTAGATGGTAATAGCACCCCTGCCACGCTGGGGATTAATGAGAGGCTTGAATGAGATCATGGAGACAGCGTCTGGCACATAATAGGGATTCTACCAGTGGCACCACCTCTTGAGATGACAATGACTGTCCAGTTCACTGCTGGCCCACGGTGGATGTTCAACAGCATTAGATGGATGGACAACTGCTAGGGGCCCTTCAGCTCTGTTCACCTGCCCCAGCTGCCCTTTACCCAGCTATGTAGGCCCCACCACTCCACTTCAGACCTCTGGGCACCTGCCCCAGCCCACCTCCGGCCCCACCCTACAACCACTCAGAAGCCAGCCCTGCCCTCCCACCCTCCACTTGCAAATATTTAAACAGCATAAAAGGAGGATTAATTTCCAGAAGGAGTCAGGCAAGGAAATCCGGGCCAATCTGCAAAGCCAGAAGGGGGGCTCCTGGGGTTCCAGGGCCTGCTGCTGTCTTCCCTCCTCACACCTGCCACCTGCCCACCCGCACCCAGGTACCCTTGCTGTCCACCTTGAACCCTGCTAGGTTCCAAATCACCGCACTACTCCCCCGTGCCTCTCCACGCCATGCAGCGTTCACCCCCTCTCAGCCCAGGATAGGAATAACACGGCCCAGTGTGCAAGGCTGTCATGAGGAAATTATGGAAAATACAGGCACAGGGCCTCAGACAGGACCTGGCACACGGCTGGCACCATATAAAGGAAGGCACTCTAGTGAAGCGAGCAAAACAGGAGTTTGGGAGCGACTAGGCCCAGGTCAAACTCCAACCCTGCCAGTAGCTGGGTGACCCAGGCCTCAGTTTCCTCATCCATGAAATGGGGATGATACACCACCTCTCGGGGGTGCTATGTGAGGATTCCATCAGCAACCCACACACAGCACTCAGAATGGGGCCCTTGGTTGGAATCACCCTGTCTAAAATAGAGCACCATGCCTGGCACTCTCTACTCCTTTGCCCTGCTGTTTGCTTATGCCTAGAACTTACCACGGCCTGACTTTCTTTATGCATCTGCGGGTTTATATGTTTAGGGTCTCTCTCTCCCACACAGACCTTGACCCCTGAGACAAAACCTGGACAAGCGAGCAGTAGGCGTACAATCTATGCTTGGTGATCACCCTGATGGTAGACATAATGCTCATACGAGAAGCTAATGCTTGTAAGCTTGGTTCCAGGCAGTGTCTTTAAGTTCTTCTGACACCTGGTCTCATTGGCTATGTGTTTACAGCTGGGGTGGACAAACTTTTTCTGTAAGGAGACAGACAGCAAATAATTCAAGTTTGGGAGGCAGGGTAGCACTGTCAAATAAAATACAGGACACCTGGTGAAATCTAAATTTCAGATAAATAAGGAATCATTTTCAGGATATGTATGTACCAAATATTGCATGGAGCATACTTATCCTAAAAGATTATTTGTTTTCCTGAAATTCGAATTCAACCAGGCAATCCAAATTTTTATTTGCTAAATCTGTCAAACCTATTTTCAGGTCACATAAAGTCTCCAGCATGTCCCCTTTTGCTTTTACAATCCTTTTAGAATGTAAAAACCATTCTTGGCCCAAGGGCCGTACACAAACAGGCTGGAATTGGCCCTTAGGGACCTCCTGGTTTTAAAGCACCCAGCATAGTGCTTGTGGGGCAATATTAGGCCTAAATAAAAATCATCCAAGATGCCACCTGGCAGCTTTTTATTTTTTAATTTGTTATGGGTGAGGTGAGAGCTGAGAGTGGCTGGAACAGGCCTGGTGGGGGGTGGAGGAACAGGAAAATTAGGGGAAGTTTCAGAGCACAGACACAAACAGACGGTAGGGGGGTGCCACCCTGCAAGCTGGGACTGTTTCCATGCTGTGACCCTACCTTCCTTTCCTGCCAAATCCCGTCCCTTCCCCTTCCCACACCCCAAACTCTGGGCACAGGTACCATTCCTTCTGAGGGTCCATGTGGTTCCCACAGCCTGGCCTTTGCTTGTGGAGTCCTCTGCACCCGAAATTCCCACCCATTCCTACCTCCATCTCCAGCTCTGGAACAACCACGCAATCCTCTGGGACTCATTAACATGCCCTTCTCCTCACTCCCCGCCTGAAACCCCCCCCCCAAGGATGATGTGGCCCCCTTCCTCCAAGCTCCTACAGAAATTCCCACTGTACAGCAATCAGCACTGGGCTCTGCAATCAAACTCACAGAACTCAGCTCTGACACACATGAGCCCTTCTCCCAGCCTCAGCATGCCCACCAGTAAAACGGGTGGATGGTATTAGTATTTGCCTCATAGGAGTAAGTTAACACATCCAAAGGATTTAACACAATAGCAGCCACATAGTAAGCACCCTATACATTTGTTTTACATAGTAACAGTGAGCACCTACTTAGTATTTACTGTGTGCTTGGCACTTGTATAGGGCATCAATGTTCAGGGCCAAGCGAGACTACCCGCCCCATCTTACAGGCAAGGAAACTGAGTCTTGGTGAGGTTGACTTGCCCAGGAACACATGGCTTTCAAATGGCAGAGGGGAGGCTCAAACCCTTGACTGCCCTGCACCAAGTCTGGCTCATTCATGCATTCACCAGACACCTACAGGTGCTTCCCACAAGCCTCGGGGGCACTTCACATACACGAACCCAAAGATTCACAACAACCGTGTAATATTGGTGTCATTGCTCTTATTCCCATTTTCCCAAATGAGGCAGCTGACCTGGAGCAGACAAAGGACAAACATCACCTGACCTGTGAGGAGGCTGGGATTTGAATTAAGGTCTCCTGCTCTGGAATGCCAGGTGGCCGTAGGGACCCCAGCAGCGATGTGACCAACACACCCGCTCTCTCAGCCCAGGACAGCTAGGGCCATCCCCCTGCTCCCAGAGCCAGGGTCCAGCAGCACCTCCCAGCTCTACCTCCGCCCCAGACAATCATCTTTCACCTTCACCTCTCCCAGCATGTCCAGCGGCTCACAGTGTCCTCTCTCTGCGGCACGTTGGTTACCGAAGGAGAATCATGGTAATGAAATGAAACAGCCCACCTGAAATGCTTATTACGAAGTCAAAAAGGCCAACCTGAAAAGGCTACATACTGTAGGATTCCAACTGTATGACATTCCGGAAAAGGCAAAATTATGGAGATGGTGAAAAGATCAATGGTTGCCAGGGCTGGCAGGGAGGGAGGAATGAATGGTCAGAGCACAGAGGATTTTTAAGGCAGAGAAAGTATTCTGCATGACACAGTGATGGTGGGTATTTGACATTATGCATTTGTCAAAACCCACTGAATATAAACCACCAAGGGTGAACCCTAATGTAAACCATGGACGTCATGTGATAATGACAGGCCAAGGTAGGTTCATCAATCTCAACAAATGTCCCACTCTGGTGGGGGGTATCCATAGTGGGGGACCCTATACATGTGTGGGGGCAGGGGGGAGTATGGGAAATCTGTACTTTCTGCTGTTTTTACCATGAAACAAAAATCGTTCTAAAAAATAGTCCATTAGAAAAGAAAAGGAAGAACATCCTTTCCTCACTCTGCTGATAACGTAGGATTGTCAGCAGGGATCCCAACCTTTAAGCAAACAGCCTAAGAGCCTCCTTCCAGGTGGGTTCCTCCACACCCTCAGCCTGTTGTGGCCTGTAAAGGGCTTTGGGAACTTGTAGAGAAGGGCTGAAGGTAGCAGACACCTTAAGAGCTCAGCAACCACTGGTAAATGGATCAAAGCTTCCTTTTCAGGACTCCCACGCAGTTTTCTGAACAGACTGGCCCCACCCTCCCACCCACACACTTGCATCCTGCCCCTCCACACCCATGCAGATAAAGCAAGCAAGCCAAGCCACAGAGCGTCCCCCTGCAGTCCCATCTATGTGACAGGAGCCAGCAGGAACGGGGGTGGGACTTAGATGATAAAGCAGCGGCTCGTGGACCTGCCCAGTGTTCCGAAAAACCCACCCTACTGGCTCCTCCCTTCTAACCTGTCTTAAAACATGCCTGTTGGGCTTGCAGGGGAGAAGCAAATGACTCTTAATTCAGCTGCTGCTAGCCTGCCCAGTTAATCGTTTACTAGCGTGCTATAAATAGGTGCCAGGCATTGCCCCCTAACAGTTTGAGGACCGTCCAACCTGCCATGGCCCAGGGGGAAGGGTGTTCCAGGGCTGAGACAGGTACCCCACAAACAGGCTTCCCAAAGCCGCCCTGCACAGGTGCCTCTGACACCCCCTGGCAAGGAAGTCCCCCCAGTGGCAGATTCTTGAGCATTACCCAGGGACACCTTGGCAAAAAGGTGCTTCCAGCCAACACTCCCATGCACAGCTGCTGATGGAGACAATGGAGCCGTGAAGATGATCCCTGGGTTGCCCTCCATTCCCAGAGCACAGGGTCTCCATGTTTCACATTCCCAGCCCACAGCCTAGAGACAGGCCAGCTTTCTCCCAGGTGCTCTGACCAGTGCATGTGGCAGCTCCCCTAGCAACATGCCCCATATCCACAGATCCCAGGCCTCATGGGTGAGGGAGGCACATGCAGATTCTAGAGCATGCTTAGATCCTCTGGAAGGCTGCCCAAACTTTGGGGGCCTCAGCAGCAGCAGGAACCAGGAATTCCCAGGCAGCTGCTAAAAAATACACACATAAGGGTGAACCAGGGAAATGGACGAACTATCTTTGGCCAACCTTAGAAGGAAAAGCAGCTGAATATGGTGCCTTAGAATCCTGGCTCTACCCCTTATCAGCTGTGTGACCCTGGACAAGTCATTTCACCTCCCCTGTGCTTCAATGTACTCACCTGTAAAATGGGACACTAAATAGCACCTACCCCTGGGAGGGCCGTTTTCTTAAGATTAAATATGTTAATGGATGTAAAGCATGTTGCCCAATGTCTAGAACACAACAGAACTTTCTGGAAATGCTCTATCCCTGTGTTGTCCGATGTGGTATCACTAGCCACACGTGGCTATTCAGCACTTGAAATGTGGCTAGTGGGCTTGAGGAGCAGTATTTTTCATTTAAGTTAATTTTACTTAATTTAAATGTATAATAAGCACATGTGACTAGTGGCTCACATTGAATGGTACAGTTCTGGTAGGGGACCAATAAATGTCAATTATGATTATTATTAGTGATTATTATTATTAATAGTGAGCTCACTGGGTTAGAAATTAGGATGCCCCATTTCAGTTCTGAGCACACCAAGGACGGGGACACTGACTGTATTCATCTTTGTATCCCAGAATCTTGCAGGGTGGTTCTGAAAACGTTTGGGTATGTGGCTTGTGGACCCCTAAGAGGTACTATGGATAGATGACGATACTTTATACAGCAAGTACAAAGCGTTTGTACAGTATCAGGGTCTTGCACACCTCCAGAGTAGAAATCTCTAATCTGGCAGACACCTGTCCCCAGGTAGCATTTGGATTCACAGCCAGGCATGCAGCAAAAGAGTGGACACTTCCACTTTTACGGGCTAAGCTCCCTCACTGCGCTGAGGTGGACGTCTGTGGCTTGTCTGCCTGCTTTCCATCTCCCTGTCCAGTCATTTCACCTTGACACTCCCCTGGGAACCCTGCCTTACTCTCACAAGGCTGACTCCATACCTCACCCTCCAGGCTTCACCAATCAGAACATCCATCCCACAGGGATTGCTGCAAAAGGAGCATGTGACCCAGGCCGGTCCAGTGAGGCCTAAACCTAAGACTTCTGCTAGAACCACGGGGAAGGGAAGTTCTTTGTTGATGCCAAGGTGGCAGATGTGTGCCCTGAGAGTGGCTGGGCAACATTCCACCTCCCCACAGAAGAGGCAGAGCATAAAGTCAACACAGAAAAGCAGCACAGAGGGATGGAGAGAGACAGGATCCTGACGATACCACCAGAACCCCAGCCTATAGGTGTACCTGAAGCTGTACTCAACCCAAACTTCCCAAACGCTTAGACCAAAAAACCCATTTCTTAGCCTCTCTTTCCCTTTTCAATTTCTATTTACATATTTATTTATTGTTCTAACTAGTTCTGTTACCAAGTTATTATACAACTTGAAATGGAAGGAGCTGGTCCAAATACCTTGCTAGGCTGCTTCTCAGCTGTGCGAACTTGGTCCAGTCTCTTAACCTCTCAGAGCTTCAGTTTCCTCATCAGTAAAGAGGGGCTACCTGTACCTACTCTATAGAGAGACTGCTTTGTGGATTTAATGAGATAAAGAAATTTAGAGCAGTATTTAATAAACAAATGGTAGTTGTAAAGACATCTTTTATTCCTTGTTTTAAAAAAAGAAAAAAGGGAGAAAGATAAATAAATGGTAATTGCTATAATTTTAACTCAACAATTAAACATAATTCACTAAATAATACTAACTAAAGGTGAATTCATTCAATGTCCCAAGTATCACCAAGTCTCTTAAACTCACAGGGCTTCTGTCATCTGCTTTTTCAATGGGGACATACCGCCAAAGGACCAGTTCCCGTCCTTTATAAACACCAGGAAGCTGAGTCCTTTCAAGATTTTGAAAAGACAAAGCACAAGAATCTATTCATCTCCCACCTTCTGGTACTACTTAAAGAAAAATCCGCTGCCTCCCACAGGAGTTCAGCACACTTTGCCACCTCACCCCAGGGCTCAAGAGCCGCCAAGTGGGAGGGTGTCTGCCATCCTCAGGCTGAGGCCTTACCTCCACGGGGCCAGCGAGCAACCAGACCCAGAGGGAAAAGTCCAGCGGCTCACCTCAGGACAGCGGTACAGCCAGCCATGACTCAGCCTTCCCGGCTCCCACTCAAGGGCTCATCCCTCTGGACCCCCGGCCATGCCCCTTTCCAGTCCACCGCACTGTGTGTCTGGCCTCCCCGGCAGAGGGCTTGCCCATGGAGAGCGCGATCCCGCGCAGAGAGCCCTACCAGCTGGGATGTGACCACACAGGACAGCAAACTGCCCCGTGACTGAGTTCTATCCCACTCTTTTTTTTTAGTTGATATTTTTTTTTATTGTGAAATGATTATCACAGTTAGTTTAGTTAACATCCTTCAACATACATAGTTATACAAATTATTTTTTCTTGCGATGTGAACTTCTGAAGTTTTTTCTCTTAACAACTTTTCAATACACAAGACATTATTGCTCACCATGCAACGAACAAGTTCCAATACAGTGAACCAGCTCCCACAAGGTGAACCATGCAAGGAACATAGTGAACAAGTTCTCACAAGGTGAACAATGCAAAGGCAGTCATATCAGAGAAACTAATTCAGTTACTATAATCAATCAAGTCAACTATGATTATTCATATGATTTTTATACTTAAATTATAAGTGAATCCCACATTTCCCCCTTTTTTGTTTTAATTGATGCAAATGCATATGCATATATTTGTGAAAGGTACCAGAATAATGATTAGCTGGGCTCGGCCTGTGACATAGCTTGTCACAGGCAATGTCTCTCTCGTCTGGAGGGGTGAGGCTCTATGCCTCACTTCAGTTGGCCCCCACGTTGCTCACCTGAGGTCCCTTGCAACTGTGCCTGTCTTAGGTTGTTCCTCCCATGAGGAATCTTACCCGTCTCTGGCTAACCAGCCATCTCCTGGGACCAAACAGGGAGATAAAATACGAAAGAGAGGACAGCCAGCAGTCATAATTCTGGATAAAATCACAATATACATGATTATTTTCTTGCAGCAAATGCAGGTGCGGAATCAGCATATGATTTCACAAAGTTGTTTAAAAGGAATCACTTATTTCTTGAAGTTAATTCTTGAAAAGTAGCATATGCTTGTATTGGCTTTAAAAGACCAACAACTGTCTTCCACACACACACTAGGAGAACAGGAATACAAATGCATCACAGTATTAGACCTACAATTATAGGTCATATCCAATGAAACAAAGAAAACCAATTTAACAGTCCAGGCATTTGTGAAAACTTATCAATAACATGGTGAATGTTGTCTATTTGATCTTGAATAGTATGCGAAAAATCAGACAAATTAAAACAACACAACCCTGGAAATTGTTCACATCCCATAGGTTCTTTTTTTTTTTAATCACTTATTCTTTCATTAGCTTCTCCTAAGTGTTCCTTTTTTTTATAATTTATTTTGGATCATTAATCTACAATTACAAGTGCAATATTATGATTATTAAACTACCCCCTTCATCAAGTCCCCCCACCCACCAACCCCATTACAGTCACTGTCCATCAGCGTAGTGAGATGCTATAGAGTCACTACTTATCTTCTCTGAGTTGTACAGCCCTCCCCATGCCCCCCCAACATTACATCTGCAATCATAATGCCCCTTTTTCCCTCTTATCCCTCTCTTCCCACCCATCTTCCCCAGTCCCTTTCCCTTTGGTAACTATCAGTCTGTTCTTGGGTTCTGTGAGTCTGCTGCTGTTTTGTTCCTTCAGTTTTTTTCTTTGTTCTTATACTCCACATATGAGTGAAATCATTTGATACTTGTCTTTTTCGGCTTGGCTTATTTCACTGAGCATAATACCCTCTAGCTCCATGCATGTTGTTGTAAATGGTAGGATTTGTTTCCTTCTTATGGCTGAATAATATTCCATTGTGTATATGTACCGTATCTTCTTTATCCATTCATCTACTGATGGACACTTAGGTTGCTTCCATTTCTTGGCTATTGTAAATACTGCTGCGATAAACATAGGGGTGCATCTATCTTTTTCAAACTGGGCTGCTGTATTCTTAGGGTAAATTCCTAGGAGTGGAATTCCTGGGTCAAATGGTATTTCTATTTTGAGTTTTTTGAGGAACCTCCATACTGCTTTCCACAATGGTTGAACTAATTTGCATTCCCACCAGCAGTGTAGGAGGGTTCCCTTTTCTCCACATCCTCGCCAACATTTGTTGTTGTTTGTGTTTTGGATGTTGGCCATCCTCACTGGTGTGAGGTGATATCTCATTGTGGTTTTAATCTGCATTTCTCTGATGATTAGCGATGTGGAGCATCTTTTCATGTGCCTGTTGGCCATCTGAATTTCTTCTTTGGAGAAGTGTCTATTCATGTTCTCTGCCCATTTCTTAATTGGATTATTTGCTTTTTGTTTGTTAAGGTGCATGAGTTCTTTATATATTTTGGATGTCAACCCCTTATCGGATACGTCATTTATGAATATATTCTCCCATACCGTAGGATGTCTTTTTGTTCTGCTGATGGTGTCCTTTGCTGTATAGAAGCTTTTCAGCTTGATATAGTCCCACTTGTTCATTTTTGCTTTTGTTTCCCTCGCCTGGGGAGATATGTTCATGAAGAAGTCGCTCATGTTTATGTGCAAGAGATTTTTGCCTGTTTTTTTCTAAGAGTTTTATGGTTTCATGACTTACATTCAGGTCTTTGATCCACCTTGAGTTGTGCATGGGGTTAGACTGCAGTCCAGTTTCATTCTCTTACATGTAGCTGTCCAGTTTTGCCAACACCAGCTGCTGAAGAGGCTGTCATCTCCCCATTGTATATCCAAGGCTCCTTTATCAAATATTAATTGACTGTATATGTTTGGGTTAATGTTTGGATTTTCTATTCTGTTCCACTGGTCTGTGGGTCTGTTTTTGTGCCAATACCAAATTGTCTTGATTACTGTGGCTTTGTAGTAGAGCTTGAAGTCAGGGAGTGTAATTCCCCCTGTTTTATTCCTCCTTCTCAGGATTGCTTTGGCTATTCGGGGTCTTTTGTGGTTCCATATGAATTTTAGAATTATTTGTTCCAGTTCATTGAAGAAAGCTGTTGGTAGTTTGATAGGGATTGCATTGAATCTGTAGATTGCTTTAGGTAGTATAGCCATTTTGACAATATTTATTCTTCCTAGCCAAGAGCATGGGATGCATTTCCATTTGTTAGTGTCCTCTTTAATTTCTCTTAGGAGTGTCTTATAGTTTTCAGAGTACAGGTCTTTCACTTCCTTTGTTAGGTTTATTCCTAGGTATTTTATTCTTTTTGATGCAATTGTGAACGGAATTGTTTTTCTGATTTCTCTTTCTGTTATTTCTTCATTAGTGTATAGGAAAGCAACAGATTTCTGTGTGTTAATTTTGTATCCTGCAACTTTGCTGAATTCAGATATTAGTTCTAGTAGTTTTGGAGTGGAGTCTTTAGGGTTTTTTATGTACAATATCATGTCATCCGCAAATAGTGACAATTTGACTTCTTCTTTACCAATCTGGATGCCTTGTATGTCTTTGTTTTGTCTGATTGCCATGACTAGGACCTCCAGTACTATGTTGAATAACAGTGGAGAGAGTGGGCATCCCTGTCTTGTTCCCGATCTTAGATTAAAAGCTTTCAGCGTCTCGCTGTTAAGTATGATGTTAGCTGTGGGTTTGTCATATACGGCCTTTATGATGTTGAGGTACTTGCCATCTATACCCATTTTGTTGAGTTTTAATCATGAATGGATGCTGAATTTTGTCAAATGCTTTTTCAGCATCTATGGAGATGATCATGTGGTTTTTGTTCTTCTTTTTGTTGATGTGGTGGATGATGTTGATGGATTTTCGAATGTTGTACCATCCTTGCATCCCTGGGATGAATCCCACTTGATCATGGTGTATGATCCTCTTGATGTATTTTTGAATTCGGTTTGCTAATATTTTGTTGAGTATTTTTGCATCTACGTTCATCAGGGATATTGGTCTGTAATTTTCTTTTTTGGTGAGGTCTTTGCCCGGTTTTGGTATTAGAGTGATGCTGGCTTCATAGAATGAGTTTGGAAGTATTCCCTCCTCTTCTATTTTTTGGAAAACTTTAAGGAGAATGGGTGTTATTTCTTCTCTATATGTCTGGTAGAATTCAGAGGTGAATCCATCTGGTCCGGGGTTTTGTTCTTGGGTAGTTTTTTGATTACCGCTTCAATTTCATTGCTGGTGATTGGTCTGTTTAGTTTTTCTGTTTCTTGCTTGGTCAGTCTTGGAAGGTTGTATTTTTCTAAGAAGTTGTCCATTTCTTCTATGTTTTCCAGCTTGTTAGCATATAGATTCTCATTATATTCTCTTATAATTCTTTGTATTTCTGTGGGGTTCTATCCCACTCTTAACTGGGAGAGTGAAGCACTGTGCCTGGTCCCTCAATAAGCACTGCTGGCGGCTGGCAGTGACAGCACACAGCACTGTGTGGTAGGCGATGCCCTCACTGTTTGATACCCAAGGATCCTGTAGTCAGAGAGTTCATGCAGCTACGAAATGGCGGGGGCACAACCTGAACTCAAGGCTGTCTGGTTCCCAAACTTGGCTCTTCCCCCAACTCCACACTTGTGACAACTGTACCGCTGACAACCTCTGTGACCTTGGGCAAGTTCCTTGCCACCTCTGTGCCTCGATTTCCTTATCTATAAGAGAATGTTTTATCCACTTCATAGGGCATTGGGATAATTAAAGGAGGTCAACCATACAAAATGCTCAGTAAATGCTCTTTAAAAGAAAAAATTTTTACCCCATCAGAATGCCTTTGGTTGAGACTTTGTTTTCCTCAAGTGGAATGAAGGCTCCAAAACAGTCTTATCAGCCCCCGAGCTTTAATAGTTCTTAAAGAGGCTTGGCAAATTCAGGGCAGAGAAAACACAGGAGACTTGGCTCTGGGAAAGTGATGCTGGCCAAATGTGAGGATGGCTTGAGGTTCTTAGAATCCTGGAGCCTAGAATCATCTTGGCCACTTAGAAAGCAGGAGAGTGAGGCAGGGAGAAGGGACTTGGCAGGAGGCCATAGTCAGGGTCACAGTTAGGACAAGGACTCGGGTGTCCTCATTTCCCATTCTGGGGTCTGCGGCCAGCAACTGCAGGCCCACTGGGGAACAAAAAAGCCCATTCCGACCTGCCAGCCAGCAACAAATGCTACCATCACCTCCCGCGGCCCCTCAGGAGGTTACTGCAGGGGAGCCCCAGCCAGGCGGCACAGGAGACATCACGAAGCAGGAAAGCCAGGGCCCTGCTGCCACCCTCTTCATGGCAAGCCAGGACCCTGAGGCCCTAGACCACTAACATGAGCTCCAGGAAGCCACCTCGCCAGAGCCCTGAAGACTGCATCATGACCACGCTGTGCAGATATGGCTGCATTACTCGTGGGAATGTCTGCTGTCTTAAGCCCGAAAATACGACACACACATGGACTGATTTGAGACAGCCCTGCAAGCATCAGAAAGCCCAAAAATATCCCACCCAATACTCCTCCACTGGGCAAGCATTTTTAGAACCCTCACTTGGCCCAGTTGGGGAGTGAGGGGCTATGATTTCCTGCCCAAGAATGGTAAGCGCCAAAAAGAACAAAACGGAAGTTTTCTCTCTTACCTAATGACTTTGGGCCCACCCCACAACCACCACCACCATTTGTCCTCTGCACTTACTGCTCCCCCTGCAGCCTGAGCAATCCACAACACAGGCAAGTTCATGTCCCCCACCTTGTTCAAAATCCTCCCACAGCTCCTATCTCAGAGTAAGAGCGAGTGAAAGCTTCCCCTGCAGGATGGGTTTCCTGCTCCCTCTCTGGCCTCCTCTCTGACTCCGTTCCTGGTCCCTCTATTGCAGCTTCTTCGGGCCCAACACGAGGTCTCGCAAGTGCTGTTCCTTCTGCCAGAGACACCCTTCTTGCGGGTGTCAGCACGGCTCCCTCCGTTCCTTCGGGCCTCTGCTCAAACGTCCCCCCAGCAAAGAGGCCGCCCCAGACTGCCTTCTCTGGAGCGCCCTTCCCACCGTTCCCCCCAAATCTCCCCTGCTTTATTCTCCTCAGAGCACTTGTCACCTCTAATACATATTTATTATCTATTGTCTGTCTCCCAAGCAGACTTCACATTTCATGGCAGCATGTGAGCAGGGACATAGCTCTGCTTACTTCTCAATCTTCAGCCCCTAGAATAGTGCCTGTGTGATATTGTGAGTTATAACAAATACGTATTTGGTCTCCATCTTGCTTGTGACACAGTTTCTAAAATCCTTGGAATTTCCTAAGAGGTGAGGGATTTCCTAAGTGTCTTTTGTTATGTTAAGGAGATGACTTTTGGATCCCACCCAAGAATATGGGCTGGTTGCCAAGAGAACTAACCTTAGATGCCAAGGGTTGTAACTTCCATTCCCACACGCTGACCTCCAGGGAGGTCAAAGAGCCTGGAGGTTGAATCAATCATCATCAACGGCCAATGATTTAATCAGTCATGACTACCTAATGAAGCCTCCACAGAAACTCAAAAGGACAGTTGTGCTTAGAATAGGCATGGAATCTCCACACCCTTTCCCCATACCTTGCTCTATACATCTCTTCCATCCAGCTGCTCCTGAGTTATATCCTTTCATAATAAACCAGTGATCTACGAAGTGAGATGTTTCTCAGACTTCTGTGAGCTGCGCTAGAAAATTAATCGAACCTGATGGAAGTACGTCAGAAGTATGGAAGGGGTGAGGGGACAGAAGCAGTCTGTGGGACTGAGCCCTTAACCTGTGGAATCTGATGCGACCTCCAGGTAGACAGTGTCAGAATTCAGTTGAATCGTGGGACACCCAGCTGGTGTGGGAGCATTGCTTGTTGGTGTGGGAAACCCTACCCCCAAAGTGGAACTGGGCACAGAACCCTGAGCCTGGCACGTGTTAGATGCTCAATAAACATTTGTGGAAGGAAAGAAAGAAGGAATGGAGGGAGGAAGAGAGGGAAGGAGGGGAGAAGGGGAGGGAGGGAGGGAGAAAGGAAGGAAAGAAGGCCGTTTTCTTCTAAGAACTGGCAGAAAGGGTCTATCCAGCCTCTCCTAATTGGCTGAAACTTCCTGTAGGATAACTACAAGCAACAGCTCCCCACTATCTAATGGAGCAAATGTCACCGCATGGCATTCACAGCCCTGCACAAGCTGGAACTAGGGGGCCTTGCCTGCATCATCCTCTTCCCCTATGTACACCTGACCTCAAGTCGTGCTTCCAGGGACACTGCTGAAGCTCAAGACTCCCTACCCACTCTGTGAATCAGGCTTATGAGGCCACCCTTCAGGTCCTGGCAAAGCGGGACTTGCATTCTGGCTCCTCCATGGACTGGCTGTGTGACCTTCAAGTGAGCTGCTTAACATTTTCTGTGCCTCCAGTTCATTTCTCAAGTGAAGATAATTATTCTCCCCAGTAGGGCTATGAACCATGAAGGAGGCAGTGCCTGGGGAACACTGAGTACAGTGCCTGGCACAGAGGTTTCTCCACCTCAACAGTAGTGCCATTCCGGGGTGGCTGCTTCTTTTGGTTGCCGGGGGCAGAGGGGAGGAGGTCCTTTGCATTGCAGGTTGGGCAGCATCCCAGGCCTCTCCCCACAAGAGGTCAGTAGCATCCCCCCAGTTGTGACAACCTTAAAAATGTCTCCAGACATTGCCAAATGTCCCCTGGGGTAGGGCTGCCTGATTTGGCAATACATGCCTATACTATTCACTGTTTATCTGAAACGTGAATTTGTCCCACCTGTACACTATCTAGCAACCCTACCTGGGGAGCAAAACCTCTCCCTCATTAAAAACCTCTGGGTTTGGAATGGAAGCATCATGGGGTCCCAGTGGTGCCATCACTTGTTTCTTTCACTGCTTATGTGCTTCCTAGCAAGTCCTGCCCTCCTTTCCCCTCCCATTGCCTCTCAGCTCCCAAACGCGCCTACAGTCACTGTGAAGATGGCTCTCTCCATCAGGGCCCTTACACCAGCTCCAGTTGCAGAGCCAATGCAGATGCCTCTCCAGCACCGTCCTCCTCCCCCTGCCTCCTTCCTGGGGTCTCTCCTCCCACCCAGAAGCCCCCACCTTCTCCCCTCCAATTAAGAGGCCTCCAAGGCTTAGCCAGAGGCAGCAAAACAAGGCGGCTAGTCACTCTGCTTCCATTCTCAACTCGTGTCACGTGGCTGGTTCATTTAATGGAAGTTGTCATGGAAACAGGAAGCCAGTCCCGCTAGCTCTGGGAAGCAAAACAAAACTAAGGGGTGGAGGCAGGGAGAGAAAAGGAGGGCTTGCAGGGGGTGGAGGGTGAGCCAAGCCAGGAAGAAGCCAAGGTAAAGCTGGTTGGGTTTAACTGGAGGAAGGCATGATGGGGACATGGTCTCCAGCTTTCCCTTGGTGGGACTAAGGAGATAGAAAAAATAAGCTGCTTGCCCTGAGGAAGCTGAGGCTAACATGGTAGGTGTTTTCATGTGCTTTATCCTGACAGGTGAGCAATTTTCATCCCCATTATGAATAAACTGAGACCCACACACCTGTGAAGATAAAGAAAGATGCTTGTCCAAAATTGTACAATTTACAAGCAATCAATTTCAGCCCCACCCTCTTTTTCCCATATTCCTCGTCCTCCCTATTCTGTTCCCCTTTGTTAGGATAGGACCACATGCTCTGCCCCCCTGCATATGGCACCCTTCTCCTTTCTCTCTGTGCTCCTAGCACTTTTGAGTCCTCCAGTTCCTCACGTTCATGTGCCCCATCTAGTCACCAAGTCTTTGCATTTCCTCTGCCAGGAATGGTGTTCGTGTCTCTTCCCACCATATACCTTCACCTACATGACCTACTCATCCTTCACATATCTTCTTAAACATCACCTCCTCCAGGAATCCTTTTTGGGCCACCTACATGCACTTACTTCTCCCTGTTATCTTGTGGTGCCAGGTGGCTCTCCTTCAGACCTCAGTGCACAGCCTGTAATTATCCCTTTTAATTACACTCCAATGTCTGTCACGATCTGTCTATCATAGTTGAATGTCAGCCCCTTGAAGGCAGGGCCTACCCTGTTCATGCTACAGCCACAGAGCCCAGCCTAGTGTCTGGCACACAGAGATGCCCTTCAGTAAGTACATGCACTGGGACTGAACCCAGCCCAGAGCTCCTTCCTGACCTGCTCCACTGTGCTGGTCACACTGGCTGCCTGAGTTGCACTGGACAGAGCTTCCTGCTCCATAGCCTCTGCTGGCCTTTGTGGGCACAGTGGCTCAGGTAAAGCTTGCACACTTGCCTGGCTTATCTACAGAAACGGATTGTTAAGCCACCCCTTCCAGAAAGACAGATGGGAGGAGCCTCTGGGTGTGGCTGCGACAGGCAGGGCCGTGGCTCCTTGAACGCAGAGGGTGCAGAGAAGGAAGATCTGACCTGAATCCCAGATTTCTAGGCAAAGAGCTTCCTTTCACCATTCCACTGGAGGCTGGCTCTCTGAAATGGGGAGGAGATGCTCCCCAAAGAGGTTGGCAGAAGAAAGAAAGGAGAGGTCTGCTGCAGGGGCACAGCTTGTTGCCAGGCCCTTAGGGGCACCCATGCTGAATAGGGGGCTCACAGAAGAGTTGAACCTCTTCCCCTTCCATGCTTCTGTGCCTCTGACAAATCACTTACTCTCTCTGGGCCAGTTTTCTCATTTGTACAATGGAAATTATACCACCCACACATGCCAAGATCGTGGTGCTGAGAAGACGGGGATGGGAATGTCACAGGGGGTGTAAACCTGGCTCTGGTGTCAGACAGACCTGGGGCAAGTCCCTGGCTCTGCCCCTTCTTGCTCGTGTGCTCTTGAGCAATTCGGTCCTCCTCTCCTAGCCTGTTTCCTAGGGGACCCCCTTACTCACTTCATAAAGGTACTGTGCATGCAGAGCACATATGGTATAGCCCCCGGTAAATGGAGGCTCTGATGGCTAAAATAATGTGCCCCACGAAATGCAGAATTTAGAAACAGTTGCCAACTTATGACTGTAAGTCCTGCCTTCTGATGGCAGACCTGGGGTCGGTGGGCATTTGAGGCTCTCTGCCCACACCTGCAAGGTTCTATGCCTGCCCCCCAAGTCAGGCACTATAGAGGATGTCAAGAGGTCCCTCTGATCTGGAGATGGCCTCAGTCTCGAGCCAGGCAGTAAGTTCATTACAAGCCCCAAACTCAGCTGCTCCCAGCCAAG
Organism: Smutsia gigantea; assembly: GCA_032199065.1. Classification (NCBI taxonomy): domain Eukaryota; kingdom Metazoa; phylum Chordata; class Mammalia; order Pholidota; family Manidae; genus Smutsia; species Smutsia gigantea. Next base: position 22,739 of record JAVSCE010022533.1, on the reverse strand, counting down.
ACAACCCAGACCATTGACCACTGGGGGCAAGGTTTCCCCTACAGCCTGGCTGACATGAATGGAACCTCCAAGGACACTGGACCAATGCTTTTTTCTCTAGATACAGAAACTGAGTCCTTGAGAGGGGAAGGGACTTGTCCAGGACACTGAGGGAGCTGGTGGCAGAGCTGGGACCAGGGCTCCAGCGGGAGCCCTGCCCAGAGGCAGGAAGCACTGCCCTCTCCAGATGTTGCTCACATGCTCTTCTGCCTAAAGTCCCCCTCCCAACTGAACCAACCAACCATTTCCTTAAAAACACAGCCATTCCAGGTGAAAGCATCTGGAGAGCACATATTCCATCTAGGTTTGGTTAAACAATGAACAAAAATACTTTTAACCTGAAGGCTTTAGGGGTGGGGGTCTATATACACCCTCTGTCAAAACAGTCATCAGAATGTTGTGGGTATGTAGGTTTTCCTGGAAAGAGGGTCTACACAGAGCTTTCTTCAGGTCCCCACAGGGGTCTCTACTGAGGCGGAGCTGAGGGATTCCATGTATCCTGCATGTCTCCTTATTCAGAAATGCCAGAACATGCACCCAGCCCTGGAGCTGACTGTTTAACCAACATGGGACACGCTGCACACATGGACACATACCACTGCTCCCCAAGGAGGGAGGGGCAGCAACAGGTCCTGGCATCAAGGCTGCCCTTGGTGGCTTTCTGCCACCGTGAGCGGAAGGGCTTCTTGGTGCTCAGCTCTGACCCCAGATGCTGACACCACGAACACACAGAGAGGCCCAGGAATCAGGCCGGCCCCCAAAGCCTGTGGCCATTTGCAGTCTCAGGCTAAGGAACAGAAGTACAGAGGTGATGCAGGCTCAGCAGTAATGGGGTCCCAGGTTGAGGGATGTGGGGTGACATGATAAGGGCCATAAACACACATACACAGACACACACATACAGTCTCATTTGCACAGATTCCAGCATCAAACACACATCATAGTCACAAAAACAGATAAACACGGACACACAGAACCATGTACACACAACACATATACACTTAGATATCTCCAGACAAATGCAGATATTCAAAGATGCACACACAGCCACATGTTCTCACCCACAGAGGTGCAGGCACACACATACACACGCACACAAGGATTTCAGGCATCTCATGTCCCCAGACACCCATCACTATAGATTCTCCCCCTCTGCGGTAAGTCATGGGCTATTAACTCTAAAGGTTACACTGGGCTCCCAGCTGGCCCCTGGAAGAGTGAAGGAAGGGCGAGAGGGGCAGCTGAACCTGTCTGACAGTCACCCTCCTGCATGTGTGGGGTGCCAGGAGAGTGCAGGCACATAGCCGCAAATAAGACACCTCGCTGACCCAGGCCTCTCAGGCTTTAGGGGGTGTCTCGGAGCACCAAGAATTTGGGGGCAGAGTGGAGGTAGGGGTAGAGGCTTTTTTCCCCCCAGGGGAGTCTTTCCCCTTTCCTGAAGTCTGGACCTTCCTCTGCAGCCCCCTCCAGCCCCACCCCACCCCCAGGGCGCTGTGTCAGCCCCTCAGGGGCTTGTCGCACCTCAGTGACACCCAACCACTGGCTCTTCCACAAAAGGGGTACCTACCCAGACTCATCCAAGTGTGCCCCACCCGCCATACCTGAGGCTTCCCCTCCCAAACTCACCTTCCTCCAGCCCTGCAGGAGGTCACTACCCACCCAGATGAGCCCCACACCCGTGCTGGCCGCGCTGCAAGTGGCCACGCCCCCCCCCTTAGGGACTCTTGGCCCGGGTGGCCGCGGCCACCGCCTCCCCTGGGGGTCGCGCTCCTGCCCCGGCACCCACCTCCTTCTTGACGGTGCGTAGCAGCCTCTGTCGCGTCTCCGCCTCTGTGGGACAAGACGCCGGGGCGGCCGGTCAGCTGAGGGCTGGGGCGGGGGCCCGGGGCTGCTCTCCCGCCGCCCCGCGCCCGCGCCCACGCCCGCTTACCCGCAGGGCCTGAAGCCATGGCCGGGCGCGCTGCGTGCCGAGTCCCGGGCGGCGGCAGTGCCTGGTGGCGTGGCTCGGCTGCGGCAGCCGCGGCGGGGCGGGGCCGAGAGTGAGTGACGGCCGGGGCGCCCTACGTCAGACCCGCGCGCGCCGCCCCGCCCCTCCGCAAGGCCGCCGCGGGGGCCCCGGGAGACTCCCCCGCCTCCAGCCCACACTTGCCTTCGCTGCGGTGTGCGCAGCGCCAGGGTCTATCCCGGAGCTCCGCACCCTGCACGTCCCACACCCCCTTTAGCTGCGCAGGAAAGGACAGCACCAGGAATTCAGTGTCTGCTGGATGCCAGGAGGAAGGGGCAGGCGAGAGGGGGGGCGCCTACTGATGAGACAGGGACCATGGGCCTAGACAGAGTAGGGGGAGGGCCTCTGGAAAAAAACAAAGCAAGATAACCCATTGTGGGATTTGCTTTGGCCTGCTGGGGGGCCCGCCTTGTTTTTCTGACTTTACCCAGGGGCTGCTTTTCTTCCTCCAGCCCTAAACAAATGATTTGTTGCAACTTGGGCAATGTAGCAAGCAAGCCCAAAACAACATAGTAAAAACGGGAAGGGTTCCTTCTTAAAACCCAATTAGTTGAAGACCCACCAGGCAAATAAATGGGGTGGAGGACCCTGGCATGAAAAAGGTGGCAGTGGTATTCAGAAAGGGGAACACGCAGGCAATGATATTACTTGTAAATACAAATCCATCTTTGCTGGGGGAATCTGAAAATATTTTCCATCTGCGTCCTGTAACACAGAAGCTCTGAAAATAAGTAGTATTTAAAATACAGTAATGAAAAAAGTTCTTAAGTCAAATCATTGACTGAAAAAGCAAGCTGTAGAATAATATATGCAACATGTAGTAAGAATCCCAAAACTAAAGCCCGAACTATTACGTACTTTCTATGAGCACATGTCTATGTATGTAAATGAATAGAAAAAGGTTTGGACGAACAGAGAAAAGTACTTAATTCCTGAAAGGGGAAGAAGAAGAGATGGGATCGCGCACTATAGTCAAACAACTTGATTCAAAAGAAATGTTTTAATTTTTCCCAGAAAAGTTTATCTATTTCTTGTGTGATACTATTAATGATAAAAATGTTGTTTTGCCAAAGATAAAAAAAAAAACCCAATTAGTTAAAAAAAAAGTTTCTCAGCAAACAGACAATAACTCAGCCCACCTTGGGAGCAAAGCAGGCAGTCTTGAGTGATATGCTCCCAGACCAGGAAGCTGCTATCCTGGGAGGAAATCAGAGCAGTAAAATTCCTATAAATAACCAGGAAGACTAGTAAGAAACTTAGTGTTTCCTCAAAGGTATTTTGAACTACTTAGCAGGTGTACATCCCTAGCACTTTGTCTCTCAACTGCCTATAAAACCCCTAGACAACGCACCACCCAGGGGCTCTCTTGTCCCCTCCTCGCTTGAGCCAGGAGCTCCGTCTTTTCGCTTTCTCTCTAAATAAAAGCCTCTGCCTTGCTCTCCTACCTTGACCGTTTGCAGAGTTCATTCTTTGACTCCGTGAACAAGAACCCCAGCATCACTGACACTCTCAGAACCTCAGTTTTCCCATCTTTAAAATGGGTGTGATAGCATTATTTCACTGGAATGACATGAACTTAAGTGGATATTGAATGTAAAGGGCTAAACAAAGACTCATTGCTGCAGTGCCTATTGCCATCTTCATCATCATCATCACTACCCAGAGTCTTCCAAGATATTCTGGCTCTTCATCCAGGAGGGGCCAGGCCTTCAGGGGCTCCATGCAGGTCACTGGAAGTGCCCACAAAAAGGGCACCTGGCAGCCAGAATCTCCAGGACTCAGCAGGAGGAGATGGGCTCTTGGGGACCAACACTTGTTCCACCAAGTTCCTGACTGCGACTACCTGATAAGGAAAATATTCAACACAGCCGTCAAGATCAGTAAACCGCTTTTTTCCTCCAGTTGGCAAAGTCAGCAGAGCACCCCCAGCTCTCTCCTCTCCTTCTCTGGGCTCCTCTGAGCCTGCCAGTGTAAAAGAAAACCTCAACACTCCAAGACCTCCGAGTGCCACTTGGTTCTTCCGTCAGTCATCCAGTCCAGGTTTTCCCGTATTTTCTGTAACACAGCCAGAATGCAACTCACGTTTACAGATATTTATTGAGCACCTACCAAGTGCCAGGTTACTGTGCTGGGAAGACTGAAGTGCACAAGACAGACAAAAAGCCTGCCCTCAGGGGGCTTAGGAGGTAGACAACAAAATAAATAATCAGATGATACAGTATGTTGGAAGTTTGTGGAGAAAAATTAAGTTGGCCAAGGAGAAAGGGAAGGCCCAGACAGGTGGGGTTTGTGTTTTGAAGTAGGATGGGGTTGAGGGAGGCCCCATTGAGGAAGTGACATTTGAGCAAGGAGGGAAAAGTGTAGGCTGTGGGGATTTCTGGAGGAAGAGCATTCCAAGCAAGGGGAATGGCAAGTGCAAAGGCCCTCAGGTGGGAATGTGCCCACTGAGTAGGACAAACAGCCAGGAGGCCAGTGGGGCTGGAGGTGGCATGAGCGAGGAGGACAGTGGTGAGGCACGGCCTTATAAGTCCTTGAAGTTCACTATAACAATTAGCATCCTGTCCCCGAGGGCCCCTACTATTCAGTCCTCCTTTCAGAAGGACAGGATAGCTCGGAATGTGCCCTCTCCCTGTGGCAGCAGATCCGGTGTCCCCTCTGTTTCATTTGTTAGTGGCAGGGGTCTTTGGCCATAACCCACAGAAGCCATCTTTGGCTAACTTGGGCAAAAGGGAATAAAGTGGACGGGTAATGGGCACTCCCAGATTCCAGGGGACCCCAGAGAACTCAGAAATGGGGTGAAGGCAAGGCAACTCCAGAAAGCTAGAAAGAGAGACTCCTGGGAATAGTCACCTGGTAAAGACAGCGTGGTTAGGGCCCCGCCACTCAGGTCAGAGCTCTGTCTCTGTGAGGTTCCCATTCCAGAAAAGGAGCATCTGGTTAGCCAGGTCTGGGAAATAAGGGGAAGGGGAGTCTCAACCACAATCCCACCACCCCAGTCTCTCCAGCGAGATGAGACCCCTCAGAGCCCAGAGAATGCAAAATGGTTGCTTGATAGCAGACCACATATCATAACTGTATATGGAGGCGCATCCATGTGCCAGCCACTATGCTAAGTGCTCTAGGCTTCGCTTACGTGATCCTACTGACCCTGCCCCCACCACCCTAGGATTTTTATGTCGAAGAGAAGAAAGCCAAGCCTAGATAGGGGTTTGTCCAAGCTCACACAGTGAGTGAGTGACAGCCATCATTCTGACCTCAGGGCCCAAAAACTGGCCTAGTGGTTCTCCCTCTTGATGGCACCCCTAAGTTAGCAGCAGTTCCTAAGCCATACTCTGGAGAGCCATTTTTCAAAACGCAGGTTTTTCTTTCACCTGCCAGACACTAAGCCTGGGAAGTTGACCTATACTGGTAACTTCCTTGAAGATCTGGAGCTTTTCTTCCTTGATGAATGACTCAGTGGTGTTCGGTATACAGCAGCAGGACCGCAGGCATGGATGGGCCCAGGGCTTGCTTAGGTTTCTGAACTGGGAGCTTGGCTCTCTCCGCTGCAGTTGGACCACTCACCACTAGGTGCTCCGTAACCCAAAATCAGCTTGGGATGAGTTTGACTCCCCATGAGGCCAGAGCAGGAAACCTTTGCTGGGTCCCCAAATCTTCACCAGTCTGAGAATTTCACCATCTGACCCACACCACCCAAGATATCCCCTCATATCTGCGCTGCTAAGCAAAGGTGCAGCAGCCAGAACCAGTGAGAAAAGCCTCTTTCCACTGCAGTGTCTCTTCAGTGCTCTCTACCAAGAAAGCTCAGTGTAGCGCTCCGTGTAAATGAGAAATGCTTGCCAAGTCCGGCCTACAATGGAGGAGTAAGCATTGAAGAATGAATTTGGAGTTGGGAGATCATTTCAGGCACATGAAAGAGCAGGTGCAAAGCCCCTGGGGTAGGAATGAGCATGCCCTAGTCAAGGAAGAGAAAGGATGCGGTGGAAACCGAAACATAGTGAGTGGTTAAGGCCCCTCCAGTCCAGAACTCCCTAAAAAAACTAAGTTTTGATTTCCCTTTTACATTCTCATCCCCCATTCTATCAGCAGGCCTTTTTTGTTTATTGTTGTAACATTCACCTAACATTTGCCATTTTAAACATTTTAAAGTAGACAATTCAGTGCATTTAGTACATTCACAGTGTTGTGAAACCATCACCACTGTTTAGTTCTAGAACATTTCTTTCATGAAAAGGAAACCCTGTACCCATTAAATACACACTCCTCATTTCAATGTCCCCCAGCCCCTGGCAATCACTAATCTGCTTTCTGTCTCTGTGGATTTGCCTCTTTGGGACATTTCATGTAAATGGAATTACACAATATATAGCTTTTGTGACTGGCTTCTTTCAAAAGCATAATATTTTTGAGATTCATCCATGTGGCATGTATCAGTACTTCACTTCTTTTCGTGGCTGAATAATATTCATATGGGTCATATGGTAATTCTATGTTTAATGTTTTGAGGAACCTCCAAATTATTTTCTATAGTGACTGCACCATTTTGCCTTCCTTACAGCAATGTATGAAGATTTCAACTTCTCTACATTCCTGCCAAAACTTATTTTCCTTTTTTTTTCATTACAGTCATGCTAGTGGGTGTGAAGTGGTATCTCATTGTGGTTTTGATTTGCATTTCCTTAATGACTAAAGATTTTAAACATTATTTCATATGTTTGTGCACCATTTGTATAACTTCTTTGGAGAAGTTCTGTTCAAGTCCTTTGCTCATTTATAAATTGGATGGTCTTTTTTGGTGAATTGTATGGATTCTTTACGTATTCTGGATACTAGACTCTTATTGCATATATGATTTGCAATTATTTTCTCCTATTCTGTGGGTTGTCTTTTCTCTTTCTTGATAGGGACCTATTGGGATAGTGCATAAAAGTTTTCATATTTTATGAATTCCAATTTATCTACTTTTTCTTTTATTCCTTTTACTTTTGATGTCATATCTAAGAAACCATATGCAAACACAAGGTCATGGCTGTTTGCCCCAATATTTTCTTCTAAGGATTTTACAGTTATGGCTTTTATATTTAGGTTTCTAATCCATTTTGAGTTAATTTGTGTATATGATATGAGGTAATGGTCCAACTTTATTTGCGTGTGGATATCCAGTTGTCCCAGAACCATTTGTTGAGACAGTTGTGGAGAGATTCAACAATATGAGAGATTACTGTTTTCCCACTGAACGGTCTTGGCAGCCTTCTCGAAGAACAGTTGGTCATAGATATCTGGGTTTATTTCTGGACAGACTCAACTTTATTCAGTTGATCTCTATAGCTATCCATATTCCAGTACCACAATTACTGTAGGGAAGCATAAATCTCCCAATTTTGTTCTTCTTTTTCATGACTGTTTGGACAATTTAAATATTCCATATGAATTTTAGGATCAGCTTTTCCTTTTCCATAAAAATAACTGTTGGAATTTTTATGGCGATTGCATTAAATCTGTAGATAGTTTTGGGAACATTGTCATCTTAATGTTAAGTCTTCCAATCTATGAACACAGAATCTCTTTCCAATGACTTGCATCTTCTTTAACTTCTTTCAGCAACATTTTGTAGTTTTCAGTGTGTAAGTCTTGCGTCTCCTTGGTTAAACTTATTCCTAATTATTGTTGTTGATGCTATTGTAAATGGAATTGTTTGCTTAATTTCCTTTTCAAATTTTTCACTGTTACATAGAAAAACTTATTTTTGTGTATTGATCTTGTATCCTGCAACTATGCTGGATATAAATAATATTAGCTTCAATAGTTTGTGTCTATATATAAGTTCATGTCTCCATATATAGGGATAGTTTACTTCTTTCTTTACAATTTGAACACCTTTTATTTCATATGTATGTATATATATAAAATATAATACTGCCTAATGAGTGTGGCTGGGACTTCCAGTGTAATGCTAAATGAAGTGGTAAACGTGGGCATCCTCATCTTGTTCCTAATCTTAAGGAAGAGCTTTCAATCTTTCACCATTGAGTATGATTCAGCAAGCCTTTGGGCCTTGAATCTATCACCTTCTATCCTGACACCTACTCCTTGCACACTGTGCCATCTCTACACTCACCATCTCTGGCCTGGACGGCTGCAACTGCCTTCTAAAGTACTTCTCCACTCTCTGCCCTTGGGGTGGAAACCCATTCTGTCCGTTCTTGCACATGTCAATCCCTTCCCTCTCTCTGGGGTTCCTGCAAAGCTCCCCTCCCCGATTTGCTTTTTTCATAGCCTTTATCCCAATTTTGCTCTATTTTTTTTGTACTTTTATAAAGCTTCATTTTTCAGTAGATTATAGATCAACTCTGCACCTACCAGTTCAACACAGCAACTGTTTCTGTCTTTTAAGTTTCCTCCCTGTCTTTGCCCCCAGGCCTCCATTATTTTGTGCCTCATTAGCTGGTGTTGGCCCAGGACTTTAAAATCTATAAATTGCTTTCATAGTCATCACTTGAGCCTCATATTGACCTTGTGAGGTAGGTGTTACAATTTATGTGTTTTCCATTCTGCACACAAGAAAACTGAGGTCAATGGGAAGGAGTAACATGCCCAAGGACTGACTGCTGGGAAGTGGTAGATCCTGGGGGCCATGAAAGGCAGAAGAATTACACATAAAGGGCTCAGAGGTGACAACCAGTATGAGATATTTGGGGAACGACATGTCATTCAGTAAAGACTTGAGTATCGGGGTGGCTGAGAGGAAGTGGGGTCCATTAAGGGACTGAATTCCAACTCTGCTACTTAATAGCTGTGTAACCTTGACCATGACCCTTAATCTTCCTGAACTTCAGTTTCCTCATCTCTAAATTGGGAGCAGTAGCTTGTTGTGAAAATGAAATGGATAACAAGTGTTCTGTGCCATTCCTCGCACATAGAAAATGCCCCAGAAATAACAGTCTCTAGTTTCCAGACTTCAAAATCTGATTGGCTTATGACAGCCAGTGACTTGAGTCTACCCTTGGTCAGGTATCTGCTCCAATAAGCGACAGCCAGAGGGCTGAAGTTATTTGTGTGAACATTGTTAGTGTATAGCGATCAGGGCGTGTGCCCGTGATGAGGCTCTAGGGGGGGAAGAGGACAGCGTTTCTTCCGGATGATCTATGGGAGCACCAGATGTCCCTGCCCAGGTCGTCCTGCTGCCTGCTCCACAGCCACTGCCCTCTGAACATCATTTCTTATCCTCCAAGCGTTAGTTTTCTCACCTGTAAAATGGGAGAGGTGTGAATTCTACTTACCTACCTTCCGGCATACTTGTGAGGATAAGAATCAAATAATATCGAGTTTAATTTATGGAGACTCTTGGTTTAAATGCCATGTAAGTACATAGGGTCATTAATTTACCACGGGAGAGAAAAAAAGGTTTCCTCAAGTTGCTAAAGCAGATCTTAGTAAAGGCCCTTGGGTCAGAAAGGACATTCACTCTGAGTCACTTAAGTTGATGGAAATATTTGGGAGGATTTGATTGAAAAAATGGGTGAGTCCAGTGGCATCGTGCAGCTTCTCTGGGTGGGCAGCCCAAGGGCTGTAGACTGCGTCTTGCTGTGCGGGGCTCCTTGCCCTTGTCGATGGTCTCCCTCCCCCTTCCTTTACTGACCTATGGGAAGGAGACTTACTTTCACTGTGCACTCTTTTCAGGAGTATGCTTTTAAAAATTATTATGAACATATGTTACCTTTTCACAAAACATAAAATAATCATGATAATAATAAAGATTTCAGGGTGGGGTCTCAGCAGGCGTCAGAAGGACGGGCCTGCCTTGTGAATCCTGCCTCCCTGTGAATCAGCTCTCTCTCCAGGAGCCCTGCTTTCTCATTTCGGAGGACGGTGCTAGGAACCAAGACCTAGGTGCCAGGGTGCAGTGGTTGCTCCTGGGCTGTCGTTGCTTTTTGGCGCTTTCAGCTGACGGAGGTGGGAGATGAATAGCCCGGCGACCAGTCCCTCGGGTCTGGTCTATGTTAGATAGGGCCCCCCTTGTCATGCCTAGGCCCCTAGGCGTGAACCTGGCTGTCTGCGTCAGCCGATCTAATCTTCTAGAGCTTCACGAAGCTAAACGCCAGTTTATACTGCTGGCTCCTGTGCGAATCCATCACCACATGGATTATTCTAGTCTCCTTCCTTTTCTCACCCCTCCAGTGAGGAAACTGGTTCCACCCATCTGCCATACGTTTACTTAACCCAAGTCAGTCCTGTCTCCACGTTTGATTGATAGAGCAAAGATGTGTGAGAACTAAGTGAAGGAATGGTAACAAGGCTTTATTTGTAAAACCTATCAAAGACAAAGAAGGGGTGCAGGAGAGAAACGGGAAGGGAAGAGGGACCCATGGGCAGGTGGGCATCCGCTTGCTCCAGGTCTGGAGGGAAGTAGGCTGAGAGCCACCTTCTCCTGTTTAGTAGGCCACAGGGGTCTGCCAGCCTCAAACCAGCCGAATGTGGAGCATAAGGGCAGGGAGGGCAGTGAGAACGGACTGCTGTGTCTCTGCAGCATTGACATACTTGGCTGGGAGGAGTGGGTCCACAGGCGCAGCACCCCGGGTTCCCCGAGGGACTGATCCCAAGGCTAAGTTGATTCATGAGCATCTCCCCACATGTTCAACCAAGGACCCAGTAATGAACACACCCTAAACCTGGGGAAGCAGATCCTGGGGGTGGGCAGAGGAGGGGAACCCCTTCCATATCCAGGCCAAGCAAGGCAGAGGTTTAGGGAGACTCGTGCTCCCCTGCGGTGACTGCAGGATGAGAAGGCCGTCCTTCCTGCCCTCCAGCCAGGTCGGCATCCAGAGAAAACTAGGAAGCAGTGCTCTGACCAGGTTCCCACAGGAATGAGGCCCAGGGCAGGAGAGGCCAGGATGCCAGTATGGACACTTCCTGTCCACACTCCCTCAGAGGCCTGCAGGCTCCTGTTTCCTGGAGGAATTTAGACATCAGAGGTAAGTCTGGAGAAGCAACCCCGATGAAGCAGAAACAAGGTCCTGGGTGCAGAAACCTGAGCACCGGCTATGTCCCAAGTGAGCTTTTCTTTCAGGATAGCTCTTGCTTCCTGGACCCCAGCACTGTGGATCCGGAACCAGAGGAAAGTGAGCTGGCTGGTGGCCTAATAGTTCTGTGCCCAACCAGGCCCTGGGCAGGGGACTGGGGGCCTAGGCAAGGCTGCTCCTCGCTGTGGCCACCACAGAGGCAGGGCAGCTGGGAGCGGAGACGAGAGTGTGTGCGCCCCTGAGCACAGCCTTGCTTTCGGTGGCGCCGGGCTCCCACTGCAGTAAGGGGCTTCTGTCCCCGCAGGCCGCCAGGGGTGTGACTTAAGGTGGGGGCAGCAGTGCCACCAAGCACACGATCGTTCTAGTATGGGGCCCTGCGGTCACCATGGGCGCGCTCTGGCGAGGAGTCTCCGGGTGTCCTGACTCCATAGTGGTTACGGTGGGGTGTGGCGCTCAGGGTCCCACTCATTTCTGCTGTGATGCTGAGAGCTCTGAAGGTGCAGCTCAGGTGTGCGGCAGAGCTACAAAGCCGACCAAACAGAAACCATCCCATAAGCGAGAATCTCAACCCCGAGGGACCCGCATCCCTGACACTTGGGGGCGCCCGGTTCATGGTTTATTTCCTCCTGCATTGTCCCATAGGGAAGAGGGAATCTGTAGGAATGCTTATGCTGGATGGGTTCTCCGCTGTGGACAAGGACGGGCGGGGACAGCACTGCTTTGCTCTGAATTCTTATGGCAGGAGGTGGAGGGTGCCGGGCTGTGGACACAGGCGTGAGGGAAGGTGAGAGGATGGGGCAGGGGGAGGGGGCAGTGTGTGACCATCCCCGCCGAGTAGAGCCCTACCCAAGAGATCACTGAATCTCAGACAGATGATGTGACCTGCCCAGCATCACCCCGCACATAACTGGACAGGCTATTTGACAAAGCTTTTGTCTAAGTCCCAGTGCCAGAGACACAGTATTGTCCTGTTGCCCTAGAAGCTGCTGATTACTGAGCTGCTCCTGTGTGCTGGGCACAGCGTGAGGCTTGGGGAATGCGGAGATGAGGAAGACAGTGCCGGCCTCTCTCCTTGCTCATCTCAAACACACCGGGCACGGGCACGGCACTTCCTGCTCCTCCCTCAGGGCACCTCCTGGGTCACTGGGTACGTCCTTCAGAGCTCTGCGCAAATGCCACCTCCTTAGACAGGACTCCCTGAGCATCTACACTATGTATCCGCCATCATTTAACCCTGCTTTAATTTCGTTCCCACTACTTCCGGTCACCCGATATAGCACACATTTATTAATTGTCTGCCTCTCCTACAATAGCATAAATCCCATAATGCAGAAATTTCTTTTTCATATAGTGCCTTTTTTTCATATTTGTGTCCTGGCAATAGTGAGCATTCAATAGGAAAGAAGGAAAGTCAAAGTCATTAATATGTGTTTTGAGACCTAAGATTATGCTCAGGAGCAGAATACACTTAACGCGGGACCTCAGCGCTCGGGCCTCCTGAAGGCCATCCAGCCTCTCTCGGCCACAGAAACACAGGTGCCTTTCAGTTCTCCCACCGCATTTGCCCCAGAGTCCAGCACTGGGCCAGATGAGGCCTTGAGACGTTTTCCTCCAAGTGTGTGATCTACCAAAGCAATGGTTACCATCTCCAGTAAAGCAGTCTTTCCCAGGGGGTTAGTTTCTCTTGATACCCACTTCCACTGAAAACCTGGCGGTGCCACTCCAAGATTGGTCTCTGAGGTCACATGCTTCTAGATTCTACTGAGAGCATCCCTGCCATGAGGTCTGTGCCCAGGTTACCCCACTCAACGAGCAAGCCCCAGGGAAGGGGGAGATTCCAGGTGAAGAAACAGCAATTCTGTCTCCATTCCACCCAACTGGAAGGTTCTGAAATAAACTTCAGGTGCTAGGCTGCATGCATTGAATGCATCTTCATTACCAAGAAGAACTGGAAAGTATAAAAGGAGAAATGATGTCTCCATAAGCTTATAATTTAACCTCATTTAGATGTAATATCAACATCAATTTGATCATTTTTGCAATTCATGATCTAACTCCTTTTCTTAAAATCTGTTCCCTCATTTCCTTCTAACCAGACTTTAGGATTACTAAAATATAAGAGACCACGAGTGAAAAATAGGCACACTTCTAGCATTCTGACAGAGACACGTGCCGCGTGCACCAAGAGACATAACAAAAATGCTCAAGGCAGCAGAATTACAAAAACCTCAAGTGCCCATCATTTCCACAAATTGAAATATATTCTTACAATGGAACATCATACAGCAAAAAAAAAAAAAGACCGTTCCCCAAAACAGCTAGATGAATTATAGATGAACAAAAGAAGCCGACCACCAAGAAATACACATGTTGAGTGATTCTATTACAAAGCTTGAAAAGACTAAAGCATCGCATAAGAAGTCACGGTCATTAGCTTTGGCAAGAAGGAGGTCCAAGGTGGGGCTTGTGGGTGCTAGTAGTTCCATTTCCTGCCGTGACTGGTGGTTACATTCTGGGGTACATCTCTGAACTGTACATGTGTGCTTCATGCGTTACTTACTTCTTTAAACACTTTACAGAATGCTATGACAATATGAGGTCTACCTGACAACCATGAAGGGGATAAAGGCCACCCGCCATCCGTCCTTCCTGTTCACTCCCTTCCACACTTTCCCCCGCGGGGCCCACCAACGTGACAGAACTTTCTAAGCGGCCTCTTGGAATTGGCTCCCTCCCCGAGTCCGACCCTTCCCTAAGTGGCCCAACATGAGTGATGCATTTGAGAAGCTCCTGTGTGCAATGCATGGATGCCTTCATCTGTTCTCTCTTTAATACGAAATACATGGAAACTTCTAGAGACAATATCAACCTAATAGAGGAGATGGGAATTTTATGCCCCATGAAAATACAGACCAAGTCTCAGGATGGATGGTGGCAGGGTGGTGTGAAGAGAAGAAATAAAGAGACTATCAGAGGCATTTATTTGAAAGTCTGAAAAAGCATCTATTTCATTTGTTGGGGAGGAAAAAAATTTCCTCTACCCTTCAAGGTTCTTCTAGCTGGTCTCATATGAAATTGACATGAAACAAATGAACAGGAGAAAAAAACCTAAAGTTTAATTACATGTGCACGGTGGCCCGATAATGAAATTAAGACCTAAAGAAAATGACCAAGGCAGGCAGTTTTTATACTTTTTGGACAGAGAGACAATAAATCTGTGAGGAATTGGCAGGACAAAGGAAACTTATGTTCAAGACCTTCAATTAGGAAGGCATTCTAAACATTTGGGCTGGGGCGTGTTAAAAGTAAGGTTTGTTTCACATCGCTAATCATCAGAGAAATGCAAATTAAACCACAATGACATATCACCACACACCAGTTAGGATGGCCGACATCCAAAGACAAACAACAACAAATATTGGTGAGGATGTGGAGAAAGGGGAACCCTCCTACACTGCTGGTGGGAATGTAAACTAGTTCAACCATTGTGGAAAGCAATATGGAGGTTCTTCAAAAGACTAAAAATAGAAATACCATTTGACCCAGGAATTCCATTCCTAGGAATTTACCCTAAGAATGCAGGAGCCCAGTTTGAAAAAGACATGTGCACCCCTATATTTATCACAGCACTATTTAAAATAGCCAAGAAATGGAAGCAACCTAAGTGTCCATCATTAGATGAATGGATAAAGAAGATGTGGTACATATACACAATGGGATATTATTCAGCCATAAGAAGAAAATAAATCCTACCATTTGCAACAACATGGATGGCGCTAGAGGGTATTATGCTCAGTGAAATAAGTCAGGTGGAGAAAGACAAGTATCAAATGATTTCACTCATCTGTGGAGTATAAGAACAAAGCAAAAACTGAAGGAACCAAACAGCAGCAGACTCACAGAACCCAAGAATGGACTAAGTTACCAAAGGGAAAGGGACTGGGGAGGATGGGTGGGAAGGGAGGGATAAGGGGGAAAAGGGGCATTATGATTAGCACACGAAATACAGCGGCAGGGAACACAGGAAAGGCGGTATTTATAGAGAAGACAAGTAATGATTCTATAGCATGTTACTACGCTGATGGACAGTGAATGTAGTGGGGTATGTGGGGGAGACTTGATAATAGGGGGTCTAGTAACCATAATGTTGTTCAAGTGATTGTACATTAACGATACCAAAATTAAAAAAAAAGTAAGGTTTGTTTATGCAGTCTTCTCGGCTCTGAATTCCCTCTCTCTGGTGCTAAGGATGTCTCTTTACCTGCTGGTACAGAGGTGCCTTTCACATGGGAGGTTTATTTCCAGCTTTCAGGGGACCAAGCAGGGTCGGAGTGTTCTTGCGCTGGCTGTTTGCACAACAACTGATAGGCCAAAATGGCCCATTTTGGGGCAGCCTGCCCTTGGCCCCTATAAACACCAGCAGTTTTCTGCATGGCAGAAGTAATGATAACCAGATAAACTCTGTGGCCTTTCGAGTTGCTTGTAAGAATCATAAGGTAGTCAGACTTCCCATTAAATTCAATCATTCATCCATTTGTTCTCTCTTGACATACTAGTTAAGCAGCTATTCTTTGCCATGTACTATTATGTACTGGAGAAAGAGCAGGTAAAAGCCAAACCAGTCTCTTTCCTCACAGCCCTTACATTCTGTTTTGGAAAGACCAACAATAAACAGACATGTAAATTGTATGGTGCCCAGGGATAAATCTATCATATGCCTTGGAATAGCAGTGGGCAGAAAAACTGTACACCTTTTCTGAAAGGCATTAAAGAAAACCAACTGGAAAAAGTTCGAAGTACCATCAAGAGGTAGGAACTCACTGAAAGATGCTCCCCAAGTACAAGACATATTTACTAAGAATCTGCTACACCCGAGCACTGGACTAGACTCAGGGCAGGTTGCCAAGTCCACAAGTGATGTCTGGGGCTGTCTCGTCCAACCCAACACTCTAGAGTTCTCTCCTCAAATCCTCTTCTCTTCTCCCCATACCCTCTCTCCTGGGTAATCTTCTACCAGACAAACAAGAATCTTAAACCCGATAGGCCCAGTCACTACCAAAATGCACTCCCCACCCATTTCTATGGTGTAATATAAGCAGGAACATGGACACCCACGGGCATTTCCCTTGCAATCCTGTATAAGCACAAGGATTTTTCAGGAAAATCTTAGTGAGGGCTCTGCCACCTAGAACTAAATTGATGTCTAAATTCAGTATAACCACATATTAACAGGACAGCAGATTTTGTTACGTTCTGCAACTCAATGCAATCATTCTGAAGTTCATTTGAAAGAGTGGGAATTTTCGAGTGCTTAGCAGATTTAGGATTTCTAATCTCTAGAATATTTTCAAGGTATCGCAAGCAAAACACTGTGTTACTGGTACACCATGGACAGTGCAGAACTGAGCCTAGAATTCAAGCTGAGGGCCACCACAAGTTTCCAAAGGATAATGGTGGAATTATAAAGCAGTAGGTAAGGTAAACACTAAACAAGAACAAGTGTCACAACTCTCTTAATTAAAATGGGTAATTAGTGTACATATTAAGGATTTGCATGCAAAACATTACAACTATAAAAATATTAAAAGAATTGGTGATTTAGAAAAAAAATTTTAAGTTGCAAGGTCAAAGAATGACAGAAACCTGGAAGTAACCAACATAAAGACTGATACAACATTTATTTTTTGAAATGACTCCCAAATACTTAAAAGCTTACAATTTACTGTGAATCCACTTGTAGAGGATCTGTGCCAAGGAGAAGATTATCAATAAGCCTAGATTTGAATCCCAGGACAGTCGCGGTGGTGCTGGGGTTCTTTGTTCGTGGAGTCTAAGAATGAACTTTGCAAACACTTAAGGTAGGCAAGCAAGTGAGAGGCTTTTATTTAGATAAAGTAAGAGGAAAGAGCTCCGGGTTCACACAGAGAGGGTACAAGAGAGTCTGGGGTGGTGCATTGTCTAGGGGATTTATAGGCGGTTGAGAGTCAAAGGGCTACGGATGCAGACCTGCAAGTGGTCCCAAAATATTTATCTTTGAAGAGACATCAAGTTTCTCATCAGTCCTTCGGGTTATTTGCAAAGTTAGCTTAACACAAGAAATTTACCTCTCTGATTCCCTCCCAGGATAGCAGCTTCCTGGTCTGGGAGCGTATCAATCAAGACTGTCTGCCTTGCCCCCACCTTGCTCCCAAAGTGGGCTGAGTTACTGTCTGTTTATTAAAGAGTGTGTTTAGAAATTTACTTTTTAACTAATTGGGTTTTAAAATGCAATCTTATCTTTAAGATGGAGTCCTTCCTGTTTTTACTGCCTTCTTTATGACTGGGCTTGCTTGCTACATCAGTTGCCCAGATTGCAAATCACTTGATTACGGCTGGAGGAGGAAAAGCAGCACCTGGGTAAAGTAAAAAAAAAGAAATTAGCTGGGCCCCCTCAGCAAGGCCAAAGCAAATCCAACAGAGGCATGATTCAATTGATACAATGAAGACATAGGCTATGCTGAGGTATTTTCCTATCTGGGGGATTTTCAAACATTCTAGGCCAAGTTACTACTGGCTTTTTAAGTTTTAACTAATTTCACTGAAGCATGCCTATATTCCTAGTTTGATATTTTTACCCTAGAGAATTAATGTGACTCTGACTTTGCTTAATGTTTAACACACAGTTTTGATAGGAGTTTCTTTGCACATTGTTTCATTGTTTGACTGGGATTAACCTGCTTTGTCATCCCCCCCACCCCCACCCCCACCCCCACCCCCACCCCAGGCCCACACCCTACTCTGTCTAAGCCCATGCTCCCTGTCTCAACAGCAGTTACAATTTAGTTATATTGGCAACAACAGGGATTTGGTTAAATGTTAAGTGGTAAGGGCCTATGGTTCTGGAGTTCCAAGTGCACATCCTTAGGTAAGGTCGCCTGGCCGGTTAATCTCAGGGTAGCTGATGGGTGAGATGAGGTGGGGCCCGAGAGCAGGCAGAGCCACCCTTGCTCCCATCCTACTCAGAGACTCAGAGAATCCTTGAGCCTGCCAGGTGCAGCTCAAGGTCAGCCCCCTTTGAGCCAGGAAGGAGGCAGGGAGGGAAGAGGCCTGGGCCACAGAGTTGAAATTGAAATCGGAACAACAAATGCTGGCGAGGATGCAGAGAAAGGGGAACCCTCCTACACTGCTGGTGGGAATGTAAATTAGTTCAACCATTGTGGAAAGCAGTATGGAGGTTCCTCAAAAAACTAAAAATAGAAATACCATTTGACCCCGGAACTCCACTCCTAGGAATTTACCCTAAGAATGCAGGAGCCCAGTTTGAAAAAGACTTATGCACCCCTATGTTTATCGCAGCACTATTTACAATAGCCAAGAAATGGAAGCAACCTAAGTGTCCATCTGGATAAAGAGGAGGTAGTAGATACACACAGTGGAATACTATTCAGCCATAAGAAAGAAACAAATTCTACCATTTGCAACAACATGGATGGAGCTGGAGGATATTATGCTCAGTGAAATAACCCAGGCAGAGAAAGACAAGTGCCAAATGATTTCCCTCATTTGTGGAGTATAACAATGAAGCAAAACTGAAGGAACAAAATAGTAGCAGACTCAGAGACTCCAAGAAGGAACTAGTGGTTACCAAAGGGGAGGGGTGTGGGAGGGCAGGTGGGGAGGGAGGGAGAAGGGGATGAGGGGTATTATGTTTAGTACACATGGTGTGGGGGGGATCATGGGGAAAACAGTGTAGCACAGAGAAGGCAAATAGTGAATCTGTGGCATCTTACTACACTGATGGACAGTGACTGCATTGGGGTATGGGTGGGGACTTGATAATATGGGTAAATATAGTGACCACATTGTTTTTTCATGTGAAACCTTTATAAGAGTGTATATCAATAATACCTTAATTAAAAAAAAAGAGGTCCATCATTTCTTTGACAGGGTTTGAGTGTGTCCAGTGTTTGTTCTCCCAAGTTTTCTATCGTTGGTTCCGCTTGAGGCTGGTGTGGGATGCGGGACCCTTTCTCTACCTAGTGTCCATTGAATGGAGCCAAGCATTTTGTTAATTGTTGGGAGAACATTTGTTGTGCCTAAGTCGTGAGTCCGGAGAGACCACCAAGGAGCCGATTCAGAAGCAAACACAAAAGGGTCATTTATTTCAAGCTCCAGCTCAGACCCACAACCTTCACCGACACAGCAGGTCAGGAATGTGAGCCCTGAGCCCAGGGCAGACAAAGCTTTTATGCATTACAAGGTGCAGGAAGAAAGGAACTTGCACCTGGCATGCGCTGGCTGGGGGATTCAAAAGCAAGCATGATTTGTACATTTTTCATTGGCTGAGTCCGGCTGGTACCAGGCTGCCTCTGATGTAGCATGAAAGGTATGTAGGTATGTTACCTTTGCTTCTCCTTTTATGGTAGGTCTAGGGGAACTATCTGCAGTGGGGTCATACCTTTGCCTTTAATGGTCAGGTGGCCGGTTGTTGCTAGGGGAACTGTCTAGGAGAACTAGGTCGGGGTTGAGGCCTCCTTCTTAAAATGGCCTTTTTAAAATGGAGTTTCTCTTGCTCTCACACATTGTTCTAACTGTGAGGCATACTATGTGACTGGGTGCGGGATAGAGGCATAGTATGTGATTGGGTGTGGGATAGAGGCATACTATGTGATTGGGTGCGGGATAGGGGCATAGTATGTGATTGGGTGCAGGATAGAGGCATACTATGTGATTGGATGTGGGATAGGGGCATAGTATGTGATTGGGTGCAGGATAGAACCAAATTAAGATGTCTACGGAGACTTCCGGGAAGATGGCGGTGTGAGCAGGGCGGCAGAAATCTCCTCCCAACACTATATTTATCTACGAAAACACAGAAAATACACCTATTCCTAAAAGAGAGACGAGAATACACAGGAAAGCGCACAGCGTACAGCTACACCCGAGAGGACTCGGCACCCCAAGAGGCGGGTAAGATACGGAGCCGCGACCCGGCGGGACCCGAGCCCTCCCCCACCCCAGCGCACCGGCGGGAGGAGAGGATTCAGAGCCGGGAGGGAGTGGAAGTGCACCCCGCGAAGTAGCCAGCCCCGGTGATCTGCGCGGGGAGCGCTGACCCACATTGCGCAGTGCAGCGGAGATTGGAGAGACAGAGGGGCAGGATCTGAGCGGGGAACGCGCCAGGGTGCTTGCAGCCGGCTCCCGGGAAGGAAAAAAAAAAAAGCGCGCACTTTCTTCAGCGGTCTTAAAGAGACAGGAGCCCAGCGGAGGAGCCGGATCGCCCCAGCACACTCAGCCCAGCAGGCTGGGAGTCCTGGGGAGTTTCAGACGCCTTAGCTGGCGACTGAGGAAGCGTAGCCATACTTAACACTTCTCACTGAGATCAACAGCCTCCTACTCGTTCCCACCCCTGCCAGAGCGATAAAGGGCCCTGTGGAGCGGCACAGTCACAGCTGTGGAATAGTGGGGCAACAGCGCCACCTAGAGCATTCCCACAGAATCTACGTCCAGTGGGCATTTTTTTGGTTTTTTTGTTTTGTTTTGTTTTTTGTTTTGTTTTTGTTTTTTCTTTTCTTTCTTTTTTCTTTTTTTCTTTCTTTCTTTCTTTTTTTTTCTCTTTTTTTTTCTTCTCTTTTTAAAGTCTTAAAGAGCCCAGCTGACATACGTGGCAACTATCAGTGACCAATTATACAGCCATGAAAAGACAGGGGAATATGGTTCAGACCAAAATCAACCAGACAACCCCAGAGAGGGAGTCTGAAGGGATGGAAATGCACAGTCTTCCTGAAAAAGAATTCAGAATAAAAGTCATAACCATGCTGATGGACCTACAGAGAAATGTGCAAGAGCTGAGGGAGGAAGTGAGGGAACTGAGGAAGACAATACAGAAATCAGACAAGCGATCGACGGGCTTAACAGCAGAATGGATGAGATGCGAGAGACTGTTAATGGAATAGAAAACAGAGAACAGGAGTACAGAGCAGCTGAGGCAGAGAGAGATAAAAGGATTTCTAGGAATGAAAGAATATTAAGAGAACTGTGTGACCAATCCAAACGGAACAATATTCGCATTATAGGAGTACCAGAGGAAGAAGAGAGAGAAAAAGGGATAGAAAGTGTCTTTGAAGAAATAATTGCTGAAAACTTTCCCTCGCTGGGGAAGGAAGTAGTCTCGCAGTCCACCGAAGCTCATAGATCTCCCAACACAAGGGACCCAAGGAAGACAACACCAAGACACATAATAATTAAGATGGCAAAGATCAAAGATAAAGACAGGGTATTAAAGGCAGCTAGAGAGAGAAAAAAGATCACCTACAAAGGAAACCCCATCAGACTATCATCAGATTTCTCAACAGAAACCTTACAGGCCAGAAGAGAATGGCATGATATATTTAACGTTATGAAACAGAAGGGCCTCGAACCAAGAATATTGTATCCAGCACGATTATCATTTAAATATGATGGAGGGATTAAACAATTTCCAGATAAACATAAGTTAAGAGAGTTTGCCTCTCATAAACCACCACTACAGGATATCTTAAATGGACTGCTCTAGATGGAAGCACACCTCAGGCTAAAAAGATGTCACTAGAGAAAAAAAAAATCATAGCAAAGAAAGCAGACCATCCAAATACCAACTAAAGGCAAAGAATAAAACACCTATTATAGAAAGAATGGAGGAGGAGGAATAAGAAGGGAGAGAAAGAAAGAAACATCAGACTGTGTTTACAATAACTTAACAAGAAAGTTAAGTTAGATTGTTAGATAGTAAAGAAGCAACCCTTGAAACCTTGGTAACCACGAATCTAAAGCCAGCAATGGCAATAAGTACATACCTATCAATAATCACCCTAAATGTAAATGGACTGAATGTACCAATCAAAAGACACAGAGTAACAGAATGGATAAAAAAGCAAGACCCATCTATATGCTGCCTACAAGAAACTCACCTCAAATCCAAAGATATACACAGACTAAAAGTGAAGGGATGGAAAAAGATATTTCATGCAAACAACAAAGAGGAAAAAGCAGGTGTTGCAGTACTTGTATCAGACAAAATAGACTTCAAAACGAAGAAAGTAGCAAAAGATAAAGAAGGACATTACATAATGATAAAGGGGTCAGTCCAACAAGAAGATATAACCATTATAAATATATATGCACCCAACACAGGAGCGCCAGCATATGTGAGACAAATACTAACAGAATTAAAGGAGGAAATAGACAGCAATGCATTCATCTTAGGAGACTTCAACACACCACCCACTCCAGAGGACAGATCAACCAGACAGAAAATAAGTAAAGACACAGAGGCACTGAACAACACACTAGAACAGATGGACCTAACAGACATCTACAGAACTCTACACCCAAAGCAACAGGATACACATTCTTCTCAAGTGCACATGGAACATTTTCCAGAATAGACCACATACTAGGCCACAAAAACAACCTCAGTAATTTCAAAAATATTGAAATCCTACCAACCAACTTCTCTGATCACCAAGGTATAAAACTAGAAATAAATTTAGAAAGAAATCAAAAAGGCTCACAGATACATGGAGACTTAACAACACTCTCCTAATTAATCAATGGGTTAACGACCAAATCAAAACAGAAATCAAAGAATATATGGAGACTAATGACAACAACAACACAAAGCCACAACCTCTGTGGGACGCAGCAAAGGCAGTTCT